>JAZHFQ010000031.1:2400000-3008428 GCA_038387885.1 Spodoptera picta
AGTAAATCCCGATGAATGAAGCTGAATTTGTTGAACATTTCAACGTCTTGAACTTAATTTTATTTTGTAGGTTAGGTTTTGGTCACGATTTGGTTTTGTTAACCGTGATACTAGATTTTTTGTCATTATTCCGACACTGGTAATAAATATAAGAATTGTTTCACGTCTTCATAAAATAATTGAACTGGTATATTGCGAGGAAGTTCACAAGAAACTGGAGTGCAAAAAATAGTAACTGTTTGTCACGGCGAGGGAGGAGGCGTGCATGGTCTTGCGCCTGTCATAACACTAATTTACATAAAGTCTAAACCAAAAACTCTCTATCGAAAATCTTCCTCATTTAAACAACAACTCCTATTCAGACACGTATAACAAAGGCTATAACAGTTCTTAGATCCGCTCCGTTTATTCTACACGCAACTCCCGAGACGAGTATTAAATAAACTACAAAACAAACTTTGTCTACACACTTCAAGTTGGAACCCATGTCGGAAATATTAGTATGCCGTAGTTTCGCAAAATAAGGTTATTAAGACATTCCAACTTAACTAGAACTTGTAACTGTGGAAACAATTCTCCTAGTTATTGAATTGTTCAAGTTCAAAGTATAACAAAAGAGTTATGTTAGCCTTACTGTTATGAAATTGTTATGAGATCTAAAACCAAAACTTGGCTGGTTGGTTCCGTCGTTGATCCAGTGGACTTTTGAACGATTCACCGATCGCTAGGTCTCAAATGTAACTTGTTATTACAACATTTATTAGGTATTGCGGGCTCTATCAGTGCTTTACCAAAAATATATGATTTATTCTATTAAAAACCAAACACTGAACGTTTCGAAAATTATATTTGACGTATACACGTTTTTTTTGGAAATTTTTTTAAAAGAATTAGTAGATTTTGCTTAAACCGATTTTTATCGATATTAGCGACGAATATCTAGGCAAATAGCAAACATGTGGCGCGCATTCTGATATTCTTATCCTAACTTGGAAATATGCCAGTTTAAATTTCGTTCAGAATTAAATTTCAACTTACTCAATGATCTTCTTTCTTAATCTTCTGGAAAGATTTAGTAATGATACCGTTAAACGATTTCTGATCGCTTTTAATGAACCAATCTACGAGCGGCTATCGATTGTGACACATTTTACTGCAGAAAAATACTTCTTCTTCAAAAATCGGCCCATCAAGTATAAAAAAATGCATTGACACACTAACAAACAAAAATACGAACTAAGCCTTACTGTTCATGAACCCAGTATTTTCACAAGAATTTATAGTTCAACACTGCAAGTAGTTCACACTACGCCTCCATTGTCCAGTCGACTTGCAAAACAAAATGGCGGCTGGCTCGAAGCAAATGCAGGGTTAATGATCAACTTAACCCTTTGCAGTAAATAAGCACGTCTAGCCCGCTGACAGCCACGACCGTGTAAGAAATAGCCCGACTCTACTCGGGTTAACTAGATACGTTGCAACAAAATGAAGTTGTACTGCTTGTTATGTCATTAGAGCACGCTTTTTTCTCTAGCTTCCTTTAAAAATACACTGGCAAGTTACATTTGTAGTTTTAAATATTTCACACTGCTTCATCGATATTTTTAATTGAGTTCCGTAGTATGGGATACGACTACGGTCGCTAACGAGCGCGTGGTTATGCATCCGATTCATGAAACGAGCAAAAAGGGAATTGGTTTTTGTTAATAATGTGAACCGAAATTGCAGTTCTCCCTTCCATCGAACTACTGTGGGTGATTAAAGAGAATCGAGGTATGTTTATTACGAATGTTATTTATTTTTTGCTCCATCCAATCTTTCTTCTGATTTTTTTTTGTTTTATCTAAGATAGCTAACATGACTTACTCAATATCCCTACATTATGATTGAATGTTAGCAGTCCCACGGTGGGCGCCATTAAGGCGGTCGCTTCACTACCCACAATTTCTTATTTTCCAACTTCGTACACAGAGAGGAAATGTGCTAGCTATATTTTTAGTCTCAAAAACAGTCAGGACAAACAAAGTTATTATTACGGTTATACATTATGTCGATTACAGTAGACGTAACATACCTGTGACGAATTTAGGTACATTTCTATAAATAAACTAGCTGTTGCCCGCGACTTCGTCCGCGTAGAATAATGACTTCTGGCAGAATTTAGGCTTTTGAATTAGTTTTTATCAAGGGATATTTTACGGTAATGGATGTCGTCAGAATTGATTCAGTCCCGTAGATGATAGCGTGATAATATGTAGCCTATATGTTTACCAGACTTGTTAGTAATATTCATGCAAAATTTGAAATAGTAGTGCAGTACTTTTTGAGATCATCACGGCCATACATACAGACAAACAGACAAAAATTCTAATCACCACATTATTGGCTTCGGTATCGATTAGAGATCACGCTTCAAATATTCTTTTAAAAAATATTCAATGTACAGTTTTGACTTTTCTACGATTTATTATATGTGTGGATAGCTGTTGCCCGCGACTTCGTCCGCGTAGATTAATGACTTCTGACAGAATTAACCAGAATCAATTCAGTGCCCAAGTAAGATTTACCTATTTTGAAATGATTTATCGTAGTTTCAATGAATAAATAATCCCGCAGGGATCTTACCAGTACAGTGCCCGATCACGTAAGGTTTGAATAATAAAAACTATTCTATCGACTATTGTTGTACCGGATCTCTCTAGAATAAGTTCAGTGGTTAAGAGTTAGAGAGTCCTGGGGCATTGACGCATAGTTCCCGTTCTCGTGAGACATCTGTGAAAAAACTATCATACGTTAACCAGGTCCCAAATCATCGTTTTACCGAATGTAATTCAAAAAGATTCAATGATTCTAAATTCAACGGCTAAGAAGATTTATACAAACTCTCATTCCCTATTTTATCCCCTTAGGGGTGGAATTTATCAAAATCCTTTCTAAAGAGATACCTATGTCATAGTAACTTTATGCATGCAAAGTCTCAGCCCGAACAATTTAAAACTGGCAAAGTATCATACTTTGGGGTGAGAATGTTCAAAAACCTTTCTAAAGGGACGTTTACGTCATAATATCCATCTGCACGCCGAATTTCAACCCGATCGGTGTAAAACTGACAAAGCCTCACACAAACGTTCATCCCCTATTTTACCCCCTTGGTGGAAATTATCAAAATCCTTTCAAAGCGGATGCTTACGTCATAACATCTATCTGCATGCCAAATTTCAACCTGATCGGTTTAAAACTGACAAAGGCTCATATAAACTTTCATCCCCTATTTTACCCACTTGGGGGTGGAAATTATCAAAATCCTTTCACAGCGGACGCCTACGTCGTAACATCTATCTGCATGCCAAATTACAACCCGATCGGTTTAAAACTGACAAAATCTCATATAAACTTTCATCCCCTATTTTACCCACTTGGGGTGGAAATTATCAAAATCCTTTCATATCGGATGCTTACGTCATAACATCTATCTGCATGCCAAATTACAACCCGATCGGTTTAAAACTGACAAAGCCTCATACAAACTTTCATTCCCTATTTTACCCCCATTGGGGGTGGAAATTATCAAAATCCTTTCACATCGGATGCTTACGTCATAACATCTATCCGCATGCCAAATTACAACCCGATCGGTTTAAAACTGACAAAGTCTCATACAAACTTTCATCCCCTTTTTTACCCCCTTAGGGGTGGAAATTATCAAAATTCTTTCACAGCGGATGCTTACGTCATAACATCTATCTGCATGCCAAATTTCAACCCGATCGGTTTAAAACTGACAAAGCCTCATACAAACTTTCATCCCCTATTTTACCCCCATTGGGGGTGGAAATTATCAAAATCCTTTCACAGCGGATGCTTACGTCATAACATCTATCTGCATGCCAAATTTCAACCCGATCAGTTAAAAACTGACAAAGTTTCATACAAACTTTCATCCCCTTTTTTAACCCCTTGGGGGTGGAAATTATCAAAATCCTTTCTTAACGAATGCCTACGTCATAACATCTATCTGTGTGCCAAATTTTAGCACAATCTGTCCAGGGGTTTGGGCTGTGCGTTGATAGATCACTATGTCAGTCAGTCAATCAGTCAGTCAGTCAATCACGTTTGAATTTTATATATATAGAAGAAGAAGATAGAAGATAGAAGAAGAAGATTGTACAGACATCACCAAAGAATTCCATATTTATTTTTATATCTAGCCATAAATAGATCTTAAACAAAATCAGCTTTATAGTTTTATTACATCCACTCAAATATTATGACACGACCACCTGAGAGCCAATCGCGTTTCCTGTCAAAACATTGTTCCTCCTACGTCCGCAGGCATTAAGGGTAATTTAAGGGTCACCCACAAAGAATATCCTCACATAGACATATAGACAAATAGACAATAGACTACTTTGCACGTAGATAGTGTTACCCGGGGTAAGGGAGGTGGAGTATGAGTGATTGCGATGGATATTAGGTGTAGGATAATTGTGTTACCACGCTATTCTAGGGACTGACCCACATATTTATTCGGATTTTTGTATGAGGGTCCGAAACAAAGTGCGGCTGATAAAGTAATAATTTCTAGGTAAATGAACTTCATAACTTGTCGTTAATAAGATTCATAGTCATACTTGATTACTAATTTTGTTTCAGAACTGTACGCTTTCTATTGCTTTCTTTGTGATTTGAATCATTTAAAATTTTCGTTCTGATGTTGAAATTTGCATTCTGAGGATCACAGCATTCACAACAACTTGACTAATCAAAGGCTAAAGCTAAAAAATATTATGTTAGTTAAACTGTCAAACACCGAGCGGTCGTCACCGGTAACCGCAACCTATTGTTCTTTAATTGTGTCTATAATGACGGTACTTGACGAGTTAAATACAAAATTACTATTAACAAATTGTTTCATAAGCCCGCAATAATAAATACCATCAAAAAGTACCTAATAATTCCAATGACAAATTAAAAAATGTTCTTACCCGCAAATATAAGGGTAACTTCTCTATTTTCACGTTAATTTTGCTTTTCGTCGCAAACGTCGTGATTGTCGCAAATTCGCTGGATTCGCAACAATATTGTATTCGAGAAAGTTAAGAATTGGTGGCGGCGCGCGATTCAGCAGTTAACCACTGCTCGTTTAATTTACTGGTCGTTCTTTTTGCTAAAAGTAGGTTTGTTGGTCCGACGTTTATTGCCAAAGTAGTTTACTAAACTTTGGCGGTATGAAAGCCCAAATGAGTTGGTAAACTGCCGCCAAAATGGCAAAATACAGATAGAAAACTAATATCTGAACCATTTTCATTTTCACATAAATGAAATGTTTCATTATGAAATGAAATAAAATCTGTGATTGTGCTGCAATAACTGCCAAATATTATAGTGGGGCAATATATTATTGATTCCAGCATTTATTATAGAGTCTATTATTTCATAAACTAATTTAATAATTGTCAAACCGAAACAACCTTCATTGATTAAACCACATACAAAACTTGTAACCAAAAATAAACATAGTCTAAAATATTCTATAAAAAAAAACTTTAAACAGATACTCAAGAAAATACACAAAACTGCCTCGTTAAAGTTAATACATCCTTCTTGTGTTGAAACAATACAGGCACCAACATCTCAACAATACAGGGGGGCTAAAAAGGTAACATTGGGTGAATCATTTCCAATGTGACAGATTTGATGAATTGTAAGAGAATCACCTAAGTCACCGTAAAATCGTAACAATAAAGTATGAAACATCTGCAATTCATTTCATAACTGAATCATGCTAGATGCCGATGTTGCTACACAAGAAATATATAGAGAGAAACCGAACCGTAACTTTACCGGTTTTGGTTATCTTGTCTTTTAATATAACTTGAATTTAAAAAATCGATTCTAAATGTTTTTTAATTATAATATTTTCTCATATCTATAAACAAACTAGAAAATTAATTAAAATACAGTGTAAAAACTACTTACAGTATTTGATTTTGTTTTACTTATTTCCTTTTTGCTGGCAACGTCTCCTACGTTACGTCATAGTCATAGATATACGTCACGTCAGTCAGTCACTGTCAGATGAACAGTAAATTTAAACTTGATTTATACAAATAAATTTGCTAAAAAATATAAAACTCTAACTTAAACATTATTTCATCGGGAAGTAAGTAACAGTGAATAGAGTTCGAGATGTGAATGGAATTCGAAAAGTGAATTGATATAGCAAAGGGCTCCTTCCGTACCAAGGCGAAAATTGAATGGATTTTATCTATTATGAAATAATACACGTTAAAAGGTAAATATAATTTAATTATTTGTTATTTGTGTACTAATACTAGTCATAAATACCTAGCCAGACACTCAACCACGGCACTACGCCCAAAAGCATTGTCGGACTGGAATACTGTGGAAAGGTGTATCGGGGTACTCAAATCTCACTGGCGATGTTTAAGTATTGGTATATCACAAGATGCACTACAGCAGGACAAGTGCATTTGCATGTACTTATATTAACTGAAACAATGTCATGTTGTTTTATTGTAGCCTACCATAAACCAGGCAATGATAGTAGCTTTAATATCATAATGTAAGGTAAAATTTGCAACTTAGAAAAAATTTAATTTCATTCATCATGTTCCATTTTCAGATGTTCGATTTTTGTTTTGGATAAACCTGCCCCAACCTTCTCTATCTGCTGCGACTCCTGTAAGCCAGGTTGTACAGTAGATACACCGGAACACTGAAGTCCGGTGCATCCCAGGGACATAATTTAACTGTCTTGGATCCCGCTACGAAGTCAGATTTGAATTTATCAGAAGACGATGATAGTATCCACTTCCCTCGCTTTTTTTAGTTAGTGATTATGAAATAAATGTTTTAAAATTAGTGACTTTATTTTATTGGTGTGAATGATATCTCTTTCAGTTGAAATACCTCTTCTTTTTCTTCACATTACAAAAGGTGGTACTATGGCTATAGACCTAAAAAACTAAGGCAAATAAAAAAAACAAAAATTTTCCAATCGTCAGATACGTGCTGACCAAAATCTACTTATTTATTTATTTATAAGTCCGTTTCGTACTAGGGAATTAGTATTAGTTCTTGCACTGCGTAAGCGTATCCTAAAACAATTTTATTCATTAATATTTACTATTTGTGCAGGATCACAATTTATAGTTTTATTTAATAAGATCAGTGTAAAACTTGTTGAAAAGACATTACTGACAATGAAATAACCCAAGGTAGTATATGAAGATACAACTTCAATCATACCTATTACTAATACCTATACCGACACGTTAAATATTACGGGTATGCTTGTAAATGTCGTGTTGTAAAGGTACCAAATCCACACACCTGCACAGTCATTTCTCGCTCTTTCTCCTCAAATACAAGCATTTGTTATTAATTCCCTGTTGCAGGGTGATCTTGCAATCAACCAAACCAGCCAGCGAGATTTGAGTACATACGTACTTATATCTCTCCACAAAATTCCGAGTCCGACAATGCAATTCGTAGTGCCGTTGTGGTACGCGGTAGCTCCAATAAATAGTTGGTACGAACCAGAGGCGTAAGAGCTTAGAGTGCACTTAATACCTTAAACAGAAATAAATATATGAGATACACATATCTATCATTTTCACACCTTAGTTGTATAACTACTTTAAGTAATGAATAGTTTGGTGGCTACTTATCTTGCACACAGAACTTATTCCACCACGTCGAGAGGCTAAATACGCTTCCAACTCTGTGGATTATTTTGCGACACACACTATTATTTACTCGAAACAATGCAACATATTCAGGCTCCGGTATTTCAAAAACAACTTGCATTCCAAGATTCTCACTTTGCCGCTCCAAAAGGTTTTCAGAAAGGCCTAAATCTCCGATTTTTCATTAATTTATTAAAAATATAAACTAAATGAACTGTTAAATGTTGCCTTTGAGTAACATCTGACAAATCTGCTTATTTGACGTATAGGAATTCAGTCTTTGTAAACCATTTTACGAATTTCCATTCAAAAGTGTCATATTAGATGAATTGCAAATATGAACCATTTTCCGTTCATATTATGAATCATCAAAATGTTGTCTTTTTACGACATGACAAATGTCACATATTATGATTCAGATATGAAACATACAATGTTACCTTTTTAGCCCCCCTGAACAAATGAACGTTGAATTCTCTGCCTCGAACACCCGTCTGCGAGGCGTTGCCGGTGCCACTAATTAAACGGTTCACACTGGAATTAAAAAACTTAATTAAGTTGCTAATGGCTGTTTCACAATAGCTATAAAATAATTACGAGCGCCTGTTAAAAATGTAGCTGTTATCAGTAGCGTGGTAGTTAGCAGTGAATATTATTTTTCGGACCATTTGTGGTACTACTTTTGATGGAATTATTTAATATGTGATTTTGCATAATAATGTAATATTTATCACCTTTTTATTTTTGTAGATGTCTGTGTAATTGCAATATTTTAACAGGTTGACGAACACGTTTGCTTCTTAGGCCAGATTTTAACCAAAGCGAAAAGAAGAGACGAGAGAAGATTGTTTGAATAAACTAATCCGATTTCGTTATTTTCACATCTCTTCTCCGCCTCGCTTTGGTGGAAATGGACAATTAAACCGAGACTTAGTGCAAAGCCCTGTTAAGTTCATATCATTAAATATTTTACATTTCCTATATCAAATGTCATAAAGGGCAACCGATTGAACTGAGCTAAACTACTAAACCATTTAGCCACTTGATGTTACGTTTTAAATCGAGAAACATTTTACACAAAATTTAAAATTTTGTTCAAAATTCTCGACTCAATTTTATACATTGCAACGTTTAAAATGTCAATGTTGCCTCAAAGGCTTTGTGTGCAAGTCTGATTTAATATTTAAATATTCTAAACACATTCGCAGTAAGGGAAAAATTCACGGAACACGCTACATCAAGCGCTACGCTTTGAGCTACGTCGTAGTCCGTAGCGCTACGAGCGACGTAGCCGAACATTTAGCAGCTTTTCGCTTTTAATCTCCTTAACGGATTATTGTTTGTAATAACTGTAAAAGTAATTTAACCCAAATTCATCTCTATTATGGAACATTCGACCCTTTTGTATAATTTACATATTTTATTTTCAAACCTTACGAATAATTGCCTATTTTCGTATAAGTCAGTGAATTTGCTGTATCTTCATTGCTGACCCAATACTGTTTGATAAATGTTAATCGCAGACACTGAAGTGATTAATGGTCTAACTTTGACATAGTGATAGCCAAAATTATATAAATTTTCGCCTTCGTCGGATAATTACTTAATTTTCTTAAAAGTTAATCAGGGTTATTATGGAGGAATAAACTAACAAACATTTTAACTTAATTAAATTAGTGTAAAGTAAGTACTATTTATTAATAGTTTAAACTATTTCAAAAACGTACGACTAAAAAAATCTTTCGTAGGCTTGAGTTCTTATTGTCTATTAATTGTAACTGGTTATATTATTGGCCTCATTTAAAAAGAGAAGATATGTCACATTCGTTTCGACTCGATTCGAAAATGGAATATAAAAAAACATACACACATCCATACATACACTCATATTACAACTACTACCCTTATAACATGTATGTACTAAAATAATTAAATATATTCCACATAAAAACGATACGCCATTTTTAATTTCCTTCACTACGCGGCTTATATCCGTCACAGCCTGTCTATTAAAGCGTTGTTCCAATCAATCTTGTGTCAAACACATGGATTTTTTACTTTGTCACCGTTATGACGTCACAACGCTTTGAAAACCCCATGCAATATATTTATGTCAACGTTTTTATGACAAAAGCGATTTCAAGCTTTACGATAGTCACAGAGACTGTTCCATAAAGCAACATAATTTTAATGGTTGTGACATCACGTGTTCGAATATATTTTACTAATGAAATTATTAATTGACAGCACAGCTTGTGTGAATCAGAAACATAAAGGTATGTATGGTATGTATATTGCAGCATATTATGTCGCATTGTACTTATTATATTGCAAAAGATAAATATAATTTAAAAAAAATAAGGTCTCTTGTTCATGTCTCTTCTCCTTTAGATCTGATTGGTCGGCCCCAGTCGACCAACCAATCAAACGTTTAAACGAGGTAACGTTTCGATTGCGTGAAAGTAAAAATAACTCGCACTAGTCCCTTTGCATTATCATATATATGTTTTTGTATGTTTTATCGTCCTATGTATCATAGCGTAATAAATGGTTTTTTATTCTATTCTTCCTAGAAATCTATTAAACCTTTAAAATAAACAGGTAGGTATAAGCATCAAGTTAAAGTGTAACCGTGAATAATTTAACTGTAACTGTACCATTATAAACTAATCAGATTGTTAGGAAAACCACATTTGAGTGTGAAACACAATTCGGTCTAATCTCATATTGGTTAACCGAATATGAGATTAAGTTCACTAATTTGTGTTTAATCTGCTTATATTCCGTTGTTACAGACGGCTTTATAATTAGTTCCAACTTTTGTTATCTTTATTTCGCATTGTGTAACGTCTATTATTTTTATGTAATAATGTAATCATACCTTATACTATTACAACTTCGAAAGTATGTCGACTCTTTTTCGTACTCTTAAGTCTTGTGACGGTTTCATGTTATGAATTTTGTACGTCAACATTTTAAGATTTAATTCTGATAACAGATATACTCAAATAAAATGGTTATTAAATTATATATTGTTTGTCCTGTCATTTAATTAACAACAAAATTAATAAGATTATTTCAGAAAACTAACAATGACATGACCCCAGATATAATGTAATAATATTATATGATATATATATTGGATTTTCTTCCGTTGTGACTGTTTAAAAATAAATAAATAATATATTATGCAAGGCAATTAATTTCCTAAATAAATACTGTTAAGGTTTTAGGTTTAAATTTAGATAGTCATTTAACATGGAAACTCTATATAGAGGTATTGTATACAATATATAGAGTACAAATATATTATATTTGTACGCCGTTGATGGCAAGACATAGTTGGTTAATATGAAGCGTGTAACATCTTTTGTAACCTATGATCTACAACTAAGTAATTTGAATTTGAGTTTTGAATTTGGATTTGACCAAATCCACGAAGACCTAGAATTTTCAACTACTTACACCGTACAAATTTTGTATCCATCTATTCTATTCTATATGTATAATAAAATCGTAGAAAAATCAAAATTGTACATTGAATATTTTTTTAAAAAGAGTACTTGGAACGTGATCTATAATCGATACCGAAGCCAAATATATGGTTTTTAAATTTTTTGTCTGTTTGTCTGTATGTATGTCCGGGATGATCTCAAAAGTACTGCATGGATTTACTTCAAATTTTGCATGAATATTACTAACAAGTCGGGTCAACATATAGGCTACGTTCACGTTATCATCTACGGAGGAGGAATCCTATACTAGATACTGAATCAATTCTGAAGACATTCATTACCGTAGAATATCCCTTGATAAAGACTAATTCAAAAACTTAAATCCTGCCTGGAGTCATTATTCTACGCGGACCAAGTCGCAGGCAGGCAACTGCTAGTAACCTAATACATATGTACACGCAAAACATTATAAAAACGGCTACGACATAAAATAAAAACTAGTGAACTAACTACGTTCCAGCGAATACAAAGAAAACATAGCAACCTAGCTAGCGGTCGTGAAATACATTACATTATTACATTAGCATATGCAATCGCAAACAAAAATGTTATATTGAACAGAATTTTTACTTCAATATTTTCATTAATTATGTATTTTGTTTTCGGCTACCTCATGTAAATGTTTGACGAGAAACTTGACTATTTTTAAACCATGCTAGAGGCCCTAAAAGCAAGACACACATATCCATGAGCGGGCTGGCTCCCGAAATTGAGTTTCTCGTCGAACTATTCGAAAATATTACAATTAATTCTATATATTTCACGAAAGTTACAATATACCTACTTTCACTGTGAACCAAAAAAATATTCCTGTCAATACGAAATATTTTCAACTGTGCTAATTCTAATTAATAATAATTCTAATTAATCTAATTGGTCGAACCAATTATAATTGTGTATGATAACTGTACATGAGTCAAGGAGTACTATTGCCAAGCATGGAGCCTTGGGTTCTGTTTTCTGTTTGGGCATAATATTGGATTCTTTCTGTATTTTTTTAATTTTTCTCACCCCCTTTCACATAAGAATCATAATATAGCTGGTGAAATGTTATAATTATGTGATGTGTCTTCTCCTCGGAAAAAGATAATATTTTCATAGTAAACGAAAAAAAAAATATTCTACCATCAGAAAATACTTTGATGACTAGTAAAAACTTTATCGGCGTATCGAATTGGACGACATATTGACCGATCGCCAAATGTATGAATGGACGAAATTAATCAAAACTGTAACGTGTGCAGCCATCACGAAATCGGACAACTATGTGACTGGAATTTATGAATTGAATTCGATATGACGTATAGGAATTCCTAAAAATACGATCCATTGCAATCGATCGATCGAGGTGTTTCTAATACTTTAAACCTTCAAAACTAGAGCTTATTCATTATTATTAGGCCGGCAAAGCGGCTGTGATTTCTCTGGTGTTGAGGGTGTCCATGGGCGCCACTGGTCGCTTCATGATGATCCATCAAGTGATCCGTCTGCTCGTTTGCCTCCTATTCCATAAAAAAAAGAGAGTGCTGACTATTTCATCGAATTGAAAATATTATAGAAGTATACGAACAAATATAAAGTTAGAATTAATTACATAACGAATAACGTAAGTTTATAACAAGATTTCTAATTGAAAAAATGCCCCAAAAGCTGATAAAGTCTACTTAAATTAATTACAATCAGAATTAAATACTTCAAGATTTGTTCGCTTCAATGAGTCTCGTCGTTTTATCGGATAGAAATGGTTTGGTATCTGCTAAGCAATTATGTTCCCCTAGTACCTCTCCCTACTCCCCTCTTGATTGCAATTGTCTTTGTGATAATGTTCAAACCCGCTTTGGACTAAAAAAATATCATCTGTTGGCTAATGACTCATGGTAATATTAAATATTCTAATACAAATCGCGATGGAATTAATTAGAATTATAATACGCTTTTTGCTTTAAACTACTATTTTTTGCATTTCTTGCAATTGTACTTGTGTACAAGTATTACACCATTGTTGGCGGAATTAATGCCTAGTGGCATTCTCTAACAGTCAACCTTAGGGTGATGCAGAGAGACACAGTAGTAGGTAAAAGTGTTAAACTTTTACCTACTACTGTGTCTCTCTGCTGTGAGTTTTGAAGATAAATTGATATGCAGATATATATAATTATACATATCAGACAATTACTACAAATTAAATATTATGAAAGAGTATTTAAACATATACGTAATGCAAAACAAACAGTAGACAAATAAGTATGGGACATATTATACATACCTAAATATACGAAAGCAAATATATAACATAACATAATACATATACATACATAAACATAAACTATTATATATGCAAACTAGAAATTTCAATTTGCCAGAGAAATATTAAAAATAATTACACTTCATTGTATACATGTAGGTATGTATTCGTCGCATTTTCAGCGCCATGTCAACGAGATAAAAAATAACAAATTGACCTATCATAATTAACAGAACAACGCACATAGACAGACTGCGTATAATCAACACACGCACACATCCACACGCTGAGGGGTTGCGTGGTGACGTCACGGGTAAAGAAGACGCCGTATTTAATCAGTCCGTGGTGTGAGCGGGACGGAATATAGGCCAAGAACCGACCTACCTTCTGATGCTGATACAGTGGCAAGCCGAGCCACCTATAGCAGCTAGGGAGCTTGTAATAAGGTCGCTCGCAAATTTTACTATTCACAATTCAAATTATACTATTCACAATTTTTTCAATGATGACACAAATTTACGGTATAAACTTACGGTGAACCTTAAATCTAAAAATAGAAATTCCTGCACTTTATAGCGAAAATTCTATCGAGGCTATCGATATTCAAATAAAGTCTTTCATGCGTGCAGCTTCGAGTTTTCCCTGAAATATAAACTGATTTTAAAAATTCATCCGCACTCGTCTGCAAAACCGTCATTTTAAATTTCCACTTTGCCAACTGTATTCATGAAGTTTTGAAGCTAAAGTAGAACAGCTCTTTGCAAGATTGTTTTTGAATTTTGATTTTAATTTATAGTGAGCTAATACAGTAACTACCAGTCTTTTTCAACATTCACAAAATTATTGGTCTCTATAGAAAAAATAGATTAAATTGTATTTGCAATTTGTTTGACATCACTAAAATTGAAATAATAATTATTTTTTATAGAAAATAAGTGAGAGGCTAACACGTAGGTTCTGATTATATTACATGTGTGTGCATGTGTATATTGACAGCTCTTTGGGAATCCCCATGCCTCAGAATGCCCCAAGCGTACGGAGCGCCGCCTCGCGTTCTGCGCGATCATCATAAAGCCATCAGACCCCCACAGATGGGACTCAGTAGGGCTGATGCCGATACGGAGCCGCGGAAGACTTAACGGGTTGCCGGGCTTGTGGCTCGAAGTGCTGCAGTAAGAAAGGGGTGGGTTTTAGTTAGTCAGAGTCTCACACTCTCGCTTCACCGGGCCAGGAGAAGTCATTGGACGGTTTTTCCACCTCAAAAAAAAATGCTTGCAAAATCGTTATGTATAACTCAAAATTCTAGCTAACGCATGGTTGGGAATCTTATAGCTTCTATTTTCGTAATTCAATTATATCCTTAATAGTTTATGGGTGGCAGATGGCGTTCGTTCCATGTAAAATACAACCTTCAGGCGAATTAAAGACTACCTAAATACCAACAGTATAGGTGAACGAACAGTCAATAGATAAATGTGTACAAACTAAATGTTAACAAGGTTACACACCTATATCAGTTGGAGGACTTAGTTAATTAAGCTTAAAGTAGATACGTACATAAATATTAATTGTGTTGTACATTATCCATATATACATTCCTTATATATTTTGTGCAGCATGTATATAAGATTAGAATATATATATTGAAGTATATATTTTTATTTATACACTATAGTTATATTTATTAACATATAAAATATGTATGTAAATGTATATAGTATGTTAGCTTTACTTAATAGTCATTTTAGAACCTATCTCTGTACCACCCTAAGATAGACTGCAGAAAATACCCTAGGCATTAGGTCTGTCTTGTTTATACATACATAGACGCATATATAAATGTGTAAAAGTATTAAATAAATAAATAAATGGTTTTTTATGCCATCAAACTAGTTTTCCGCCCTTAGTTTCATAAAAGTTATATTTTACTCCCTAAAAAGTACACTTCACAGTGGTATATAAATGTACTCGATTTGTTAATTTTAGAACCTATATCAGAACAAACAAACAGACGCAGGCAATCAAATGTTTCCTTCGAATAATATAAGTCGGTAGCGTTATAAATAAAATTAGTTTTAAAAAAATGTAGCAGACTCCTTCTGATTGGTCTATTTCAACAGTATGAACAATAACTTATACGAGTATACGAGTTATTGAGGTAATAAAATGTAGCGGTCATTAAATATTTTACGAGTCCCCATAAGCCTTTGTTCTCCACCAACTTTAATATTATGTTAGTGTTTTTAAAACAGTATATTGTGACACCGTTCTTAATGTGCACATGGCTTTAAGGTCGTGTGTATCAAAATTTATGAATAGTTAAAAACTATTTGGACTTTGTGTGAGGGGGTAAAATCACCCATTGACTTCTCCTGGCCGAATGAGGCCCACTGATCACACAGTACAGTTTGTCCCACTGTTCACGTAACCGCACGTCATACGCACGCCATCGTCAATTGACGATTGTACAGCGTCCATTTATTAAGATTTTCGATCTTATTTAGGAAGACAAGTAAAAATTTTAAGCCCAATCATAATAAAACTACCCATTTTCTTTGAAAAAATACTGAAGCTGTAGAAAATTCGAATACCATATAGAAGTAATAATCATCAAAATCAATTGATTTTGAATAAAACTGCACTAGTAAAATAACAATATATAGATACTATATCACTATATCTTAGTACAATTTGATTTACAATAAAGTTTAATTTCGCTTACGACTGTTATACTACATGCACAACCTCTTAGATCTCAATTTAGCAGATGTAACCGTCCCCATTTCGCCGTCATTCGACAAGACGGCTTCAAGACGTTTAACACACGGAAATGAAGACCCAAGAGAGGGGGACTGGCACCAGACTGTTCGGATATGCTAATGCAATGGTGCAACTGTCATTTGCAGATGAACTCTAGTTACCTCTGAGATATTAAATATGTTTCAAGATTTTGTCATTAGTGAGAAGTTTGTGCTACGGTGCTAGTGTTTATTTTATGAAAAGTGGAAATTTTATACATTTGTGACATGTAATTGTATGGATGAATGGCAGAAAATACTGTTGCAATTGTGTAAAACTTGTGTAAAACTTAAATTGTATTCTGCTTGCGGTTTATCGATAATCTACACATTTAAATTAGTTATTACGGGTTCTTCGTCAAAAAGTTATGTGAGTAAGCTGAAAATAATTAATCTACACACCCATATAAAATTAAATATACCTATATATATGTATTTTATAATACGTTGCCCCACACTGATTTTATCATGGGCCGTGGGCGTGGATTTTCAGGTAGAACTTGTATTTTTGTAAACACAAAAAATTCTACCCGAAACAGAAATTTATGGATCACACAAAGAGTTGCTCCGTGCGGGAATCTGACCCGCGGCAGCTGATTGCCCAGCCACCGCGCCAACCCTGCAGTATAACAAACAGCCCTATTTATTAAAAAAACACTGTCCTCCTTAAGATTTAGTTAATTTAGAATAACTTCATTTGCGAGGATAAATAAAACGAAAAACATCAATCTTTCAGAACGAAAAATCATACAACTCTTGATTACATAGGACTAAACGGACTCCCAACGAATAAATCTTATTCTTTTTTTACACAAAGCAACCACTACTGTTGCTACCACACTGCTATGGATACACAACCATTTCAATCTTTAATATTCTCTTACCATCTTAAGAGACAAATGACAAATGAATGCTAAAACATTATGACCTCTACATCCCAGTACTGACTTTCATTCGACTCCCCGTCGACGTCTAGCTGCGACATTCGCATAAAAATTTGAATTTTTCAATGTAAAATAATTTTGTCACTCCATTATTTGTCCATCAATCAACGTACCTGCATCATTCAGATCCTTTCAATCCAAAACGAAAGCTTCAAGATAAATCTCCAATCTTTCAACTGAAATAAAAAGGCATTTTATTTGATTTCAAATCGTTTGTGAAAAGCAATTTGGTTTCAGGATCTTTTTCGTGTAACAACGACGATGTTTTATATTACTTTATGTTTAACAGAATTTCTATTGAGATATAACATCAAATTAAATAAATTGTAGGTTTTAGACTTACTTACTACGAGCACTTACCACCCCTTGCCATATAACCATAAACCTCGGCAATCGTACTTTGGACACTCGATAACCGAAACAACTAGCACTTATTTGAATTGGTTTACGTCTCACACTAAGGAAAGCACTAAAAATAAAAATAAGAAAAAATTCAGCTCACAGGCGCTTCATTTTTATTCTCCGAAAACCTTTACGAGCAAACACAGCAGTCCCCTCATTTGAGCTGCCGCAAAAATGGCGCACGTTGCGCCATTTTGAACTCACGTCTGATCTTAACTAAATGTACTGTTATAATTTCTCTATAGCATTTCGTATAGAACATACATAGCTAAACTGTATTGTTAGTCTTTTGGCTGAATATTCTCAGCAGCTAGCACTGGATGTATCACAAAAAAATACACCTACTGTAAAGTGGTTTCTCCACAGATATCTATGAGTCTCTGCCTACCCTAACAGGGAGTAAACAGTCGTGATCTTACGTCAGTATTACAAGTGTGCTACAGAACATAAGCCGGCGCTCGTCCCAAGGGGTAGAATGTCCAATCCAACCCAGAGTGGCCGCCAAACATTCCCAAGGTTAAACGTTCCTCTATTTTAGAAACACCCTTTATATTATTCAGCAGTTTAGTTAGCGCGTTTCTTCATTTCAGTTGAAGTATTCATAACTTGTTTGTAAAAGTTATTGTGTTAAGCTCGTGCAAATAATTGGTTAGAGGGAGTTATTCTTAATTCTTACAACGTCGCGGCTCGTAAACCGACTAAATATACAGCCGCCTTTGTGTCGGAACACTGTTAATCACGTTTTAAGTGAATCAATTATCATATTTGGAATAATGTTAGTTAAATTAAATAAATAAATAAGGAAATAGAATGTCATGTTTGTTATAAAAACCCAGACTTTGTTGACAGTTTTGAATCACACGATGAGATATTATCGGCTTCGTCATAACTGGTGGACTTTGGATGATGATTGAAATGTAATAAATATTTTTTATGGGATAACGCAGACGGATCACCTGATGGTAAGCAATCGGCGTCGCTCATGGACCCTCGGAATACCAAAAACGTTACAAATGCGTAACCGGCCTTTTGAGGATTATGAACTTGAGGATTGTTGGGGATTCAGGGATTGAGGAGATTGGGGTAGGTTATAATCGGGACTCTGGTGACCTCACTCACACAACAAAACACAACGCAAGCGTTGTTTCACGTAGACTTTCTGTGAGGCGTAGTATCACTCCGGTCGAGCCGGCCCATTCGTGCCAATTCAATGGCACTTGAAAATATAATTTGATACTTTTGTACTGGGCTATTGTTAGCCATCTTTCTACTGCTGCAGTCATATTTCGCAATAAACCATAAACGAGACTGGCATCGCAAGTCATGCAGTTGTATTAAATGTTTTGTACTCTATTGTAACTGTTTTGGGATATGTACTACAATCTTTTTGTTTAATAAGTTATAAGTACATAAATATCAATGAATTCCTACCTCTAAGCAAGCAAGAAACTCGAATTTCGCGTTTCCATTTCTTCCAAAAATCTGAATTTATCAAGGGCATAATATATTGCATTAAAAACTCAGCGGTCATAACAACATTAATAACATGTTTATAAAAGCATGGCTTTTTAAATCACGCGTTGAATATAAATGAAAATTATCCATTCTTTATGTTAGGTGGGTGTAATCACTTTTACTTCCGACCCCTTCGACGTAACCGTGCATGGTCACTGTCCTACAATGTAAAGAAAAACCAGAATATTTTTGTGATCACAAATAAGAACATTTGATGTGATATAGCAGGGGTTCCCAATCTATTGTAACCCGCGGCGCAGTTACAAGTTGAATATTTTTGACGGCGCCCTATCCTAGCTAACTATTTGAGGAAAACAGTCGAAAGAAATAGGTACCCACGATAAAGTAGTTAGGTTAGGTCGATCGTAATGAAAATTAAAACACCACAATATCAAATTGACTTTTTTATTATAAAATTATTTAAACGGAAAACAACACACCCTTAAGAAAAAGCAAAAAATTAAATACGATATTTACTCAGTCAAATCAATGTGAAGGGTGAGCTTAGTGATTTAGTCCGCACGGTTTTTTTAATGGGGGAAAAAGACTTCACACTGGTACTCTCATTTCTTGCTCCACATTGAGCAAAAAAGTATCCGCCAACATTTGTGGTGTTCAATAATTAGAGAATTCACTTACGGCGCCGCTCTTTACTTTCTACGGCGCACTAGGGCGCCACGACGGACACTTTGGGAACCCCTGTTATAGAGCATTTTAAGGTTATAATTGTAAGATGAACTGTGTTATACTTATTGACAAGGTGTTGTTTAAAAGCCGCGTCATTTTCTAGGAGGTAACTCGGATATCGATTCTGTGTCCGAATCAATAAAAAAATTGTAGGAAAATATTTTTCATTTTTCTGAAATTACGGAAATCCATAAGTGCGAAGTACACGCCGCCGTTTTGTAACTAGCTTTATAACGCGCTTAACACACACAAACTCAAATACGTAATTGATATTAGAGGTATTCCTAATTCCATAAAACTCCAATAAGAAACATTGCTGTCGCTTATTTTGAAATACTGTCGAACTTAAAATGTTTATTATAGCCGTATTTTTAAGTATTGGCCCGAAAATTTCTCTTACATTGAACCTTTATGACTTCTGTGACATGCCCCCGAGAAATGACACGTCTTCAAAACTACACCTTGTGTATCATCTCTGAATTGCGGATGTCAATGGGCAGCGTTAATTATTTACTTACAGGCAATCAAACTGATCATTTGCCCCTCAAAACTAGCTAACAGTGAATACCTGTACATTACTTCGTTGTACGTTTTCATGAGCATTAAAACATAAAACTATAAAATAATTCAGTTTTGGACTAAATGAACCTTCTGAAACACAAATGTAATGTGGTTAAGGGGCGGTGACACACGAATAGAGCCACGAGGTCACGCCACTGATTTCATCTTTTTACGTTATTTCTCCCGTTTCTATAAAGCTAATTCTCATGTACATGAAATTTTTATGTACAATTTCACCAGAAAAGCGTGTAGTAGAGCTGTAGTGATTTTTAAGTCATTAACGCTTAGGTAGTGTTTCTATCCCAGTACATTTCACAGCACAGTTTATATGACCCCAAAATAATAATAAAATTACAAAAAAAAGATTGATGCCGACTTACAAAACCACAATCTACCTTCAACGTTTTCAATAATCGACTATAAATTTCAATAGAATAACTCAAATTTAATTAAATGTAATTCCAATAATGCACTGCGTTAATTAACTAGGAAACTGATTTAGCTGTGCAATCAGCTGGACAATTAAATGAAAACTTTCGCATGTAATCAGTAATTGGTAATAAATTAGATTGTCGAGTAGTCTTCCTCTCTTAACAGAGTTTTCCAAAGTCCTAACAGATTATCTACTTACCTGAGAAGAAAGTAGTTATCCGGTCAGAAACTTTAGATAGAAACGGCGCCGTTGACTCCCTAAATAAATTTCTTTGGTAAAGCTAAATTGGTGCTTCGCTACCGACCGTTGTTGGTTTGTATGTTTTTCGTGTTTGAACAAGAATTTCTCGGTTTATGGCAAAGGATAATGGGCTTTGTTACTAGCAGTACACTACGGAGTAGGTCACAGCCGAAGTGAGCAATTTATCGGCCACTGTCAGGCCAACATCCCACATGGGGCCCGTTGAGAGCTAGTGAATAGGCGCGACCGCAATTAAAATATGGCCGCCGCAACACCCTCGTACAAAGACCTTCGGACGATAAATACGTAGTCCCTATGGCTCCTACGACGTACGTGCTATTTCTCTGACTTTAACGCGAATTACTTTACCTTTTTACTACCAATAACTTTATTAGGATGACAAAATTCTTTTCGGGAGTTTCCTCTTTCATCGTGAAAAGTAATTGGTTGACATAAAATGGAGCTCGTCGGCCAAAAACTTTGTGTTAGTTGATGCTGTATTGAAACCAATTACATATGTTGTAATAAAACTAGTAAATAGTTGATCATAATTTTCACAGAAATATTAAACTTTATCATATCTATGACACATTCACATTCTATAGTTTGTTGAATTTATCGCCGCCGCCATTGCAAAAAGAGCAATTATCATTAAAATAAAATATCCACGACTGTTCAACAAATAATTACGACATGTAGAGAAAATATAAGATCGCCACTGTTGGCAGGTGGTTTTGGGTTTATCGTAGACCACTCCTGCCCGGTCTCTGTGAAATATGTAGTCCCCACTTTTATATACCTCTAATTCAATAAGTCTAACAAACAGGTATCTATTTATTTGTATAAAATATTACGACCTAATATAATCTGGGCTTACATTTACTCGTCCCAATCATATGTATTTTCGCATAATATTATTTACGCATAATGTTTAAGAAAAAATTTCAAAAATGATTAAGTAGAACATTCTATAGCATATATATGTATATTTAATTTATTTTCATTAAAAGAAGTATTCAATATGTAAACAAACATGGCCTGCAAGCAAACAAACAGACATCAGGCATGGTTTCTGTTACTGCGATGGTGGCTCCACGGTGTGGCTCCGGTGGCTCCACGCGTTGTAATTGTTGCAGATAGCTTTCCCTCACCACCGCAGTCTCAGTTTGCTGGACGGCTTGACCAGCCATCGTCAGCCGCGGCGGCCCATTCGCAAATTACACTCTAGGGGTAAGGCAGACAGATCAACGTATAGTCGGTTTTGCAGTGGTGCGGTTCTGTTTTTTGTTTCCGTTATTTATTTTAATTGTACGCGTAAATCATATTATGCCAGTAGTTATTAAGCCTAGTAACGTTAACTACATCTTATAATATACTCTCTTTTATACTCCTGATAGCAAATAAATGCCAAAACAAATTAAATAATTATACCAAAATTATTATGCTAATGTACATACGTATATGTACGACCAAAAAACATTACGTAAAAAGAAGGGATGTCCGCCAAATATAACTATATCTCTCGATTACAAGAAGATATCTATAATCACTTTAATACTTTATAGTTACCTAGTTCTTTATACTTTAATAGAATCTGCAATAAAAGTTTCGATGTTGATTCCGGGAATTAAAGGAAAATAAAATTGCCGATCGACTGGCTTCTCGATTGAATCGATTGGAGCTCCATAGCGGGTCGGAGCGGTGCGAGATTACAAACTACTTTTAAGTGCGCTACTCCAAACATTTATATTGTATGTTATAGCTCGCAATTTCTTCGGGTCACGGTTTATTCCCTAGGGATATACGTTTTTGAGAGTGTTTGGAAATTAAAGCTCAATCATTGACAACCCCTTTTCTATAAAAGAACTTTGAAGTCTTATCTTTATCCAGCAATCTTTCTTGACACATATTCGTTTTCGTTTTATTACAAGTTCCCAAGTTATTACCTCTTATTAACCAAAATAATCGTTTAATCAATGGTACTAGCATTGACAGTTGCCCACTAATAGATTATAGTTGACGGCAGCACTGTTGCATTTGGAATAACCGCACGGGAAATTCAAAAAGTCTCTGACTTATCAAACCGCCTAAGTACAGTTATTCACTAAATACATAATTATGAATAGCACTTTTATTCTTAAACAACAGCAATACTAGCTGACAATCTAATACCTACCTTACTATCCACATCTTAATACTTAAATTGAATACGTCCGAATTAATAGGTTACCTAAAATCTAATTGAAATCTGTCCATTACAATTTACTTCGCTATAAACCCTATATTGGGTACCCGATAAGATTAGTCAAACGAAAGGGACGTCCTTCGTACTAAAATGTCTTTTAAACCCGATTCGTAAAAGAATTCTATTTGGTAAAAAACTAACCTCTATATATTTTTTTACAGGTACGGAGATGAAATTGTCTTACAATTACAACAAAGCTGAGGATGTTTTGTAAGTGCCAAGATAGTTATAATTTTAAACATTATGACGTATTCGCAATAACTTTTGACCTTTAGATGAAAAACACTAATTCATTGTATTACTTAACAATTACCTAAGCCCTAGATTAGGACCTACAAAAGCATCGTTGCCATGGACGAGTTTTGATTTTTACCGTTTTCCGTGCAAAGCATGATTAAGCCTTAACACAATATTCTGGAATTCTCGACATTCAAACTTCAGAAAAAAAAATTTAAATATACATTTATAAAAAAATATGTATTTTAATGAAGTCTTAATGTAAATAGGCGTATAAATACAAATGATGGGACAATACCTTTTTTTATAATTTATGGGTCGAAGTTGACCACTATGTTGCCTAAGCAATGATGCGGTCTACGATGGAGCACGTCGTCCCATAAGCAACCTGTTCACTCGGGCCTTAAAGAATCCCAGGTCTACCCTTCAGGAAATACAGACGCTGGTAAAGAATTTCACTCTTTAGCAGTACGCACAAGGAAGCTTGATGCGAAGCGCTTCGTGCGTGTAAGTGGGACATCTACCATGAATCGGTGACGCTTCGTCGTTTGTCTTGTGGTACGATGATGGAAAGGACTAGGGAACATGTACTTAACAAAGATTTAAAGAGATTTATTTTCAGTTAAAGCTCAGTTTGTACAGACAGACCAATTTACATTCTCAAAATATAAAACAAATAAAAATTCGTACGAGTCCACACGATTGCTACAGCTAAGCCTGTTAATCTGAAAGTTGATTTCAATCAATTTTCTGTATGTGTAACATTTCATTTCCGATTTATTTAAAAAGCACAGTTTTTGGTTGTTTGTTTATAGGATAATCCGGTAAACGAGCAGGCGGATCAACTGATGGTAAGCAATCGACGCCGCCCATATACACCTGGAACACCAAAGGCGTTACAAATACGTTACCGGCCTTTTGAGAATTGGGAATTTGTGGATTGTGGGGGATTCCGAGATAGGGGAGACTGGTTGTGTTTTTACATTCCTGTGGTAACGACAGTGTCATTTAAATTTGTCTCAATATCTTTTCTTACCGCGTGTATCGTAAAAGCTGACTATGTTAGTCAGTCGGAATACTGAAAGGCAACTTTAAGTTGTATTTAAATATCATGCTATCTCTGTCACTTTACACAGAATTTGTGGTGACAGGACTATACGTAAGCGCGTTCTAAAATTGATTGGCATTTGAATATTTAGACATAAGGGTCACATTTGACAAACACAGGGCAGCAACGCTCTTTGATAAACCTGAGTGCCAAGCACGAATAACTATCGTATTCCGAACGTCACAGTATCAAGCACGTTCGTCGCTTTGATTGGCGAGCACCAGTGAAATCCCACTGTGACCTGCCAACCCACCTGTCAAGTTTGAAGAGTATATTTGATATAATATAAGAGTATAGCCTCTGTTACAGGCGCGTGATAACCAAGCAGTGAACTGTCACTCACTGTTGAGTGTTGATGATCATCATCTGGAACATCATCACAAACTGACACATATTCTTCCTCGAAAGACTATACAATAAGTAGAAATATACTAAAAGTTTAAGTTCACATGGATTAATTTAAGACCAAACAAGTGGAGAACAGTTCACGGAGATTTTTGCAATACAGTATTATGTACATACTAACATAAGAACATATTATTTCGAGGAAAACCAAACATAATGCTAGGTAACTGTTATATTAAATACACAAATGAATGTCAGGTGTGTTTGAATACATATTATACTAGTTTCGGAAACAATGGCTACGTAAACATAATCAAACAATCGAGCATCTCCCTCTATTGCCTCGCAGCGTCGCGTCGCTCTCGACGCTTTGTTAACGAAAATTTATCTGAAACAAGGGATCATCTTTCGTCTCTTAACCTTTCTGTTCTTAAAGATTGTTGTTACACTTCAAAAGTCAAATTTGTCTTGAAATGAAAAGTTTATTCATTTATTCAGCACCAGTCACGATGCAACATAAGTAAAATTTAAAAAATGACAGTAAAAGATATGGTGTGTAGGTAAATAAAATAATAAAAAAAACAGGAAAGAAACATGCTAACAACATGCCCATGCTAAATGGGTTAACCCACTCAGTGTTAAGTGTCGTAGGCCTTCCCTTCTGTTCCGATACTCCGCGCAAACGTTTCATTTTGTAATTGGTTTTACGTTTTTATGGATACGGCCTCGATTTTTATATATTGATAAAAGAGTACGCTTATGCTAATATATTGTTTTATTACTGGCTCAATGGTTCGATGGCACTTATGTAGAGAAAACAGAGAACTTTATTGATTTTATTAAGAGGGGCCTAGCGATCTTCTGTTTAATATGCATTAACTTTGAAACTAGTTATCCTAATCTCATTCTGTAAGAAGAATGACACAACTCGAATCGTAATCTATCTGAGCAGAGCCTGATTATGTGAAGCCTACATATGGACACTTTAACATTATAATAATATAATTTCTGCCTCGTTGGCCGAGTGGTCGCTAGTACGACTGACGGGCAAGGGGTCTCGGGTTTGATTCCCAGGTCGGGCAAAGTATTACTGGGTTTTTTAAAAAAAATCTCAGTAGTAGCACGGAGGCTGGAACTGTGCCCGGTATATGGAAATAGGCTCACCCCCTATTACATGGGACTCATAACATAAATAGTGAACGGTGGGTGTTACTTATGTGTGCCTCTGCCAACCCCTTCGGGGATAAAAGGCGTGATGTTATGTTATGTTAATAATATAATTTCATTTTTATATGAAAACTAGCTTCTGCCGACGACTTCGAACGCGTAATCCCATTTTTTTCGTAATCCAATTTGTGCAATATTCATGTACTTTATCTGGTTCTGATATTATAGTGGTTTCATCATCATCATATAACAAGGCCTATAAATGCCCACTGCTGAGCAAAGCCTCTTCTCACACGGAGAAGGTTAGAGCGTTAATCACCACGCTTGCTCAATGCGGGTTGGCGATTTCAAACTTATAATTAGAAATTATAAGTCCAGGTTTCCTCACGATGTTTTTCCTTCACCGTTTGTCAGTGGTGTCTAAATAATCTTAGAAAGTACATATAACTCAGAAAAAGTCACATTGGTACTTGCCGTTGGTAGGTTTCGAACCCGCACCCTCATGCATGAGAAGCGAGCGTCTTAAACCTCCAGGCCACCACGACACTCTATAGTGGTTTACAACATATAAAATAAGTTAATTACATTTTATAGACTAACTAGCTCCTCCCGCCCGGTTTCACCTGCCCTGCTCGGGAACTATAGGTTGTAACATAATGTTTTATAGATAAAGTAATTTTTGATAAATGCACTATCCAACACAGAAAAAATATTCAAATCGGACCAGTCGTTCCTGAGATAAGCGTGTTCAAACAAACAAACAAACTCTTCAGCTTTGTATATACTGCATCGTTGGTCACATAGGCGACTGATACAGTGAAACTTGGTTAAGTGGGGCCTGGATTAGTGAGAAACCTCCATAACTGGAACTCATGCTGAGGTCCCAACACTTTGGCACTGAATTACCTCTGTTAGTGGGACGAATTAAACTTCTATATCTGAGATTTGTTCTTTCGATTTATCGTCATAGTTACCTCTAGTATATCTGAGACAGCGAGTAAATTTTATACGCATAAACCTCTGTAATTGAGATAACATTGTTTGTTTACTCATTCTTATTCTAACCACAAATTCCACATGTAATCCAAGTCCACCTCTATTAATGGAACCCTCTGTTAATGAGACAGATATTTATTTATACCTGTATATCTAACACACTTGGTAAGTGGAATACCTCTATAAGTGAAACGACATTGCAGGTCCCTTGATGTCTCACTTAACCAGGTTTCACTGTATTTAAAGGGTTCAATTCTTGGATCGAGCATTGTTATGGGGTACTTTTCCGTCTCATACTATTTGCGAATCACAGCATTACTACAAAAATATTGTTTTGATGGTTGACTAAAGAGTCACAGATTAAAATAGACATGTTGTTAGACAATTTCAATAATATCTTTAAATAAATACATAAAGCGGATATTAGTAAAATGGTTGATTAATTGCTTATTGCAATCATTAACTACGACTGTGGCCTAATCTCTTGCAGACTACTCAGGGATAGGACTTGATTAATGATAATCGGATTACGAAATTGGTGATAGATTTTAAATAGAAACCTTTTACCTAGTTTTCATTTATTATTATTAGCAAAGATATTTCTTGTAGTTGGTTTAATATTATCTGTTATTGAATTTTACCGATTTAACCTGAAACTGACCTCACTCATCCAAGTCTCCCAACTCATTTCAACTTACAATTGGGTATTTTCCTGGGTCAAAAATATATTGTTTTGATTTTTCATTTCAATTATACCTCTATATAGAGGTATATTCAAAAATAATTACCGTTTCATTCATATATGTGACGATATACTTAATTTTCGATTTATTCTAGCAATTTTTTCAGAAATAAGTGTGCTATTTGACTCGAAAATATGATGACGTCATAAGTTACACAGTTGTTGGTACAAAATTCATAGAACAATATCGTTTTTAACGTTTCGATAGAAGTATTGAATTTGATTTGATGTAAAATACCGTATTACTTAAAGCGAGTCATCAATATAAATAGTCAATGAATAAACTAGGAAAAACACTAACACAGTTCATTTACCAAACTACACATCGGTAACATTTAACAGATTTTTTTTTTTACACTTTATTGGTCGACGTTTGACCACCATCTCGCCTAAGCGATGATGTGGCCGACGATGAAGCACACCTACCTATGAGCAACCTGTTCACTCGGGACTTGAAGACACCCAAGTCATATTTGACGGGAAACACAGCCTCTGGCAAGGAATTCCATTCCTTGGCGGTTCGCATGAAGAACCTTGACGCGAAACGCTTCGTGCGAATGGGTGGAATGTCCACCAAATAAGGGTGGCGCCCCGCCGTTCGTCTGGTGGTACGGTGATGAAATGGACTAGGGGGAATAAAATGTAAACCACTAAACAGTTGCCCCCTGTATAAACAGGTTAGTGGTTTACCTTTATAGGTATAAATGCAAGTAGCAAGTTCCTGCTACACAACGTCTCTGAGCCATTCACTGCGATAGGATTAGTACTACTTTTACACCATTTAATTTTTATGAGTAAAACTGCTGTGTTGATCCCCGACTGAAAGAAATGTAAAATAAATCTTGCGACACTGTTTATAGCGAATCGTAAACGTTATCTGGTGGAAACTGGCATTTCTGGATACTTGTGTGCCTACTCGTTTTAATCGGAAAATGTTTGTTTTCATTAAAAGTCTTGTGTAATATAAACGGCTAGTTGCCTAAATTAAATATTGCCAATTGTAATATACCTCTAGATGCGTTAATGAAATAGTGTTATTTTTTCCCACTTTAGTAGGTAGGTAAATACTTTTTTTGATTTTGACGGCAATGAGCCGACCCTTCAAATTATATAAAAAAATACATTAGACGTTTATTTTAGGAAAAGTGTCTTTTACCAAACACTGAACTACATTGTTAAGATAAATACTTGACTCTGTCCAGCTTCTACAAAAAACCAAAACTTCACCTAACTCCTAGTATGACGTTGAGAAACCTCATTTTGATCTAGTTAAGCCCTCAAAGCTCACACATCAATCACCTGAGTAAAATTCGAACACACTTTACGAAATTATTTGCCGTAGCTAATCTTGGAGGTAATATTCGGAATATTGCAAGCCGGGGAACCCATCTAGCGGTAACTTAACGTGGTTATACACATCCGTGGCACCGGCATCGGCCGCGTTAACCTTGTACGAGGGTTGCTGAATAAATTTCCGAGGGCACCAAACTTTTGGAATAACATCTTTGAACGAACATATCTTCACGTCTTTTATCCTCAAAGGGGTAGGCAGAGGTACACATAACGGCATTTAATGCCACTGTACTATGTAACACCCACTTTTCACTATTTATGTAATGAGTCCCATGTAAGAGGGGGTAAGCCTATTGCCATATACCGGGCACAATTCCAGACTCCGTGCTACTGCCGATTTTTTTTTTAAATCCTGTAGTACTTTGCCCTACCTGGTAATCGAACCCGAGACCCCTTGCCCGGCAGTCGCGCTTGCGAGCACTGGGCCAACAAGGCGGTTTTCAGATCTTTGAACGACTATCGCTTTATACGTATTATATATTATTTATGAGTACTCCTCACTGAGTTGATGGAACGCTAGATATGGCTAGCTAACAAATGAGTTCGTAGCAATATAATACATATTTTATTCTGAATCACTAGTTTGTTTGTTTGTTATATAAATATTAATTTTTCTAGAACATCCTTTGACAACATTTTTATAGCTTTTACCATACTTTGGTGAGTTATTAGTTTGACCTGTTCGGTCAGCTCTTATGTACGATTATGTAACAATTTTGAACGTTAATGACATGGTGTTAATGGTGACCAATGATCCAAACAATCTATAGAAGTCTCACAATCAAGACCAACTTTAAATCGAACTAGACGTTTGTGATCTCGTTACTATGGAGGTGACCATAAACTGGGTAGTGTCGACCTTTACCTCAATTTCTTTAGGGATAAGATCAACGTTATGTAATATATCGAAGTATCAAGAAGTATTTTATAAAGTGACGTATAAAAGGAAACATAAACTCATACATACATCCATTATTATTTACTAAACAGGAATTTTGCAAATTTCTATCAAAATCAAAATTTATCAAAAATTCTTATACGCATTCAATCCATAGAATCATATGAGAAGCAACACGCACACAAATACTTGTTACCATAGAAGAAACATTACATTCAAATTACAATTTAAATCTAGAAAATTCTAGAACAATCCAAGCCAGCAGTAGTACACGCTGTCAATAAACTAAATTAATCTAGGTATATATGAATAGGAATCCACTTAAATCCGAATCGTTTGAGCGAACTCGTCCTATTCCTTGCCAGTTGTGGTTTTAATTAATAAATCCTCGCATTGTTGCTTTGCTACCATCTGTTTGTAGATCTAAAAAGTCGCTTTGGAGATCTATAAAGTTGTCATGCAATTTTGCAGTCGAAAGGAAAACGTCAAACCGACATTGAACACTCCATTTCTGCAAAATGTCGTAAATCGAAATTTTATTATTCCATATATTACTTGCCTGCTTCATTGGGTAAAAACATGTTCATAAAAACCATCGACGTCCTACTCTATAACATGTCGATGCAAATAACAAACGCGCGAATACTTATTACATACATACCGCATGTTTATTAAATATACTACAAGTTCTATTCTACTATTCAAGCATATTATGGGGGTTAGCAAACAATTCATTATGTCTACACGTCACATAAAGACGACCTATGGATTTTACTCGGAGCGATCGCACAATTTTAGCAAATGATTTTCAACCTTATTCAAAACAGAATTAAATGATCTTCGATCAAAGTTAAATACAAATGGGTCGTTTGTGTGTCTATTGAGTTTGAGCTTTATGTTCTACGTACGTCGAAATAAAGTTGTATGTGGAATTGAAATATCATTCGTAATTACAAATCATGTTCAATGTCTGACTCGCAGATACTCATTGCAAATTAGTGTGTACATAGTATATAATGTTCCATTATTCTAAGTTTGGAGGACGCACAAATTGAAAACGTTGTTATTTGTAGATTGGCATGGAATTACAAACTTGTTACAAGATGTCAGCGAGTTTTGGTGAGATATATCATAGCAACAGAAATTGCAAGACATTCAGAAAGATCCACCAGGTTCTCCAAAATGTGAGGCTTATTGCACTGTTTCCTAACCCAAGTAGGTACGCAAGGTATAATGGGTATATTGCAATGTATTCTGTCTAAATGGGTACAGTAGTCAAAGCATGTGTTCATACTAACCATGACCATGTGTTTATGTAAGTGTATACACCCAACTGAAATAGCTCGAGGCGTTGCCTTTGTGGAAACTAACGATCCAAACAAATCTATGTACATCACTAGCAATTTTGGCCACTTACCATAACACAATAATGCTCATTTATGCTTGAATGATCATATCTACATTTTGTAAAAGCAAGAATAGAGTATACCTATTTAATTTTCGCTAGTATTACTGTTATTGACTTGAAAACTGAAATATCTAAATACTAGCTGTTACCCGCGACTTTATTCGCGTGAAATTATTCATATTTCTTGTTAATGTATACTTTTTTGACGCGACAACGTGTTGATTGGCGAGGCGTATTTGAGAGCTAGTATGAAACGGAACTTTTTTTTTTTCTTCTATGGCAATTGTGTCTCCACTATATACCTACATAGTCTGCCAGCCTGACTATTCTGCCAGCGTCATGTGTTTCGGCAGGTGTGGGCATTACAGTTTATAAACGGAACGTTTATTGTCTACTCAAGATGGCAACTGCGGTTTGTCTGTCAGTGTCATTAAAATGAATTCCGTAATCCGAATTTTGCGGATATATGTTGTCGGCTCGAAATCGATATTTTTTTATGTTTTGTTATTCAGGTAATGTTTCGATCGAGTCTACCGTACCCCTTCATGAAATTATTAATATAGAGGTAGAAGAAGTAGATAGTGGATTTATTGGCATGCAAATGTTTTCATGGCCAACAAACCACAAATATATTTTTCGTGTTTATAAATTAAAATTGTAGTAAATATAAAAGTGGTCTCCAGTTTTAACAACGAAAATGCAATATTTTATATCGTACTAATCCTAAATACAGAATCATATTAAAATTTGAAGTCGAGCAAAACGCTGACTGCCTTCACGAAGCCAATATCTTCAGTAATAATGTTTTATTGAATTTTAAAAGAGCTCCAAACATTGAGAAGGATTTGATGGAAGAATAAAATCGCTTTAAGTCTCAAAATTTTATGTTCGAACTAGCTGTGAACACTGTTTTCATTTGTTGTGTATTAAATCTATAATCTTATCGTATTTGATGTTTTGACATCCCAGTGACTAATAAATCATTTATATTCGTTAATCGGCACTCTGCCTTATATGCAATACCATTTATGTATGTATTAAATAAAACTGATTAGGATTTACGAAGGATTTCATAATTATCGCATTATCAGATTCATCAACGGTATTTTTATACTTCATTACGAAATCCTTGTTACCTCAAATGAGGTAGCTCATTATACGTAACATGAAGTTGTTTTTCTCTATTTACTATCTGCACTATAAAGTGTGGAAACTGCTGGCTCTCCTCGCCATGTTTCACGGTATCTGAGCGCATTATCAGTACTCACTCGCAGAATAAAATTGTATACGTAAACTAGACGCGGTCCGGGCTTCAAGCTCGATACATATTTTATGAACGCTTCGTTTACACGGAATATTTGATGGAAACGCCGTTTTACGTGAATTCGAAATGAGGTCAAATAAACCTACATATTAAATCATATAATATATCATTTTGCTTCACTATTAGGTACTATTGCAAACTGACAACAACATATTAAATAATGGCTTCTAAGCTCTTAAGCTTTAATGCAATGCTGCCAACTTATGTTTAGTAACACTTGGGTACTCACAGGAAAATATAGTAGTACTTAAAAAGAGCTGGGCGGTATAATGTACAGCTCATTGAGACCAATACCCACAAAGCCGGTGCCATCTACTTTGCCACATCGTCCTTTGTTTAGATTCGACCCTAATTAACGGAAACTCTTTGAAGAGTGCTACAAAAACTTTACCTCGGTAGCCGCCTACTCGGTCTGTACCCTTTAATTAAAACGAAGCACTCGCTAGCGAGCTGATTGGCAGCGCGATGTAAATCGATAACCGACAAGATTATTAAATTCTGACATTAAATTTAAAATTATACTGAAAATCCGTCAAATTATATCTAAAATTGTTTCTAATTGGTTAAACATTCAGGGGATTTCTTTTTAGATCTTTGATTTAACATAATGTGACTTAATTAAATCAAGAATATATTTTATGTAGATACATACGAGTATACTTGACATTTCGGTGAGTCTTAGTAATTCAGTCCTACGAAGGTACTTTGTGGCATACGTATAATTTATGTGTAGGTCTAACGATGTTAATTTTGTTTGTTGGATCATTATTACTACTCATGAGGGCAGATGATATTCTTAGACGGTTCGTTCAAGAGTCACAAACATAATCCATTAGTTATGTTTACACAAACGGATCGATCGGCGCACAGCATCGAACGCTCACACGAGATTGCTTGTTATTGGATATACAAGTCTCGGTTGTACACAAAGCTTGTTGCCAATAGCAAGTAAGTACTTACAAATATAAATGCTGTTTATAACATCACTATATATTCATAAACTTCGTATGGGGTTAGATAAAGATCTAGTGTTTACTGTACAATGAAAATTATGTAACTTGTGTTTTTAGTGTCGCGCTGACCGTACACTGATTGTTGGCGCTGACAGCCGAGAAATATGAACTTCTAAAAACCGTGAGCGCTAATAGCTACGCGTCATTAAAAAACGCTACCTAGAAGTTCATACATCTTGGCTGTCAGCGTTGACGGTCAGCCTAAAGTAGAAACTGTATGTAATGATATTAGTGAAGATGAACCAATTTTACGAGCATTAAACCACGCGCCGTCGTTCGCCATAGTCTATTCACTCCCGCAAAAGTTTGCTTATCTAACCACGTATTACACCCGCTCCCTTATACAGAAAATTACAGCCTCGGCTTTGTTGCCTCCATCGCTCGTATTCATATTGACTTTTGTATTTTGAACTTGATAAACAGTTAGAATTTCCTGCAACTTACTATTTGACGTAAACCCCAAACATTTTACCGAACTTCAAGGGTAACTATTCTATAGGTCTATTTCATTATGAACGTATTACGTAATTTCAACAACATACCTTGTTTGGTTGAGTTATTAAAAATGAGAAAATTTTCCGTCTTTTGTTTTATAGCATATTACAAAATGGTGAATCATTCCATTTGAATTGTTTATTCGATACTCTAATGAAACTCGAAGACTGTCATAAAAACAGCTTTGTTAATTGATATGCCCCGAATAGTATTTATTAAAATGCTGCAGGCTAAATATGACTTTTTATTAATCAAGAAGTCAAAGGGCGTCCTTACTATTTGACCTTTTCTCCGTCTTTTACTTGGGTCAACAGTCTGAACCTGATATATTTCAGTATTTTATGCAAAGAGACGTCCTTCTACCCTCACCCTAGCAAGCAATAAGTACTTCTTTTCACCATATAATATAATCCTAACAATACTATTATATAAACCTAAAGATTATTTTTGTTTAAACTCGGAGATTACCTAAACTAATGAATCGAATTGAATAATATAATGCTTGTGTTGGATATACCATTCATTAAAATAGACTGTAGGCTACAAAGATCACGCTGTTATCAAGAGCCAATTAATATAGTAAAATATAAAACGGTAAAAATAAAAATAACTGCATTCGCTAATCTCTGGAACTATATGCAAAAAATTAAATACTGCTCGAAATTACTATTCTACGCGGTTGAAGTCGCGGGCAGAGGTTAGTGTAGAATAAACCGTTTAAAAACAAAACAAAAAAACATATTTAGTATTTATAATAACGTCAAGATATCACGAAATCCACCTCAAATATTTATAATAACATTATCATGGTGCCATAGAGCAACCACAGTCGATCAGCTTCAGATTAAATGAGATCAGCTCATGAATAAAGATTTACATGTTTGTTCACGGACTGACAGACTCGTTATCACCGAGCCGACAGGGCCTGTTACAGACATAAATCTCTGAACAGTACGGCAGCTCGATGACGTCACTCTTCATAGATGATATTCCAATTTCCCGCGATGGATTTGACGCCCATAGAGACAGTAGCTGTCTGACTTGCCTCAGCAATTTTGTTAGCCAGCTATAAAAGGTTATTAAGTAACATTTTACGGTTCGAAACAAACTTATATTCTGTGCCTATACTTCTTAGTATATTAGTGATATTATAAAATAAATAAAGTAAATTAAAAAAAATAATTAAAATAAACAAATGAAATAAAAATGCCCTTTATTTCACTAATTACAATTTTAGAAAATAAATTTGTTTTAGGGACGATTTTTCAATCAACACTTATATATGTCGGAGAAAATGCACCCATTGGGGGTACTTCGTCATCGGATTCTTCGTAAACGCGGTAAGTTCGGTACGGGCTGGCAGAAGAACCGCTCACCCTCGTGTCCAACTCAAAAGTGACGCCTTTCAAAATGCCAACATGCCACGCCCCGTACCGACCATCACCCAAGCACATTGCTTGACGTTTCCGACAAATGATAACAGATGGCATTGTTCTAAAATAACGATACTCGATAGCTGTGCATCTTTGTTGATTCTGCGACACGGCCATCTTGACAATTTCACACGTCCTCGTGTGAAGCATCTGGAACAAGAATTTACCGAAAGTGAAACGTTCCTTGCACGGCCTTCCTGACCAAGATATCGGGAGATAAACTCACGCAATCCAAACAACACAATTTTATTCTGATTCACATATTCTCAAAAAATCTCATAAAGGAAATCTCGACATTTAAGTCATAACTCAACATCAGTTTCAATAAACATCAATTTTAAGTCAATTCATGAAACATTCCGACCAAATCTAGTATGCAATGCTCTGTTTGGTACCCAACCTCGTCACAAACAACACATTGCCTCCATCCGGCAATCCAACGGGACCTCCATCCGGTACCCGATCTCAACACACACATTGCCTCCATCCGGCAACACAACGATAGTCTACATCTCCAAACAAGACGCACGCCACTCACATTCGTGGCCGCACTGCGACGGGAAATGGTGCCCGATTTTACGCCTACGCTACGACCGGCATGGAGATGCATGCCATCTGAGCGACTTGCATACTAGGTGACAACTAGTGACATGAAGGTCCATCCCCTCCGTTATCATCTAGTTCCGTCACATCGGTTTTGCTACAGTCCGAGTCTAAGTCTTTATCGTCAAAATTGTCAACGTCTCGTTTTTCAGGTTCAAAGTCCGGTAGGCGAACATCCACAATCGTAGAAGGGGTTTCATGGCTTGTACGATAGCCATAAAGTTTTTGTTTTGTTGCTCAAGCAGGAAACGCCATTTTTCCGTCTCTGCGTCACCTCCAAACACGTGCGCATTGTCTTTACACTTTTCTTGAATAGCACAAGCACCTTCCCTACGTGGGGCGTTTGAGTTGCATCCCACTTCTGATGTCGGAGAAAATGCACCCATTGGGGGTACTTCGTCATCAGATTCTTCATAAACGCGGTAAGTTCGGTACGGGCTGGCAGAACAACCGCTCACCCTCGTGTCCAACTCAAAAGTGACGCCTTTCAAAATGCCAACATGCCATGCCCCGTACCGACCATCACCCAAGCACACTGCTTGACGTTTCCGACAAATGATAACAGATGGCATTGTTCTAAAATAACGATACTCGATAGCTGTGCATCTTTGTTGATTCTGCGACATATATAATTCTTGCATGTAGAATAAAATTGATAGTTTACAGTTGACAATATGGAAGAATTGGCAAATATAGAAACTTATTCGTCCGATAAAATTTAACTGGGGTTGGAAACACCTTTAGATACATTATTTCTAAGTAAATAAATGTTAATAAAAAATTAAATAAAAACGTTAATTTCAATTACAACATTAGATAAAATATTAGAAGCCATCTTATAAGCAATGGATTGTTTGATTGTACATAGTGTTAAGCTCTTCCTGGTTAGCTGTTTAATAAAGCCGTTCATTGAATGGTTTCTTCTACTCTGATTTGTCTTTGCTATTCATAGCGATTGCCTCTACGCCTTATCCTCCTCTAAATTACTCCACGCTTTTCTATTGCACGTATTCTGCATCCGGTCTGGTCCACAACGTTGGGTAAAAATATCTCGCCTTATCTTTCTTTGTCTCCCGTGCTTTCTTTTACCGTACAATAGAATCCATTCTGTTCCCCGCTTTGCCCATCTCATACACACTTCGATCGACATAGATGCCCAGTTCCATTTCAACAGAATAAGATATTCTGTGGTTTACATCCATTAACTTCGTTTTTCTTCGTATTATTTCATTATTTATTTTATCTGACCTTCCTGTGCGTTGGGCACAGGAAGGTCAGATAAAATAAATAATGTTTCTTTCCATTCGTCTCTGACATGTGGCGATCTTTTTCTCATCTTTGTTCCTCAATGACCATGTTTGACAACTTTCTTTTTTATGTGTAAGCTAATTAGCTTCAGAAATGTCTCTTCTCCTCATTATTTCCTTTAGCCCCCAGTACTTTTCCATGCTAAACCTATTTTTCTTTATATTTCCTTTTCTGTACAATTTTCGAATGACACCAATTGTCCTAGATACATATATTCACTGATCTATTCTATTTTTACGTTCTCTATTATGTATAACGTTCTAATTATCTCCATTCGTGATTATTTTTTGTTTTAGAAGCGTTCAGCGATAGATCTACTTTCTTGCTTTCTCTTGCCATTTCGGATATTTTAATTCGGTTGTTGCCTCAGCGAAAAAATCCGAATATTATGACGGATATAATGAAGTAGGAAAAATATTATGTAAATTATATTTGGAGAGATATTATACGTAAATTTGAGTTTTTAAAAATAATTTCGTATCTACATATTAAGAAAAATATAATTTCTTAGGGATTTTATTAAATTTGATGAAGTGGTTTCGATCTAAACTTTCATTTCAAACAACAGGGTCGAATCTAAGTTAAATGAAATTTTTGTTGCACTTAATACATTTTTATGAACATAGCGATTTCTATGTTCTTGCGTAAGGACCGTGGTTTGAATTTAATTGGGAAAAAGTTTACAGCGTAAACTTATGTTCCACGATTAACATAAGGATGAATCAGCGGCTCAGATTTAAATATTATAATCAGTGTAACCTTGTGTGTGTGTGTTAATTAGTTTAAAGGTATACGCTGAATAAATTTATATTTCCACCATGGTCATATTTACCGGAGATCCGACCGTAGAGAAATCAATTTTGTACATACAATTTAATTCGGAAATAACTATAATCAATAGGAGCAGAGCAGTGAAGGGAAATGTTTTGAAAACGGAAAAAGTTACCCGATTTCTTAAGCTTGCATCGCTTGTTCAACCTATACGGATATTTTTTAAGGAGACCATAATTATGGTCTCCTTTAATTCTTCTTTTTAAGAAGAATTACTAATTCTTCTTAAAAAGAAGAATTAGTAATTCTTCTGGGCCACCCCTTGAAGGGTCACCCCTTCTAACTTTATTTGCAAAAACCTAGACTCTGCCTGAAACCTTTTATCTGGGATCTCAAAGTTTTAGCATTAATATTATAACTACCTATGTTACACACATTGGAAAAGTAAAAAAACATAATTTAAACACATATTTTTAATTTGATTAAAGAAATAAATAAGAATGTAATCCAATTATTAGCAACGGCATAGAAATATTGCTTACGATAGCTTTGTTGCAATATCTACCTTTGCACACACAGACGTGGTAGCGAGCCCACAACGAAATACCTCTTTGGAACGGAGTCAACGTTGCGTGAGGACTAACTATACAAGTATGGTTTATTTCGTTATTCAGCGGTAATTGAAATCTAGCCATTCTGTACGCAGAAAATCCACCAAGTTTCATCGGCCAATAACCTCGACAACCGCGAGAAGAATAGATGTCGCTAATATCTATGTACCTCTTAAAACATCCAGGTGTAAATCCACCTATGCGGTGTATTGTAAGACCACGGCTTCCTGGATATGTATAAGAATTTGACCACCTATACCACTTATACCTCCAAATTCCTTCATTACGATTTTCCCAGTTGTAGTAACAGATAGTCCGAAAATATCTCGCTAATGTTCTATATATCCATTGGTTTGAATTGAACATTCTATGACACACTGGACTGCGCGGTATTTCATACTGCCTCTGATAAAAGTTACAAACATAACAAGGTCCAACCCACCAAGCGCTATCCCATGGATCTGGATAAAGCCAATTCCATAAAAATCGTCGGTCTCCTAAGAAAGGAAGTAACCTTGTTTTATTGGTCTTAACCATATATTTTTCTGCCAAAGACGGCGGTAATCTTGCCATTTCTATTGATCGACCGTCTTTGAACTCGCTTAGAGGTTTCGTAATATCATCCTCATCATTCTCGACTAGCTGCTGCACCTCTTCGTCACTTTCAACCGTCTTGTTGTTATTCTTCATTGAATAAGGCATCTCTTGTTTGCGGAGTTGAGCTTTTCTCTGGTGTCTTAAGATAGTCTCCAAGTCCGGTCTCTCGTCGATTATGTATTCAAAAACATCTTCAGGGAGGTCTGCAGATAAATGTACTGGTTCCGAAGGAAGAGAATATGTTTTCGAGACTCTATAATTCGGTATCATAAAAGAACAATTACAACTTTGTAATATTATTATAAATATCAAAAATAAATACTCCCAATATAAAGTCATCTTGACAATGTATTGTTTTTCCTTTCATTCTAAGGTTAAAAAATAAAAATAATGCGGGCAAGGAATCAAAACTAGGGAACATAATAAAACCTTCTTGGCAGCAATATTGGGCGCATCGAAACTTCAAGTTTATTAACAAAGACTATACAGAATAAATTATGGGTTAAAGGACTGGAGTGTATTCGGAATATATTCGGAACCTTTGATAACGCCTAGTGGCCCTCTCTGAAACAACAATGAATAGCAAGGAAGTATCCTAAAAACCTGTACGCCCTGGTAGACTCCTACCTCAGTGAACGGAAAATCAAGGTCAATTATGCCGGAGCTAGTAGCGAAAAGACGACGAACAAAGGCTGCGTCCAAGGGTACTTACGGGGACTAACCTTCTGAAATATTATCCTTGATTCGTTACTTCACAGAATCACAAGTGAGGGAGTTTATTGGGAGTTTATTAAGCTCTTGGGCCTTCCCATAGACAGCTAACTAACTTTTAAGTCCCATATATCCGCAACGTGCAAGAAAGCTGCAAAAATCTATAAAAAGATAGCACGAGCGGCAAAGGTGACATGGAGTCTGGACGGCAAGATAACGAGAACGATGTACGTCGCGATCATTGAGCCAATTGTGCTTTACGCTACGTATGGGCCCCAGTGATGGAGCTGCAGTTGATTAAAAAACAACTAAATACTCTCAACTAATGCCTGCTCACAATCATTCCCAGCATACGTTTGGAGCTGGCCCGCTCCCTTTTGCCATTGCTGCATCATCATCATCATCATCAACAGCCTATAAATGCCCACTGCTGAGCAAAGCCTCTTCTCACACGGAGAAGGTTTGAGCATTAATCACCACGCTTGCTCAATGCGGGTTGGCGATTTCAAACTTATAATTAGAAATTATAAGTTCAGGTTTCCTCACGATGTTTTTCCTTCACCGTTTGTCAGTGGTGTCTAAATAATCTTAGAATGTACATATAACTCGGAAAAAGTCACATTGGTACTTGCCGTTGGTAGGTTTCGAACCCGCACCCTCATGCATGAGAAGTGGGCGTTGCTGCATAAAAATAGTCAATTTGTGCATCTGCAAACATCCCTGATGGACTAAAGAAGTGGGGCAGCCCCACCAGTACCCTAAATGCGTTATAATATTGAACACGAAGAGCGATGTACGACCCCTGAGCAAATCTAGCCCACAAGCTGCATGTATAAAAGTTAGAACAGTAACCCCTGAAGAGGGTGAGCTTGACTTCAAGTGAACACCGCACAAATCTGCGAGCTAAATGTCAGAATAGTATCAGTTTATGTCAAATTTAACAGTAACTGTAACGCTGACTTTCACAGTTGCGCCAAATGTCTTGCACCAGCGAATTAATTAGCTTTGTTAAAGTTAAAAGTAGGTATTGCAAGTCAAATGAGGACGTGTAATTTATCATAAATTTCATGTGGTTAACATTTTTAAACTTTTTTTTTGAGTGGGGTAAGTCATCCAATGACTTCTCCCGTCCGGGTGGGGCGAGAGGAAGTGTCAGACTCTTACTGACTAAAAACCAACTCGTTCCTACTCCTGCACTTCGAGCCGGAGCCCCGGCAACCCGTTAAGTCTTCTGCGACTCCGTATGGGCATCAGCCCTGTTTGGGCCCATCTGTGGTGGTCTGACGGCTCCTTGAGGCGCGCGCGGAACTCGACGCACCGTACTGTTATATCAGAATTCCCTATTAAGCATATAAAATAATAACGATGACAACGCTATTCTTTCACGTTTGTTCACAACGTGTATCTGAGTTGGCATTCTTACTATGTCGGGTTTTTTCCTATGGAATGCTTTGCAGTTAGTGTGGATTTGAACGTCATTGTGGATAGTTATCTATTCTGTATTTTGGACATTAAATATCTTTTAAGTGAATAAATCAAGTTTATTTTAAATACTCTAAAACCACTCCGTAACAGTGGTGTCAGAAGTGGGATTCAAGGCAATAGTTAACTAACATCTCCTATAAATTTCGCGGAGTGCGTCCTATGAAGCTGTGAACTCTATACAAAATCTTATAAACTCTTTATACCCACGTGAGTGTGTAAGTCACGAACTTTAAAACCCCAAGTACCACTGCTAGAGAGCTGCGACAGTAAGTCTTACACGTAAGCCTGCCACCCGCTAGCTTGCCACCGGTTCGTGCCTCCACGTGTCCCTGCCACGCCACTACGCCACGTGGTCGAACCTGTTCGAGTCCTTCCTCTTACCTGACACTGGATACCTGCTATCCTGTGGTCAGGTCTTGCTGCTGTCAACCTGCCAAACTAGGTACTTACCTGGTTCACCTGGTGCCATTACCATCAGTACTGATATTGTACACGTTGCCACTAGAACATGTGTCTGACAACTCACCTAGCCGCTGCAATCGTATTCCCGCTGGTGTCCTGGTTCCCGCTGAGGTACTGCTGTGCGTCCTCTGCTGCGAATTACCTGCAAGTGCCACGTTCCAGCCTACTTCGAAGTCCGCGATGTCCACACTCCTTCTCGCAGTGCTATTGTGAGTCGAACATTTTGTCGTTTGTTATTGCAAATCCTTCTATTTTATTCGAAACAACCTTAATTCAATTTCTATTCAAGTTCTATACAATTTCTATACAATTTCATTTTATTATCAAACTCATAATATATCTATAATTTTATTGCGTCTGTCAAATTTATGATCAAAATGAGTAAGGCCGAAATTTCTCTGAGCGAGCAATATCCTATTAAAATTTTATGCGATTTTATTGATACATATAATGGAGATCGTGAAACCTTGGCTGCATTTTTAACTAATTGTCAAAATTCTCTAGGTTTAGCCTCTGAGAGTCAGAAAAAACTACTGTTAAAGTATATATTATCCAAACTGCGAGGCAAAGCTCAAATTGCTTGTTCCAACAAGGTCTTCGAAGACTTTGATTCTTTACAGTCATTCCTTCGCCAAAATTTCGGCGAAAGGAAACATTACAGTCACCTATTTTTCGAATTACAATCTTGTAGACAACAAGATCGAGAATCAGTGTCACAGTTTGCTTTACGCTTAGAGACCTGTCTCACAGATATGCAGACAGAAATACACAATTCTGAAACAACTAAAAAGGATTTATCTGGCAGAATCGCAATGACTGAAGACCTTGCTCTCCATACATTTACATTTGGTTTAAAATCTAATCTCAGTAACATGGTGCGGTGTAGAAATCCGAAAAACTTAAACGACGCAATCAACTTCGCTCTCGAGGAGGAAAAAATCCAAAATTTTACCTTTAAGATTTCCTCAAAATTAACTAAACATTGTAAATTTTGTAACAAGTCGGGTCATTTAGAAAATGAGTGTTTGAATAAAAAACGATCTCAAAATCAAGCTACGACTTCATCTAATATTGGGCCCCAAACATTTTCTAACCCTCGGATCCTAAAACATCCTAGGCCAAGTCAAGTTATTGATGCTTTTTGTCGTTATTGTAAAAAGACTGGCCATGATATTTCACAGTGCTATCGACGCAAATACAATAACTCTAAAGAAAATTATTCCCCTACTCAGCACAATGTCGTGCCACAATCCGATGAATCGTGGGAAGATACTAAAGAACGCCATGATGATTTAAACTAAATAGTCGGGTGTCGTTTTCGTGCCGCCCTGCGCCCGACCGTGTTCTAGGCACAATAACACGAAATTTTAAAAAACATCTCCTATCTCATATGACCATGCGACACGGTATACAGCCCGAAACTGAAGGTCATCCTAAATCTCAATCTCATATGACCATGCGACCCGGTATACAGTCCGAAACTGAAGGTCATCCTAAATCTCAATCTCATATGACCATGCGACCCGGTATACAGCCCAAAAATGAAGGTCATCCTGAATCTCAATCTCATATGACCATGCGACCCCAGCCCGAAACTGAAGGTCATCCTAAATCTCAATCTCATATGACCATGCGACCCGGTATACAGGCCGAAACTGAAGGTCATCCTAAATCTCAATCTCATATGACCATGCGACTCGGTATACAGCCCGAAACTGAAGGTCATCCTAAATCTCAATCTCATATGACCATGCGACCCGGTATACAGCCCGAAACTGAAGGTCATCCTAAATCTCAATCTCATATGACCATGCGACCCGGTATACAGCTGGAAACTGAAGGTCCATCTCAATTATTTTCGGCTAATCGACAGGGTAGCGAGATTCAAACTGAAAGTCAAATTGAATCGTGTGTAGTCATGCAACAGGGTAATAGTAAGTCCCAAACTGAAGGCAACCACGTCTTAAAAACCGAATCTCAACAAATTCTGTCAAGAACTGCTATTCCGACGAATTCTTATACCGCCCAAAAACAAGAGTATATTACCCCAATTCATGAAATCAAAACATATAAAATATCTCTACCCCACATATTTCTTGATACTAACTATTCAAATAAACCTCTATGCTTTCTTATCGACACCGGAGCTAGCGTGAGTATTGTAAAACTTGGAAAGTTCAATTCAATGCCAGCTTTATCTAAAGATATCATCAAACTTAAAGGCCTGAGCGAAGATGACTCTTTTTATAAAACTCTAGGGTCATTTCTGACGTTCTCAAACAACTTAATGAATTATTAAGCATTAAACATATTTTCGCCGCTCCATATCATCCACAAACCTGTGGAGCTCTAGAAAGGAGCCACTCTACTCTAAAAGAATATTTGAGGCCCTTTATCAATGAAAACGCTCATACATGGGACTTGTACCTAAACACAGCTATGTTCTCGTATAATTCTAACGTCCATTCGACTACTGATTATAGCCCATTTGAATTATTATTCGGTTTCAAGCCATATATTCCAAAATCAATCGATTCACTAGAAAATAACACTTACACAGATTATATTAGAGTTTTAAACCATAGATTATATTATAGTAGGCAGAAAGCCCTACAGAATATTCAAAATTCGAAAGAGAGGTCTAAACGTCTTTACGATTCTAACGCTAAACCTAAAACTTACAATGTCGGTGACTTAGTATATTTAAAATGTCACCACAAGCAAAACAAAGCTCTGTCTCCAGTATGGAAAGGTCCATACAAAATTGTAAAGATCAACGGTAATCATACGGTGACGCTTCTCATTAATCGGAAACATGTGCGTCATCATTATGACGAAATAAAACTATCGTCAGATGATGTAATAACTTAATCTCATTTCAGGCACCTTACTACAACAAGCACGTGTCATCAAGCCGTCACACAAATATCAAGTAGCTCTGGTTTATATTTCGATAAAATGATTAATGTTAAGTTTACCAATGATAATTGGAATATAGTTACGTATTTAAATATTGATAAAATACAATCGCATTTAGAAACAGTCGAATCTCTATTCAGTAAAGTTAGTTCCTATTGTAAAGAGTACAGTTCTTCTAAAATCCAAGTAGATTGTTTAAATTCGTTGTCAGCGTTGCAGAATCAACATGATAATAATATTAAGAAGTTTTCTTCGGTATCTTATATAATAAATAGCAACAACATAGTTAATGCTAAACGTCCTAAACGAAGCTTGATTGACGCCGGTGGATCTCTTTTAAAAACCTTTTTCGGCAAATTTTCAAACGCTATAGATCAAGTTCAATCAGATGAAAAACAGTTAGCTCATTTAATGAGAGATAATATTCACGTAATCAAATCAACAATAACCACGTTTAATAGTTCCATTTCAAAATGAAACGAAAATGAAAACCGTCTTAATAAAAACCTTGAAATAATCGACCAAGCTTTTCAACAGCTATCAAACTCAACTGATAAACTAGATATCAAATCAAATATAAATGCATTTCTCAATGCTATCGAAAGTATAATTATTTCATTATCGTTTGACATTGAAGATGTTTTTTTTTTTTAATATTATAGATTATTTCTCCACGGACTCTAGGTCCGTGCCCTTGTCATACAGTTTTTAATTATAATACATCTAGTCAATTTTTATAAAGTAAAGAGGGAACCTAGTTACACACTACAATTAACTACATCTATAATTATTACCAAAAGTATAGGTTACATAATAATTAGGCACTATTTATTTATTTCTATTTCAAAGGCTTTATGAAACCAGCCCACCAACAAGATGGGAGAGCCGACCTGACCCAGCAGAAGGCACCCGTTCACGAGTATGACGTGTGTGTCAGCAATTGGTCCGGTCAACCTTTTTATTGGGAACGGAACAACCCAACACACAGCGCCACCGACTGTAGGACATTTATGTGTGCATGACGCCTCAACCCTTGCCACATGGGCCGATTCCAATAAAGCGTACAATAGTCCAAAGTCAATTGGTTATATTCTATTTCTACGTGTTTCTGCACACACATTTCCTCATGTTGCATTCGTTTCATCACAAGCAACACTCCCCACCCAAGAGAGCACCCATGACTGCCGCGTCCCTGTGTTTGATAGCCATTTTCAGGTTGTAGTCCTTAATACCTTGCTCACCCTCATCAGCCGCCTTCCTGATTAGTTTGCTTATCGCGTCTTCACTGTTGTCTGTGTAATAGATGCAACCATGCGTGTGACGCGATATTGCTACTACCGCGTGTGGTACGCTGTCATGTATTTGATGTTTCTTTGTTGCTGTGTTGACAACAATCACATTCGCACGCGAAAGTCCCTGTGCCTCGTGTATCGTGAGCACGCGTGATCCCACGGTCGACCCGTATCCCTGGTTCTTAAGGGATTCCTTCACTGCCTGAGTGTGTACCAGGTATAAAGTGTCGGGGAGTGACTTTGGAATCATCGCCCCCGAGAACCTTTTTATCTCGAGGGATCTCACGAACGACCTGGACGAGTATATGCCACTGTAAACTGTGCTGAAGGCATACGCCACGTCCATTGGATTTCTGTGGGTACACATCAATTCCTGGCTTATGGGCGTGATATATGTAGGGCGGCTGTAGAGTAGAGGGAAGAGGTTATCACGATCTATAAACGGAAGCTGATTTATGTCACCAATTAGAAGGACTTCCTTGGCTCGAGTTATTCGGGCGGCCATCACAACGGCTCCAAAGTGGTTCATGAGAGCCTCATCTACCATTAGTCGATGGCAGCTCTCTCGCTCCCCCAAGCCGTTTACTAGGATGGACGCCATTGTTCGAACCCTAGATTTGACGAGTCCTCCGATTCGGAAGGATAGTTTGCCTCTGAGGTCATTTGCTGCTTCGGTTGTCGTGGTGACAATTAGATTTTTGCCCGCTTCAAATTGATCTACTATCCATGTCGTTTTTCCGCAACCAGGGACGCCATTTGTCCAGCGAAACGTCGGAGTATGCCAGTCTCCAAAAACTTCGCCGTCTGATCCAGAATCAGAAATGGATCTTGCCATCTCTAATATTCTATCGTCCAGCATAATTCTGGTGCATTTGGCAACCACTACTAGGGAATCCACTGGAGGAGTTTTAAACTTTAACACTCCGCATCGATCGGATTCCCTCTCGTCCAGAGACACAAATCCTGCAGTTGCGTTATAAGCAGCCATACTTCGAGTTATAGAGGTTCCTCTCAGTACCCTCGAGGTGTTGTTGTCGTATATGACTGCTTCTGCTGCTTCGAGTCTATCGTTCAGTATTAGCTCGTTACCTTGCAGGTAAATCTGCAGAATGGATTCGCATTTCCGCATGTGGACCTGCCTGGTTGCCTCCACCACTGCGGTAAACTCGAGAAAAGCATTTACGACATGGTCTCTGGTAGTGGACGCTTGTCGAAGCCTCGGCGAACAAACGTGACCCATAGCTGCTCTTGTTGGTGATGACCTGGGGGGAGGAGACTGTATTTGTGCGCCTCCTGATCCTTGAGCAGATTTAACCACATTTTTTCTGAAGGGTGACGAAATCAGTCCGGTTAATGAGCATATGGCCGCTGTTATTGCCCACACTCTACCTCGTGATTCTAATTTTTTATTTTCCCTCTCGGTGTTTTGTTGGTGTTGTTGCAAAGCGCTTTGTTGCCTATATCTTTGTTGTAGACGCTCTGAGCCGCTTGGAGAATCCACCCTTAGCGCGTATCGAACTGGCTTTTTGAGGAAACTCAAGTCCTCACCCCTGTTCTCGTACACGATGACTTCATGATGTTCTAAACCCTGCATCCTATAAGGTCTGCCGTTCTCCCCTTCTCATAAGCTACCACGGCAGCGTCCACACTAATTATTCTGGGACTCATACCCTCGACCTCTCCCCGCCCACCCATGTCCGACAGCACACCGCAAGCTTTTTCAAAACAAGTCATTGAGTCGACGCTGGAGAACATTGCAATTGTTTTATTGCGTGTTCGCAGTAGTCGACAGCTCCGACCCAACAGTTGCATTTCTGGCAGCGCATCGTATGTTTTGCGCCGCATACTTGTCTTGGATGTGCTGCCATTCATTAGGGAGTCTAAGCCGGGTGAAATAGTAAGCCATTTGCTGTTCTTGCTTTCGCAGAAGGCTATCCCTAGCCTTTCGCTGCTGGTGTTCATGAACAGAGCTACACTTCGTAGCCGTATTCCTTTGGAGCCGCATTCTCCATGCAAGAGTATTTGCCTCTCATTGATGGTGAGCGGTTCAGTGGGACGGGCGATCTCGGATACTGCCATGGAAGTATTTGGTTGATTCTCCAAGTTGGCTATTCGATTTGTATTATTTAATGTGCTGTTTCTTTCAGCCGCCCTGTTGAAGATGGTTTCAATGTAGCTCAGAAAATGCGGTCTTTTGGTTTTATCAGCCAGAATGGCATTCAGATTTGAGGAATCCAGATTTGCATCTATTATATTTTCTAAGTTGGTTCTGGCGGCTAGAAAACGAGAACACTCTAGAATAATGTGCCATACAGACTCACTGATAGTTGAATCGCATTCGCAACCTGCACTTTCTTTTAGTTTAAATCGATGCAGATATTCAGCGATCCCTCCATGTCCAGTCAGCGCCTGAACTTGGGCAGGTGTCAACTTTGTTGATCTCACTATTCGATATGCCTCATGGACATCTGGGAGAAACGTTTTAGTCACCTGCCCAGTAGTTGAGGTGGAATACCTGTCCTGCCACTTACGGATAGTTTCGTCCCTAATTTTCTTTTTGACATAGGATATGGGTATTCTACATGGTATGGAACATTGAAGATGTTAATAACGCGATTTTATTTAGTAAAACTAATATTTTGCACCCGACTGTACTCAGTCCTTGTCAATTGTATGATGAACTTGAACAAAACTTAAATAACATGCCCAGGTATTACGAACTTCCTGTATCACTATCACTACAAAATATTCACGACCTTATTGACGTATCAAAACTTGTTTCATACTTTCATAACAACAAGATCATAGTAGTTATTAGGATACCGCTCGTCCTACCTCAAACATACAACTTGTACCATATTATTCCAATGCCAGTGCCTTATGACATGGCGCAACCTGACACCTTTGCGCTTATCGCCCCAAGTCATCCTGACCTTGCAATAACAGTCGCCCATATGTTTTACTCACCGCTACAAAGTGTAGATAAGTGTCTAGTGATTCGTGAAAAGTTCTAAATCTGTGATTTAGAAAGTGTTTACTCAAGTGTTGTGAATCCTATTTGTGAAACCATCTTAATAACGGAAGTAGTTAGTAAGTTACCTGTTTCTTGTGAGATAAAATTGTTAAAAGGCTCTATTGAATTATTTCATAAAATTAGTAATAACAGATGGATATTTGTTTTATCCGAACCAGGGAAATGTCATGTATCCTGTGAAAATGATGATAGTACTTTTGATGAAACCCTGTTTGGTACAAGAATATTATCTCCAGCTAAAAACTGTAAAGCCTTTTATAAAACACTACAATTTGTGCCATCAGCAAATGTTTACCTGAATGCAAGCCAACATGTTGTTTCTAATTTTAATCTAGTTGAAGATGACTGTTGTGAGAAAATTAGAGTTAATAATTCACTTTCACGTTTACCATATTAAAAACTAAGTAATATAAATAACTTGGATTCATTATTACAAGCGAGTACGCATCTTAACTCATTTGAACATGAATTAGAAGAGATAGAAAGCCCGGATCATTTTCAAAAATATGGAATTCATTATATGTCATTCAGTTACGTATTCTTTATCATATTCTTCCTCTATTTACTTTACAGAGGCCAAAAACTGATTTTCCCAAATTTTAAAGCTCCATGTTGCATACCAATGTCTAATCGTAATACGAAGACAGTTAAAAATAATAGTCACCCTCAACAAGATATTGAACTAACTGTAGTCGATGAATCCACTGAACCTGACTTATCACCATCAAGGTCAGCATCATTAAAGAGAAACATTATAATAACAAAACAAAATTAGTTCAAAATATTAATTCATAATAAGTTCATATTGATTGCTCTTGAAATTATAACAATGTCTCTTAATATAATTATGTTATTAACCTTACGTTCTGATAATTCACTAACATAGTTTAATCAAAATGTTGCTTAGTTTATAATTTTTTCCGTGTGTTTATTTTATTTAATACTTTATTTTAATTAACATACCTGTAATGTCGTAGATTACTTTATAACATAAAATACTATAGAATATTTCTTAGTTTAAAATGAGTTGTAAATCCTCAAAGACGATTCAAATCCTAATATATACATTTTTTTTTTTATTTCACATCTTTTTAATAGATGTTCCATTTTATTCGGGGGCTGTTATATCAGAATTCCCTATTAAGCATATAAAATAATAACGATGACAACGCTATTCTTTCACGTTTGTTCACAACGTGTATCTGAGTTGGCATTCTTACTATGTCGGGTTTTTTCCTATGGAATGCTTTGCAGTTAGTGTGGATTTGAACGTCATTGTGGATAGTTATCTATTCTGTATTTTGGACATTACATATCTTTTAAGTGAATAAATCAAGTTTCTTTTAAATACTCTAAAACCACTCCGTAACAGTACGCTCGAGCCTGGTTCTGGTCGGGTGGCGAGTAACCCGTGCTCGCCGTCCGCAGGCCCGTAATTACGGTGGCCGGAGATCGTCTCACGATCCCCGATGTCCCTCGCTCCACTCATGGCCTGCACTAGGCCCGGACCCGAAAGGTCGCCATCACTTCCCTGAGGGCACGGCGGTGCTCAGCCCACGCAGGGCATTCCGCTACAGTGTGTTCCACCGTGTCCTCAGGGCGGCCCTCGCAGTGATGACACCCGGGCGTTTTCTCCCGCCCCATCAGACACAAGTACCTCCCGAAACTTCCATCTGCGGTAAGGACCTGCGTCAGGCGGTAGGTAAGGACGCCGTAGCGTCTCTCAAGCCACTCATCAAAAAGGGAACTTACAGCTGCAATGACAGCGAGCCCATAATCAACGTGTATACTTGACATACTTGAACCGTAACACAACAACCGACATCATCGGGAGGATAGAAGTAGGGCCCTCCATCAAAAGTCAATTCAGCTAGGCTATAATGTACCTTTCAATTTCAAAGACCGAAGTGAACTCGATCGCGGCCTGTCATTAGTTGTGAGAATAATCTCGACCAATGTAGACCAAGAATGCGATCAAACTCACAAGTTCGAATTGGCAGTACAAAATATTCCAGCGGAATTCAGCATCATCGTCTTCGTCCACTGAGCTCCTAGGGGCCGCAGCCTCGACACTAAGAATGAAAATGTTTGAAAATGTGTTATATCTAAGCTAACAGTAAGTGGCCATAAAGCCATCGCACTGAGCTGTATCACAAAGCCCTTTTGATAACAAAACTACCTTCAAAATGTCACTATGCATAAAATTAGAAATATCAATCGGACGAGTTAATTAAACTTCACTAACATGTTACTTAAATTGTGTGCTTTGACACAGAAAGGGATTTATATGTTCTGTTCTCGCCCTCCGTGATGTGCTTCCAATAGAAACGTTTTTAGAATTTTGAAGTAGCATCGACCAACGATCAAGTTTTTAAAGATAAAGATAAAGATAGTTTATTTGCAAATATGGGTAATACAATATGTGGTGTTTAGGTACATTGCGAGCTCAACCATATTTTACCAGGAGGCATGCAAATATGAATTAACAGATTATTAAAATAATAAAATTATATAAAATAAAATCAATCAATCAATTTTATTACCTTCAATGTTGGCAGCTCCACTTGAAGTTGCCTTTCATAACTACTGAGCATACATTGATCAAGTAGCTACATGTAAATCCATAAAAGAATCATAATAAATATCTTCAGTATTAAAATTCGTCACAAGCTACAATTTGTAGATCGACATGAAAAAATATCATTATAAGATGGAACGTATCGTAAATCAGTCGGGGATGAAGAGGGAATTGAAACGTGGTATGCGGCGTCGGTTCGGCGGCGGGTCGGCGGCGGAGCGAGCTGGCGGGCGCGTGCGCGACACGAGCGGGGAGCGCGGGAGCGGGGCGCGGCGCAGCCTCCCAGCTGCTGCACTCCGCCGCCGCCCGCCGCCCGCATCGATTCCGCCCGGGCCGCAGCCTCCGGCGAGCCGGGACACGACGCGCGCGTCCCGAACGCGCGCCGCACGCGACCTCCACGCGTACCGCATAACGCCCGCACGCCGCGCGCTCGCAGCTGCACCGCCCAAGGTCCACAAATACCTCTGCATCTCATCTCGCGCCCACAACAATAACAGTAATCGCCAATGTTGCAGGTTATAATCGTGGCTTACGTAACGTTTGAGATTTCGTGCGTATTAACAGGTTATGTGTGTCAGTGGCCCTAGCCAGAGCCGTCGTGACATCCGCGAAGGTTTCCATTTGTTATGTCTGTGACACAGTGCGGGCCGCTGTGCCACGGGTTGATTGTGCTGCGACGACGACGTCGCTGACATGTAAAGGTTACATTATAATCAAATACTTATGTACACCAGAGATTTATCTCAACATTTTACTTCTCTTTGAGTGAATATCTTAGCTACGAGCGCTGTTATACACATAACCTGAAACTTACAAAAAACGAGCTCCGTCGCGCCGAATTTTTTTGTATTTGTTCTCAGAAAATCCGACTTAAAGTGTTTAAGTCGAAAAACAAATATAGTAAAACTGTATATTACTAACAGGAGAAAAAAGGTTTTACTAACAGAAATTCTGAAAACTTCGGTTTTCGTAAGTGCTTTAAGTATAAAATGCTTCTTAAAAACAGTATTATAAAAACATCGTTGAGTAATCCAGATTTGATCTTTACATAGAAAAAAAGTCGGTCATAGACATCTTTCTAGCTACAAAAAAACACGTTTATTTATTTATTTGTTTTATACAACTATGGGTAAAATTTACATTACATACATATTTAACACTTAATAATATCCATAGCAATGATCTTAATTTGTAAATATTATAAATTTTAATCCATTATTTAAAAAGCAGCCGTCAAGGCTTTTTACTGTTGTATAAAAATAATTATAAAATCCTTTGTTCTTTATCAATCGTAAAATGTAAATTAATTATAAAACTACAAAAAAAGTATAATACAATTAACCGCTATATAACTAAATTGACACTATATACATTAAATATACACAAACTATCCTCAGTTTCAAAGCACCTCCCTTACTGCCTCAGCCGGTATTGGAATACATGGTGTCACCATTTTGAGCGACGTCCAGTTCCGATAAGACCGATAGCCTCGAAGAAGCTTGGTGCGCTCAATAGATTGAGGCAGTATTTCACCCTGGCCCATCGCCTGCTTCTATATAGGGCGCAGGTTCGGCCCCACATAGAATACTATTCTCATCTTTGGGCGGGGGCACCCTAGTACCCGCTTCTTCCTCTGGACTGCATTCATCGGCGCCGGCATGCCGTTCGGATTGTTGGATGTCGGGATGTTTCAAACCGGCTAGACACATTGGCAATGGATAGAGTTATCGTTTATACCACGGGGAGTATTCTAAGGAATTGTTTGATCTGATACCTGCCGCGTGATTTCGCCGTCGACCCTCACGACAGCATATCCATCCCTATCATATAGACGGTTAGCTGGCCACAACTGTGCGCTTCTCTCGCAGCTTTCTGCCTCGCACAGCAAAACTGTGGAATGATCTGTCGTCAGCGATATTTCCGCACCAATACGACCTTCAAACCTTCAAGAACAGAGCGTATTCCTTTTTAAAAGGCCAGCACCTGTGACTCCTCTGATGTCGCGTGTGTCTATGGGCGGCGCTGATCGCTTGCCATCAGGTGATCCGTGTGCTCGTTTGCCTCCTATTCCAAAAAAATAAATAAAACTTTAGTAGACGATCACGGAAAAATCACATGCTTCGAGTACACTACCGAGAATATATATCCACAGATGGGGCCCAATACGGTCGATGCCGATTCGGAGTCGCGGAGAACCTAACGGGTAACCGGGGCTCCGGCTCGACGTGCAGGAGAAGGAACGGGGTGGTTTTTAGTCAGTAAGAGTCTGACACTCCCTCCCGCCTCACCCAGGCGGGAGCAGTCATTCAATAATTTTCCCCCCTTAAAAAAAAACCGAGAATATATATACCGAGTATATAATATATAGGTATATTAAAACATTTACATTATCAATTAAAAACCCGACTGAGTTACGTTTAAAGTACGTTAGTCAACAAATAACTTGTCAATATAAGTGCTTTGACCTTTTACCAAGTTGTAAATGAGTAGGAACATATTGAATGTTTAGTTATTACAATTAGAGCGGTTTCAATAACCCAGTAATGTGGTAGATGTTGATAGTTTCAGTACCAGTCGCAGTATCAACAGGCTAGGATAGTCACGGCAAGACATTCCTTAAAAGTTCTACTTACTAACGCTAGGGATATGCCCAGTGCGACAGTACACAGTCTATCATTATAAGCAAATATCATGTCAGCTCACTTGCGGTCGAATTATTTAATTTTTATGTGTTAAAGTAAATATTCGATTGGCTGTTTGCCAATTTTAGTCATCAGTAATCACTCATCGTTCATTATCGGTAATAGTCATTTCTGTGGTCCTTGGGTGCGGTCGTACGCAGCCCGTTTTAAAATCAAACGCTTTACGGTAAAAACAGGTATGAGCAGCGGAGTGACCGTGTTATAAATTCGGACGTCTAGTGTGTACTGGGCTTAACATGGCTTCCGAAAAAGAGAAGATGGCAGCTGCTGAGACTAAGTCTCCCTCTAACAAGAGCAACTGCACCTCCCCAGGGAAGAAAGGTGAATATCCCATCATTCTTCCATCAACCATTCAAGTAATATCATCGATACCATTTAGATGTACTGATTTATTTATTGTGCAGTGATTTTCATTATTTTGATTCAATTTTCTCTGTCAAACTTCCCGCCTAACTGAGCGACGTCATTTTACGCTTAACTTATTTTTATTAATCAATGAACCACTCTGGTGTGTGATATTTCGATACAAAAAAACAAATTTATGACCATTTAATTGAAAAAGTTTTACAGCGATTTTTATCACTACATAATTTAAAACAGAGGTGCTTTCTCTGCTCCTATATCCTTATGTGTCTTAAATCTTCAAAACACAACTAATTATGATGCGGTTCTTTTTAATAGATAGATTGATTTTAGAGTAACGTTTATATATGTATAACACATGTATAATACCTCTATATATAGGAGAGAGATACTGATAATATAATTGGTCAGATTTGTAATGTGATATAAATAAGCGCATGTTTTGCGCTTATACTGCAAACGCTGGCTCAACTTTACATAATAAGTCAAAATGAGAATATCTATAGAGTATCTACAGTATTGTATACTTTAAAAGGTGTATCTACAACAAAATCCGCGATAGCATATTTCTATCTTTTAAGAAGAACCCACATTAACCACTTTTTACCCTTTACGTTTTACTGTAAGTAATGCCTTACAAAAGGACTTTAAGCAATAGAGCATTGATCATTATCTTATTAAGTATCTTAAACACATTGGACATTTAATGTCGATAAATGAATATAGCCCAGATTTACGGCATTAAATTTGAATGAGTATTTTGGAAGATATTACAGATATAAATGCAGGCCGTTGCCGCGGTATCCGATACTCGGTAGCTTGTGCCTGAATAAATACTTCTTTGCGTTGCCCTGGCTGGGGGCCTTAATGTTGAGCCACCTCCGCAGGCATTAAGGTGCTAACAACCTTAGCGTGCTGCACTGCTGAACTACGAAAGGTTCGCTACTTGCTACGCTTGGCCTTAGAGTACTTTATGATTGGCAGTGATCGCACGCGTTTATCGGCACTCTCGAAAAATAACAATAAGTACTTTTCAGCGTGACAACGTAATGCGTCCTTTTATGTATGTTGCTATAAATTGTATAATACTAGCAGCCCGTCCCGGCTTCGCACGGGGTAGACAATTATTTATTTTGGAAATTTGGATTGTTGTAGTGAAATAATTACAATAGTTGGACATATGCTACCGTGGAATTTTTTGTAGACATTATGATGTTCTTCAATATTGTTGTACATTATTTTGTTTTATCGCTAATAGTTTCGGCAGCGCATTCGATGAAAGACATTTTAAGACTCATTTTTCTACACCTTCTGTTACATTGTTCAAATTTTACCAAGGATCCCTAATGCCTATGTGAAATTGGAAGAATGTAGCATTCTATTGGTGAAAGAATTTTTTAAATCGGCCCAGTAATTTTTGAGTCTATTCATTACAAACATACGAACATACAAAAATAGGTACAAATCTTTCCTCTTTATAATATTAGGATAGATAAAATATGTATTTTTCAACGCGACATTTTTAAAATTTTTCATACTTTAGGTGTCAGTGCCAGTGGCGTAACTAGCCGTTTTGAGCACCAATACTAAAGATAGAAAAGGGCTCCTTCGACATCGTGTATCACAACGATAGGAATTTGATATCAACTATCAACATTGTAATTTGATTTTTTTTCATTGAGGCATTTGACGCCTGTTAGAGCCCCCTTGAATTAGGGACCCCATGCAATCACATTAGCTGGTTTGGCGGAGTTAGTCGGGCCGTTAGACAATAATTCTAGAAATAAACTCAACTACCTTTGTTTTGAAAGCATACTAAGCTCTAACGACTATTTATGTAAGAGCCCTTGAGATCAATAATAAATAATTCATAGGTAACCTTAACCTGTCGATGCATAGCAAGGTGAAGGAAGGAGAACACGGAAATAGTAGGGGCATAGTTGACCGGCTTCTCGCCTTGGTGTTGAAGCCTGATCGGCTTAGTGTTGTGTGAAGCAACGTGATTGCAACATCGATAACTTAGTAAGGAAGGTATATATAGATGCAATCATAACGCTCAATCACTTCTAATCTAACTAATAGTTGAATAAATCAATTATTTCCTTCAAAACGTAATTGATTTTTAAACAGTTTATGTGTTTGTTGGATGTAATTGTAGTTTATGGTTTATTCTGTTTAGATTACGATATGTTGAATATACGATATATTGATTCTTAATATTTCATTATTTCTCCTTATATATTTTTATATTTATATAAAACCATTTAGAGTTGGACCCATAACTTTCCAGTGTCCTTTCTCCGTCGCGTCGGTGAATACAAATGAATGTTATGCTTTACACATATTGAACGGAAATGAAGAAAAATGATTCCATGATTTATCTTGCGCAAATCCGTCTATGTAATTATCTATGTATTAACAAACCAGTTAATTTGATGCACTACGTGCGACAGTGCGTGAATGAATGAATGAATGAAGTCATTAGTGATTACACTCAACAAAAAATAAGTGTATTCGAAAACAAACGAAACTCTTTGATTCTTGATTTAAACATTAAAGTGAAGACTTAAATACCTCAAATTTAAAGCCACGCCTCTATAAAACTACATTAAATAAATAAAAAGCTGTTCCAGCAAAACCGAAAATGAAATAGTAAAGAATTTACTCGTTACAAAGGGTTTGTGGAAGCGTTTTTTATTACGCGGGGTGATGATGAGGCAATATACGCTGGCAATTTTTCTTCGCCACACGAACCGAAAGAGGCAATAACGCAGACTCAACAATAAATTGTTTCAGTACTTAACTACAAATGTTAACGTAAGGGTCTTGTTAATTTTTCACATCGTTGAGCAATTGTCAAAGTTTATTTTATCTAGGTCCCCGTTTATTGTTACGACTCGACTGCGCCTCAGCTAACGTTAAAGTTCCTTTGTTCTAATACGAAGCCGGCAATAGATAAATTACAGGACTCTAGAGTCGTTCAATGCGGGTATCTGTAATTTCTATCTATTCTTTTGATGAAGGTAATTGTGTGTGGGGTTAGATTGTCTGCATTTTTTTTTTGAGGGTGGATAGTCATCGTATGTCTTAGTAGTCGTAGGACTCGGAAAATGACGCCTGAGAGTTTTCAAACGCTGTACCTGTTTGATTGGAATTCAAATGGAGTTTTAGTCACTGAAACCCCACGGGAATGGATACTGTACGGGTAAAATATCTGTGAGATTGTTTATTTTTTTAAATCGTGATTTGAACAACATTTCACAATAAATATAACTGAATTGATTCTGATGAGCTTTGTTAATTTGGAAAAGGCTAAATAAAAAGTCGTGAAGCCGCGGGGAACAGCTAGTAAAAAAATAAGCTTATAATATAAATTTTCGGGCTGGTGCCAATTGTTTATATTTACAAAGAAATTTAAAGCTATCTCAATCAAGGACATCACAGTGTTCTTGCTTTCTGAGTTGCTTTGAACTGGTTTACAAATATTTATACTCAAGTTTATGTCAATATTCAGTGATTCTATTGAAAAGATTTTCCATATGTTTCGATCTTTTCGAGATAGTAGTAAAATATTACGCAAATCAAAGTGTATTTTTCAAGAACTAGAAGTATGAAATGTATCTTAATATACCAACCGGTGCTAAAACATAAATCCATCTACGTATACTATGTATACACTTATTTCGAAACAAACTTATTTCGTTTTTGTCCGGCGTCAAAATAACATGCTATGTGTAATTTCGATACGATCTCCGGCCACCGTAAGCGCGGGCCTGCGGACGGCGAGCATGGGTGGTTCCCCGTCCGACCAGAAACAGACCCGAGCGTACGGCGCGTCGCGTTCCGCGCGCGCCTCAAAGAGCCATCAGACCACCACAGATGGGGCCCAATAGGGCCGATGCCGATTCGGAGTCGCGGAGAACCTAACGGGTAACCGGGGCTCCGGCTCGACGTGCAGGAGAAGGAACGGGGTGGTTTTTAGTCAGTAAGAGTCTGACACTCCCTCCCGCCTCACCCAGGCGGGGGGAGTAATTCGATGATGTTCCCCCCTTAAAAAAAAAAATGTGTAATTTCGATATATAAAGTAAAAAAATAAAATAAAGATGTATTTTTTTTTAGTTTTTATAGAAATAAATTTGTAGACATTATTCGCACCGCACGTGCCATCCGACTACAAATACCTCCTGCAGAATTACATTGCGTGACGTTTTGATAATGTGGGTACTATGACTTCGTATTAATTTTCGAAGTTTGCTTTTTGCAATAGTTCACCAACTATTTATTGTTTTAAATATTTTATTCCTTTGTAAAACTATTGTATTACCAACATAGAACCATTTTTCTCCGGGATAAAAACGAAAAAGATTTAACGGTGTATAATTGTGTATTTTTCCTCAAGTATCTCTCCTGAGAAGTCAATCAATATTAATTTAACGCCCTGAAGAACAAGAAACTTCTAAATCTCCAACTGAAGCTATATTTTTCACTTTGGTGGCGCACTTGCTATCAAAAGATAAAACTTCGTAATTCAGAACTATCAGAACAGCTTAAAGAGGGCCACTTTGGAAGATACTTCCCAGTATCTTAATGTTTGCTGTTGTCAGTCCGTCGCAGTTCTAAGCGTACATTTAGGATGGGTCGCAAAACTTACAAGTCTCGTTCTAAACTTTTTAAATTGATTTCAATTCCGCCAGCCTTGCCCAACTTGGGACCCGTCCTTAGTTACTCGTGTACATAATAAATGTCCGGGCCTTTGCCTATTACTAATATTTCGAAGTTTAGGGGTTAAATTATGCGATGTAACAAAACTTGCCAAAATCTAATTAAAGTTATTTCCAAATTGGGCTACAAATGGAGCAATTAAAATTGCACAGCTTTTTTTCTGTATAGTCTTAATATGTATAAATTTCTAAAATGAACAAACAGCAGGAACAAATGTAAAGAAAATTAGTTTCTCTGTGACAGCTACTTAACTTTTAAATGGCGATTTCAACTAAAGCCTTAAATTTTCTCGGGCAAGTTACCAAGTTTCAACAGGCATTTTATTAAGGTTATAAATGAGTATTTATGTATTAAAAAAGATCAAAGCGTTATGTTTGATATTAAGGCGCTCGTCGAGAAAAGTTAAGACGCAGGTAAAGAGTTAGAAAAGCATTGTTCTTATAGGCAAGGAGACGGTAGACGTGAGCAAGCCGGCTGCGCTCGTTACGTTATAAAAGTGCTGCTCCACTCCGCTCTTCACTGAGCTGCATTAGCGCACACTGAGCATTTAATCCCAACGCCTGAAGCGTAACCAGTTGAACTCGTTTTTATTTTTATGACTCGCATAATGAGTTTGCTACTCCGTAATTTTATGACATTAATGACTGAAGTTGATTTTTTTAATATTTAATAGGTTGGCGTATAACCACCTCAGTGATAATGTAGCCAACGATGAAGTACACCTACCTATTAGCAACTCGGCACTTGAAGACACCCAAGTTGTATTTTCCAAGACAGTATTTTTTTTGTATACAGGTTCTGTCGATTAGGACTGGAATTCCTTGTTGGCGTCTGCAGCAGCATGGAACTCCACTTTGTTTTATTGTTTTGCTGTGTCTTCTTGTACATAAATGAGGTAGATAGCGATTGTTAAAATAACAAAAGTGGAACAACGAATTGATGTTATCTAATATTCAACAAAATACGCACACGCGGATGTAATTAACGCCAGCTTTACATTGTCATTATGAATGAAATACATTTCCAGTAGTTGCCATACTTACTCACGGTCCAATATTGACTATTCTCTTAAAAAAACACATCCGTGAACGACATGAGTAAAAACAACGTGCAAGTGCTGACGTCACTGCGGTGCCAATATTCCTTGTGTACACACAGGGCTAGTTCAGTCGTGTGTTTTTTATCAATACAAACACACGCCTTTGTCCTCGATCGAGAATTGTGACATATTTCACAAAACGCACAGATTCGTATTAAGTACAGTATTTGTTGTCCTTGTTTGACCACCAAACATGGGCTCATAATACCACTATCTTGAAAGTAATACTGATTACCTTATTGATACTAAAAATCTTTTCATAACTAGAGGTATATATTGGCATGCGTAAGTTATACATTTCATCATCATTTTAAGTTGCAAAAATCTTCCGATTTATCTCACTGTGCAACTCACTCGTACGAAAGATGTGCAATGAGTAGAATTTCATCGAGTTTCGATAGTACATAAAACTGCGCGTAGCGATGAAAGAAGATTACGAACTCCAACATGAGGTATATCCTAAAGCGTTTCGGTCGGACGAACAAATTGGTTCTGAATTCATCTATCTTTTATGGAAATTCAGAGAAAAATGTGAAAATATAACCTCACATTTCACGCGAACTACATTTTAAAATGATGTATTCATTCCACTCTTTGAGATTTGACGACATAAGTTATTGAAAATAATGGAAGCGATATGTTAATGTGAATTGCCTATCGCAATGCCCCTTGTTGTTGTAATTTAATCTTTGTTATGCTTGGGTTATTTCGACTTTCAAGTATTAGACGCTTACAATATTAAAATAGTGGAAGAGATAGACCGCTGAAAATAACCTCGTAATTTCACGATCTATCATTATTCAATATAAGTGCCATGATTAGTGAGACTTCGCCGGGACCAATCTCTATATACATTTTAGTTTATACGCTAAAAGCGTTAGCAAAAGTATAATGAGTTTGGCAACTAATATAAATTTTACAAGACCTATGAAATATGGAATAGAACATCAATCTAAATTACTTTTAAATAAAATTACCACATAATATAAAGACAATAGAGTTCAAGTTCAATATACAAAGTTAGCTTTGTGTGTTTTTGTAACAAGTAACTTCAAGTGTTCTTTAGTAGATACATTCACAATATAGAGGTAGTATAAAGAACACTTAGAAGTTACAAAAGCACTCAGCTTTTGACGACCGAATATTTAGTCAAGATTCTAACAAAGTAGCTGAAAAAATGAATTACGCCAACATTCTTCCTGTAAGTGGTGTAACGGATAAAAAGATTCAGCTGTACCATGGAGTTCAGGTCACAGTTTTAAGCAACAAACTTGAACAAAAACCTTCTGATGACACTACCCCAAACTGACAAAGTTCTTCGATAGAATTAAAACTTCATTCTTTATTTGTTTATATGGGATAAGTTGGTAAACAAGCAAACGGATCATCTGATGGTAAACAATCGGTGTCACCTATGGCTACCTGGAACACCAGAGGCGTTATATGTGCGTTACCGGCCTTTTGAGAATTCAGGGATTGGGCCTCCGATAACCTCACTTACACGACGAAATACAACGCAAGCGTTGTTTTTGCGTGTATCACACCGGTCGATCCGGCTCATTGGTGACGAAGCATGGCTCTCCCGCACTTAAGTATAGTACAAAAGTTTTAACTTATTAGGATGCCAAATACTCCCTGAACATAGTAGCTAACAGTAGATTAAATGACACGTCTGTTTTCCAACTAACAAATAGTGATAGCTATTTTTAGAAGGAAAATAACTGCAAAAATACATTGTGGCTTTCTGATATTTTCTTTAGCCTCGGGGAAAGGCTTGACATTCCTTATTGATTTTTCCTCTAGATACAGATCTGCTTCGAAGAAACCTAGCCTAGATACCCAGAATCCACATAAAATCTTGTGCTTCGAAAATAAATGAACTCGCACAATCTCAGTTGCTATTGGAAATATTCCATTCCGGTTTTTTGTTTTGTATTCTTGGGCCGTTTTTATTTTCACAGCCTTATGTTGCCTTCGTTGTCTCCGTAGGGATTCTGTTACTATAATTCGGTCTATCATTATTTCTGTCATGAAGTTCGAGCTCTGGTTGATTTCGAACTTCATGACAGAAATAATAATAATAAATATAATGATTTCACTTAGCAGTAGAAATATATATTTTATGGAGTAAGATATATTTACTGCCTTTTACTATGCTACTATTAACATAGTGTAGTGGACTCATGTTACCATGACTGACATAAATTGGATATACTACGAGCGTGTCAACTATTTTGGGCCCATATTATATCAAGATACTACATACTTAAAATACCTTACCACCTTATATACATACATACATACATAACTTCACGCCTGTCTCCCATGGGGGTAGGCAGAGACTAGAGAACGTCATTTACTACGATTCCTACATACACCTTTCGCTTCATCAACAGTCATCAAACTTTTCATGCATGCTCGTCGGTTAATCGTACTTTTAATTTGGCCCTTCTTTAATATACTTTTCCACTTTATAGAGGTATACATACAATAAAGTACCTTATTCAATATTCTAATACATTTTTCATATTCTCTTTTCTTACTGCTTTCATTTATATTTAATTGCATTTATTATTGTTTCAGGTAAAAACTACAGTCATCTATGATTCTACAAGTTTATTGGTAAACGTACAAACAGAACAATTTTTGAATAAATACATATAGTACATTCAGCTGTAGGTATTTATTTGTCAATGACATTTTACACTTTAACACAAAATCATAAATTGGAGACGTAAATTAAAAACATACAGTTTGAAGTAATATTATCTGAGGCCTTAGTACGAGTTTGATTTACGTTTGAAAGTATTCGAAACGAGTTGGCGTTCGGCATTCTGATTGCAATGAAGCAACCAATCACAGCGCCGAACGGGTACTCGTTACGATTACTTTAAACGTAAAACAAATTCGTACTAAGACCTCTGTACATTGACAGGTCAAACGTTTTCTACTCATACTTGTTTATGTATAAAACTAATGTTTGCTTAGTACCTTTTATCCTGTATATATTTAAGAAAGAAAAAGGTATCATAGAAACTGTAATTGAATACAAAACAATCTATTTTTACTCGGAACGATCCCTTTCAAGTTTTGTTTCAAATAAAATAATGACTTTTCGTAACGTTCTTTTATCAAAGGACAATTTATAATAAGAACAATTCTTTGTTCTCGCTCAGTAGACTTCTTCGATACTAATGGTTTGAAGAAAACGTTGTCTTGATGATTTAATCGTATCGCCTACCTTCAACAAGCTTAATTTTACTTTGAATCAAAGTTATGACGAAACTTGGGAATTCTATACGCAGTTGGAGGCAATTAAGTTGGCTATAATTGTCTTGAGTTAAACTTGGTACGAGTATATTAGAATTTAATTGGAACTCTCTATGTCAACCTGGAGGTTTATTAGATGACTCCCGCGTATAGCTCATAGTTTTTGATAACTAACTATAGTTTTAATAAATGTTGGTTTAGAAAACATTCTAGAAAATATTCAGCCCAAAAATACATATTTCGATCAGTAAAAGGAAGCAGTAAAAGAGGATTATTTGAAAATGAAAATGGCGGACTTTGCCTGTAACTTGGTAACAGAAACAACAATCCGCCTCATTAGATTCATACCATCCCTTAATACGCGCAACTGTTACATCGATTTGTCCCACAGTGATTATTTGCAAACAAATTAAAGAAAGAATATTCGAGAAATCGTTAAAATAAAGCGAGAACTCGTAGTAGCAAGTAGGTACTTCTCGATAAAGTCTGCTCGTTTTACTTATCAAGAACAGAACTGCAAAGTATCAAAGAAAAAATGAGTAAACGTATTAAGTAGATCATCGGTAGCACAGTTTCTTCAGAATATTCAAAAAAAATTCATTTAATGCTTAGATTACCGCTGCTGTCACTTATGAGACCTCGTTAAGGTACCACAATTTGTCATTGCTCTCTGATAGAAGAAAATACTGTGATGAAATGTATCTTTTTAAATTAATTGATGGTTTTATTGACTCACCCCCAATATTAGAAAAAATATATCTAAGAGTGCCCCGACATGGTTCCCGCTTGCGAACATTATTTTCAGTGCCCTCTTTTAGAACAATATACACAAGAAACAACTTTTTCAAACGCAGGGTTAGCACTTAAAACGATGAATTAAATGAACTAGACATATTTAATACCTGTTCCAATTTGTATAAATCTAAAATTAAGCAGAAATATACTCAGAGCTAGGCAGGGAATTGTATCAAAGTCACTTTATACCTAAGTATGTAATTCATTTATCATTCTAAAACTTTATCCCAATAATTCTTTTCTTTGTTTTTAATGTATACTACTGATTTGACACCTTTAAAAACATTGCCTTTTCGCATTTTATTGTTTTATGGAACTCTAGGTCTGTATGTATCACACTGTATTGTAATAATTTTATTTGTAAGAGACTGTTTGTTTCCTGAATAAAGAAGAGAAAAAAAAATTCGCAATTCCATTGCTACAAAAATGCAAATTCAAACCGTGGTTCCTTTGTTTGTTTATCTAAATCACTGAGCAATACTGCTTTTTTAAATGTTGAGCATATTGAAAGCTTCGCTCGTATGATTTTAACAAATTGGATAGCTCGGTTCGGGTACAGTATTGCTATGTATCTAGAACATCCCAAAGTGTTGTTTGTACACTAAACCTTCTCACATCGTCCAACTTCCTGGCCATCTTAGTCGCACATTCTCAGTGGCGTGCACACCATACATGCAAATAAGCACTGCATACCCTACAAAATCATGGTAAACCTACATAGTCAAATACATAGTGTCACTCATAAACACGACATGAATATTTACTGACATCATACAGAGATTTCGTAATTTTATTGATACTTAATTTGGAAAACTGGTAACTAACGCCATCTATCGAAAAAATATTGAAGTACTACAACCACATTCTACTTTCTTCGATATTGGAGCATTGCGCCAGTGGCGCCGCCACCTCGCTATTGTGTGCTGGTGGCGGAAGCATGTACTAATGCGTAGCCGGTACAATTTGCTTGTTTTCTCGCGCTGTTGGATTTTTTTTTTGTTGGGTTGGTAATTTCTATACAACTGCATAAGCACTGCTTCTTCATTATCCGACTAATTTAAGAAGTCAACAAAACGTAGCGTTTGTTGATTGAAAATAGATATATTAATTTTGGTTAACTTATTGTTTACGTTATTTTTGGCCATTTTGTTTTGGTTATGTTTTTATGTGCAAGTGAATAAATTGAAATGTAGGTAATGAATTATAATTTAAATGAACTGTTAATTTACCGAAAATTATGTAAAATTATAGCTGTGAGCTCTGTGCTGGTGATTTGTGTTGTTCAATAAATTAAATATGAGTGCGTTGTCCTTATAGTCGTTCGAAGAGGAAACGAAAATATTTCCAAAGGCGATTTTGCGTGTGTCGTATGTCCGGCCTAGGCGTAACTAACTCAAATAATTTTATTATTTCTTTTAATAAACTACGATTTTCGATTATAGGTATAGTTTGTTAGCACTGGTTGTGTACCAATTTCATTATTGTTTTTAAAATCCAGTCATCTTGATCTCGCTCTGTACGATTTTTCTATGCATTTAACGGTCAGTTTATACTGGAGTCGCATAGTTTGATGTGTAACCATTTGTACTTCGCCGCTCCAAAGTAGGTACCTAGTTAATAGATTTGTAAAATAGATACCTAGGTATCTATGTTGATCAACTTTATACACGGATAGTTTGAAAATAATTATGTACCTAATTTGTTTATACAAATTAATAAAATACTTACTAAACCTAATTACCTACTCAAAATTATTATGTTTCGGGAGTTTTATTTTCCGAGATTAATGTAGACCAAATTTTTTTTAATCATGTGATACCTTCTGCCTACCCTACTTCAAATCTCTGTGCACGCCCCTGCACATTCTATCTCTTCATTTATAACCAAGACTTACTTGGCACTGAACGCTAGCGTCGACGAGAAATCGCTAAATGTTCGGACCAACTCCTAATAGCACACTGACTGACTATCGACCAATGAGTTTAGCAAAAGTTTTCTATTCTACCATGGACATTTAATTTCAGTCGAAAAGAAAATTAGGGCATGGTTAATGGTCGAACGGTATTTGGACATGCGCCAAACGCCCTACAGCGGATTTGAGGACAAATCCACTGGAAACCAAAACCTTAATCCAGCCGAATAAAAAGTTCTTCAAACGTTGTTCGAAACTGATTTATAGGGCTTAAACTAATCAGTCGGAGGACCAGCGAACGGTTTGATGTAACGTGTCCAATTTATCAGAATGAACTGACTTTCAAGCTGCTTGAATACGCTTCCAGCGTATTCAAGTAAAAAAATTGGTTTTCTGATTATAATTTCTAATGGAAGTCCGACAAGAGGAGTCTTTGAAAAGATATTGAATCGAAAGAGTGGCTATGTATTTATTCTGAATTATAAACTAAAGCTATGTGAATAAAATGTATTTAACCAGAATGCAGGTTTGTAATTAATAGCCGATGAATTACTAGTGACTGGCCGTTTGACAAACGATGTTTTTATTCATAAAGGGTTTTTGCAGCACGTGTTCAATCTAAGACTCTATTAGGTAAATCTATCAACGAATACTTTTTCAAACGTTTTACCAAATATGTTATAAAGCTTGAAATACATGTACATAAGTAAGACATACATATTTAAATGGCCACAGTGGGCCTACAATAAAATTAAGTAGTAGTAAATACACGCAATGAGGCGAGATAATGAGATATCCAATTACACTTTCAAATGTACGCTTGACAAAAACCTGAAGGTAGAAATCTCAGTAGTAGCACGGAGTCTTGAATTGTGCCCGATATATGGCAATGGGTTCACCCCCTATTACATGGGACTCATAACATAAATAGTGAAAAGTGTTACATTTTATAGCGGCATTAAGTGCCGTGGTGTGTGTCTGTCTACCCTTTCGGGGATAAAAGGCGTGATACTATGTTATGTCCTAGGTTTACAAAGTGCGGGGACAAATATCAATTATAGTGGACAAACAATTTACATTAACCTCGTACATTTTGTTGAAGTTGAAGAAAAAGAAAAATAGGACGGAAAGTCTTTGTTCGAGTTCTTTTGTTTAGCGGCCATATTGCGATGTAGGCAGGCATTTGTACGAAACATTTAAACTAAACTCGATGTGCTAAGTAGTCCGTAGTGACCTATTTGCCGAATAAATTACTGGAACTCCATGGCTGGAAGCGATAGCCGTGACTTTTTGAAATATTAAACTACGCGTAGCGCGAACTACCATTTCACTGTGCTTGGAATTTGAATAGTAGATTAAAATAATCGGTGCCAATATTCATAAAACTTTTCACTTTAACTGTTGGGTCGAAAAATTTCTGGGTAATCGAATGAAATAAGTTTAATCGTTTTGTTTGAACTGTGCTTGTTAGATAGGTATTTGACTTACCTTAGTGGTTACAAAGGCGTGTTTGCGAGTACTCAGACTTGGGACATTGTGCTGAGTACAACACACTCAGAAGTTTGCGGGACCGTTCCACTTTACGTCAGTGCCAACTGCTGTCTTCTAAGTTTAACGCTTGTGGTTAAGGGCTGACACGCTCGCCTCGCTGCCGCGCGCCGGCGACAAGCCTAGAGGTCGAACGATGAAAGAAAATTGAAAATTTCAAGCAACTTTCCAGATCGTTCATTATTGAATAAAAAGAAAAAATGTTCGTAAATTGAAATACAAAGTCAAAAGTCAAAGTCAAATTAATTTATTTCAATTAGACCAGGAAGGCACTTTTGAACGTCAGCAAAAGAAATTTAAAAGTGAAGCTATTAGCTCATTCCAAGGTGTAGATTCCTATGGAGAAGAACGAGCAAGAAACTCCATACAAGATTTTGATCAATAAAAACTTTCCATATTGGAACGTTTTACTGTATAAAAATTTATTATTTAGCATTAGTATTAGATAGGAAATTTAGTTTTAAAGAATTTTAGCACTTGATTAATCACATCAACGGCCTATAAGTGACCACTGTTGATCAAAGGCCTCATCTCACACGAAGAACGTTTGGGCATTAATCATCACGCTTTCTCAATACGGATTGGCGATTTCAAAAATATATTATAAAAAAAAAAAGGATTTTATCATTGATCAAATTTTTAACCGACACAACCATCAACCGACTCGGACATCGAACGCAAGATACACCAACTTTAGCAGTGACGCTTACGTCCACTCTACATGTACCTCTAAGGCAGTTTTCGTATTATTTTAGTAAGATTAATAATACGCCATAATGAAATTTAATTCAGCTACACGAAGAACGCCATATGATAAAGTTTGATAAAATTATGAATAATTGTCTCATTTAATTAGCCGCTTCGGAGGGTAATTGTGAAACTTTTTCTCTTAACCGTAATAGACAGTAGAAAAGAATTAATAAGTTTTCTATTTTCACTTTGATAGCTATAATAACCGTTCAGTTCTTGATATAGGTACAATTTTTTTTTTTTTTACGTGTGGAAAATCATCGAATGACTGCTCCCGCCTGGGTGAGGCGGAAGGGAGTGTCAGACTCTTACTGACTAAAAACCACCCCGTTCCTTCTCCTGCACGTCGAGCCGGAGCCCTGGTTACCCGTTAGGTTCTCCGCGACAGGTACAATTGATACAATAAAGGCGCAGGGCCTACAGCTAAGTCGGGCGCGAATGATAACCGCTTCGTGACTCATTAGCCGAGTACTCTTGCGTAATATTAGCTAGCCATAAGCTTCCTCAATCTGAGTAAATCATGAACTTGTTTAAACAATAAATCATACATATGTAACGCTTGTGTTCACAATGTCTGATCATCTGTCAGGAATCTGAAATTACATAGACATTGTCTACGAGTCTGATCTTTAGGTGATGTCAAGTGTAGTAAGTCATATGTTCCGTAAAACGTGGTTCAAGTATGTGTCAGTTAAGCTATCTACAAACTACAAGTAAATAGATATAATATTATCAAGTACAAAGTAACACAAGTTACACATAAATCAAAATTAACATGTGCATATATGAATGTTGTACAAAACGTAGTAGTATTTCACGCGAATCTAACAGTGCTAGGCATTAATTAATTGATATAATTTATGGCCGACCGTAATCACCACACACCTCCCTCGTTGCGGCTGATAAATAATGTAATATTATCATAATCGATTCCCAAATTATTTGCTTTTCTTATCCTCGTTAGTGAAACAATGATTATTTGAATAATTACAATTTTGTTATGTGCAAAAATTCTATAGATTCATCGTTTATTTTGTAATCAATATTTGTTTTGTGTCTCCGTTTTAATTGCTTTAGCGGTGGCAAAACGCAACTGCTAAATACGTAGGATTTTATTAAAAGATTTGTAAAAATTACAAATACGAATCTGTTTACGAAACCTTAAAACAATAAGTCACATAACCCAACAGCTATGTGAAACGATAACTTAGTTCTGAACAATACTATCAAGCACCAACTTAATGGGAGGAATTTCTGTACGAACGTACCTACGTAGGCAATTAGCTGGCACCAAGTTTACCCACTTCCATTCTAAGTTAACAGCTTAGAATACATAAGTATCGTGTACTTATTGTGTAACACAGATGAGACTGTTTTTGAACAATAACTAAGTTATGGAATACGCCCGCTATGCCCAAGTTAGACAATTAATTTTCATTTATTTTCGGTTTACGTTGTAATTCTAAATTGGAGTGATGTGGGTTGAAATTTTGTTGAGAAATTGGAAAATTTTGTGTTTAGGGTTCCTGTGTTTTGAATAATCTAGAAAAAGTCAACTTAGCGGAAAAAATAAATTGAGTTTTGCAATCGTTGTTATTAACTTTTAACATAACTAAATTAACTTCAGTATTTAAACAATAAACTGGACATGATTTTGACCCTATACTATAAATTAGTCTGTCTTATATGACGAAAGATCTGGTTCGCAATCACCGTCGAAGCGCTAAACGTTCATAAAGGAACATTTTCATTTCAATTCATACCCGTACGTCTATCAAAACAACTTCGATGTAACATTGAAAGAAATATACATGAGTGAGACAGCTTGATAGGCATGGAAACAAATAAAAATATGGTAATAAAGAAGAAAATGTTGCAAATTCAAACGAAATTTATATGGGAATGGTAGGAGACTGGGATAAGGTGGATAACGACTGAGGCGGCGCGTGAGCAAATACTACGCGAACTGGAGAACGCCTTTGCAAACATAATTTCGATAAGAGGCCTTACTGTATGCGCGACATATGTTATCAGAAATCGCGATGCTTCTGTTTGTTGTGAGCATTTTCATTTTTGTTGTATTTTTGTCTTGAGAGTGCGTTTTTGCCATTATTGCCTTCTTTATTATGTCTATGAGTATTGTCATATAGGTATTTTAATCATTAATGTTGTAATGTTGGATATCATTAGGTGAATACATTTTCAATTGTTAAATCTAAAATTAATACGATCCTTAATTTGTGCGCAGTGCATGAACACAAATTAAGAAATTTTCTACTATAACACAGTTACATCCTCTCTAAGATTCTACAAAAATATGTTTTTTTTTTCTTTGTTTCACTTTGCAACGGAGAATTTTTATGGCATAATTTTCTATCTGGACATGCTATAAGCCTATAGCATGTCCAGATAGCATGCCTAGATAGCCATCTAGGCTACTTTTTCCTGTGGCCAACTAATTCCTCTTAAGGCTTTGGCTGCCAACAAATAATTGTTGAAGGCAAATCCTCCGCTAATGTCGGTCACCGGTGACTGCCATGGCGTTTAACGTGTTAAACACCTAGCAATATACATTAAACTCATATTATTCGTGCATATGTTTTCTTAGTAGATCCACACGCGTGGCAACAAGCTGTCGACTAGTCGTGTGTTCCCAAACTTTCCCAGTTTATCCGAGAAGGTGTCAGCATGTGGTCATTTGTTAACAACAAGGGCGTTCTGCCTGTCCCGCGACTAACAAAGACATATCTAATTAAAACTTGTGTCTAGTTAAAACAGCCAGCGAACGTCGAAGAAACTTTTTACTCTAGCTACGACACACTTAAGAGCGCCTTCGGAAAATACCGCAAAACGTTTTATTTAGAAATATAATGCAAAGTAATAAAATCAACTATGTGTGACATTTAATTATACCCTACAGCGCGAGGTCACAGCAGCAGCTGACCCGTTTACTACAGTTAATGGAAACAAAATTAATATGTCTACGACTGGGCAAGCTAATCCTAAAGTACTTGAAATTTATTTACGGTCCCAATACTTGGTCGGAGCAAAACGTTTCAATTTGACGCATTAATTTTATACGGCGCGATCATACGACCCTAAACTTTCCTATGTAAATAAAGACATGCCTACTTAAAACTCGGCTACCCTCATGCCACACTGACGTTTGCTGTCGGGACGCTGACCAAAGTTTTTAGTACTTACCTACACAGGCACAATGAAAATTTCAAATGTTCGGGATTTAAAAGTGCGGACTGTGGACAGACGTCAGCCGAACAAGTTCGTGCGGCCCACTTAAATGGAGTCCGCGGTGGGAGCCTCCAACCGAAACGAAACTAACATGAGATTCCCGGCGCGTGGATTTAAAACCTTCTTCAAAGTATTTTACTGCGACACGCTCAAAGAAATATTGCAGTTACCAGATCGTGTCTCAAGTAATTTCGTGAAAATTGTTATAATTTAAGTTTTCTCTATTCCTTTGAAGCACAATGTATATTTTCGAGGTGACCAAAGTAATCTCCAGTTTATTAACTTGCGTCTAAAAGCAGTGATCACGCTGCACACTACCGTATTGTATGTAACAATAACACAAAATTGGCATGTCTATTATATTATTTGATGATACTAACCTCTAAAGCTTCTAACAAATCATTAGCGACCTGATAATAATTACTGTAAGGCAACGTATTTTCCAGTTACACCAGTAAATGACCGACTCAATGCTACATGATAATAATGTATTTACTCCAAAGCATATAATTAGCACTTTGGTATAAATTGTAATCATATGACTATTAGTACTAGCACGTTCCATACTAATTGAATAATATTATTGCAGTAATAACATTACAACAACATTGCAATAACATTCAAGTCCTTCGAAATATTTGACAAACACATTAACTTAATACAAATGTGACATTAGATATTGTTTATATTGACGTCACCGTCATAAATTTGATTTATAGCATAACACAGTGAAAATATGAATCGCTCGACAACCGTATCGTTAGTGAGATGAAACTATCCCTTCTGGCGACCCGCCAAAATGTTAGCCCGCCCAAATTGTGATCAATAAAAGTTATCATAGTACCCGCCACGACCGAACAGCACAAAAAACCCACATTTGTGTTCGAAACTTTTGTGAGCGTTGACAAATTCGGTAGCAAAATATTTTATTAGATACACATAATGTCACAACCTCCTTTCAGGACGTGCGAACGTGTCTACTGATTGTACAAAGTAGTGTGACATATAGCAGCACAGGATACAGCTCGACGCAGTGCGCTACCCTCCGAGAAAACACTACCTATTTACTCTCTCTTTGCTTTTAACATAAAAGAAAAACGTTTGCTTTAAAATTGATCCTATTATATTTCTTTTCATATTAAAACGGAAAAGCTTTTAAAGTTTCCGAGATTTATTGTTCTATTGTAATAAGTTACTCTTAGAGCTTTATACAATTTCCTATGAAAATAAGAGTAGAACAACAAAATAAATAGGACGTCTATTTATTTTGTATAGAAGTTGACATGAGTTCTATAATAGGGTAGATGCCTAATTTTTATTTTAATGGTATATTATTTTAAATCATTAGACACGTATTTTTTACTTTCTTACAGAAATGAATACTTTCGACGATATATTGATTTGAAATTTCGCGTGACGTCACTTCTATGAACATTTTATACGTAGAAATGACGTTTTAACCCCCACTCCTAAACTTTGATTCGTTTTATCTAAGTATTATTTTATTATACAACAAAATTGATAAACACGTGTCTTATATTTTTTAAATTACCTAACTTACGAAATAATTTGATTTTTAATGTTCATATCCGTCATCATCCCAATTATGATTATTTTTCATTAGACGGTACTATATGTATGGCTGATATAACTATATGTATTGTACTCAGAACTCAATGTACTAATACGCAGATATAAAAATTATTCAACTCTATTTTATTCTGTATAGTTGGCAAATAAAAGAAAAAGCCAAGGCTATCAGACTAAATTAAATCTTGGTATTTCAGTGCAAGCTGATGGACAAGTGTACGTAAACGACATCGGTGAGTATCTTACGCGTCGCGACTCAGCCGTTTGTTCGGAGACTTAGTAGTCCCCGGCCACCCCCTCATTTTGTGGGTCGGGCATCAATAAAGCTTATCGTTGGTAGTCTGGCCGCGACATCTCGTGTACACAACGAGCCTCCTAGCCACGTAGGCGCCTATAAAGAAAATATTGCAAATTGAATTATTTTTTATCCTGGCACAATTTATGGCCGCGCCGGGCTTATGTAAGACGCAATGCTACCTATGTGCTAAAATTAATGTGCTCCTGAAAGACTCAGGCCGGGTCGTTACAATTTCATGTCGACTTAGGGGCATCCTACATACCTACGGTGTGTTTTAAAAGTAAACTTTTGTAATGAGAGCTTGTAACTTTTTATACCTTGTTGACACGTTACGCATGGCTGCTGTTATACGCTCTTGAATATTATTCATCAAGAAACTTGAATTTAGTAGAACATTTTACATATATTTTAAAAAGATTTTATATCACGTAACACATTATATTCAAAGATCAATTCATGCGTCTATAACGGTCGTTTAATGGTATATTCGATGAAGGTAACCGCACCGCAACTAGGCAAAATCGACGCCATCCGTGATGCCGGTACCGCCTGGGGCCGACAATTTTCTGATCTCACGCTCCAAAGGCAATGATAGCACATTTATAAAAATTGGCACCAACTTTGTAACTAGATAAAAGAAAGTCTGAATTTTATAGTATTGGGCTGAGATAAATTGGTTTGATCAAGTATGAATACGTTTGTGGAGACAGTACTAAACTAATGTTTGGATAAACGTATATGGATACAAAAGCGTCTCTATAATACAAGTCGTAATAATGGCCGAGTTGCCCAGCCAAGCGTGTGATAATACATTGTCTTAATTCCTCATAGGAACAATATGGCTAACGACTTTGTGGTGGTAACAAAAGGATCGCCCACTACAACATTATATTGCCAGAAGTCGGCACACGTTCATTCAACAAGCTTCTATGTAGGAACGTAATTAAAATTTAATTAGAACGACAGTATTGCTGGGAACGAATGAATACGAAAATAATCCGACACTGATTATCTGTCGGTTCGATTAATTGTGTGGCACGCGAGTGATCGCTCGGGAGTTAGAATATTAATTGAATCGGGCACAGCTTAGTTTGGACTGCGGACAAATGGGTTCCGAGATTCGACGGATGACGAATGTCCGTTACGTTGTAGGTGACATTATGAGATGGGCTTTCTGTTGTTAATACTTACAAAAACTTAATACTCGACATTCGTGTGGAATTAATATTAAGTTTGATAGCAAAATTGGTATTTTAAAAAATGACTGACTATCGAATTTCAAAATATCATTTTCTTTTGATAGTTCGTACGTCATACTATGAATTACTATAGATCTTAGGTAACTTCGATTTTTTCTTTTTCCACGAGTTTACCCTGACTTACTGCCAATATAATATTATCTCTGATTATTTTACAAATCTACATAATAATAGGTATTTCGACTTTATATCACATATCTCTGATAAATAATAAAGTACCTAAAAGATGGTACATATTGAGCCTCTAACTGCCGACAAAAACTGTTAAAGGCTAATCCTCCGTTAACGTCTCGATTGAACATCATGCATTCATTATCTATATTTAAAGTTACATTTTAAGAGTCCTCCATCAATCTCTAATTAAATAATTTTATATTTATTGATACACATCAATACTCGTTCTTTTCAATATCGTTGTTTCCATCTTGAACTTACTGATTATAAACGCAACGTTGTAATTGGAAAACGAACTTTATAACTCATAGAATACAGACTTTATTCCATATACACCATCGTAACACAATACCTAATCTATTGCAGTACACAAAGCTTATATACGTACCTGAATTAACAAAGAAGTAGTTACCATACACGTGAGCAAAGAACAATAGCTATTTAATGTGTTTACAGGCGACGCCGTAATGGCTGGTAGGATTGTAATGAAATCTTGGAGAGTAGCATCAATCAGGGTGGACGTAATAGAACCATGTATATTGTATATAGATACATACACCAACAACCTACACTAAAAGTTTCTAGCTAAATTTTGTTTAATTTATTAAGAAATAAATAAATACATAACTTTTTATTTTTTATATATTTGATGGGCCGACGTTTGGCCAATCTTTAGTGTGGTGGTAAGCGATGATGTGGCCTAAAATAGGGCGTGTATATATAAGCAACCTATTCACTCCGGCGTTGAAGACAATCACGTTATACCCTTCAGGAACCCCTTTGGATTCCTTCGCTTTTTTCGGAACTTATACTATGTAGCATCCACAGTCACGATTCTTAGTGTAACCTAATTACTTATTTCGGTCACAATTCCAGACTACTGAGAGATATTAATAAATTCGAAAAACCGTTAATAATAAGATATGCATCACTATATTTCATATTTAATAGATACAAACATCAGTCCTTTTTTAATATTCCACAGATAAGTAGATCAAAGTAAAGCATAAAAAAACATATCTCATAAACCCAGAATTTTAATTAAACTAATCTGTAAAGTATTGCATCTTAGAAAATATTAATACCTAATAAAGTTATCGTGTTCTCATGAAAGCAGAAGGTAGCTTTCACCTCGGATTTTTAATTAAGTAAAAGTGCCGTAAGACAAAGTTTAGCGTAATTTAATAATGAAGGAATGGACGCTCTAAGTCCTGAGCTCAAAAGTTAACTAACTACTTAACTTAGATACGTACCTACCTACAAACAATATTACCTTAATATAAAGAATTTTCATAAAACCAAAAGTGGAAACCGCTACAAACGTACAAACTCAATTGAGTTTTCGAAATCAAGAATTCCTTTTACTTCCAAAGTCATTTCGGATTAACAAACGTTGTACGCTAATTTTAAAAGCTCAGATCTTGCTAATCGGCTTTCGTATTTATAGAAGCATAATTTCTCTTATAAATTGCAAGATTTGAATTTCTAAGTTTGGTGCTTACTGTGGCTACTTAAAATGTTAAAGTTATGTAAACTGTCATGTCAACAACGAAGACTGTATTTTGAGCAAAAACATTTCAAGTATTCTAACCGATATTGAATAGAACAAAAGCTATAACTGTACCTTGGTGCACTTACAGACCAGCAATTATAGTACCGCGTCCATTGTGCGATATAAAGAGTAGGAATTCAAAAGTTTCAATAATTGCGCGCCACGTACGTCGCACAGTTCCGTCATCCCGGGTGAATTGGAACGTGCGCCTCTCCACGGATTGCATACGGGCACAAACGAACGCTTCGTTTATATTTATACGAACCGCATTCGCAAATCCGCCAACACACGGTTTAATTAATTTGAAGTAAAATATACACTATCCACCAAAAGTAATGTGAAAAAGTAGAAGATATGAAAAATAATACTCTACATGACAAGTTAATTAAGTAAGGAACTAATTGCTCAAGTCTTACGTGGTGAATTATCTTAATTTTACTAAGCCTCTAACCCTTGTCTTGACAATTAAATAAGTTATTATGGTTGATCTTACTTAAATATAAGCTGGGTTGAACTCCAAATCAAGGCTAGCTCTCAAAGTAAAACCCGATTAAATCGCGTAAAAAGCCTTCAAAGCGAGCCTTCACAACGCAATAACAACTAATACCGAAAACTTTGAACATGATAATATTGACTAATACTTGGTCAGGTAACCGCTAAGTTACGCTCAACGGGAGTCAAAATGTATCTACAAGATTTTGTTGCTCTTTGAAGTTACATTTGACCTTTCAATCCTTTGAAATAGGAAATTATTTTAGGTATAGCTACGTGTCTACTAACGATGTGGGGCGTATGAAATCGAATTCAACAATGTGATGAAGGTCGCCCTCTGACAGTCGCGTATGTACAGACTCGTGGAAGAATTTATGCGTGATCGAATTGTCCCGTGACTTGTATCGGTTGTATCGATGAATCACTTTGATTGTATTACGTATGCTACGTTCTTAATAAATCTAACACCAAACAAAGATTGTAATACAGCTCAACACTACAACAAAGACAGAAAGAAAAACCTAAAAAATCCAGAGTTACTTTCACATCTGCATTTGAGAAAATAATATCTAAATATTAGTTGCAAAGTCCTAAAGTAATAAAGATATATCTACACCTTAATACAATAACCAATACGCAACAAATACATGACACAAAGTACAAATTATACGTTAAATTGGATGCGTCTAACGTGCGGTGGGTCGCAACTGAATTAATTACCCATTCTATACTGACACGCTTTGCTAACAAGTAACACGTGATCGTTGGCCCTTGTACCGTCAGCATTTAAACAGATATTGCAACTAGATGTAAAATATAGTACAAAGCGCTCGAGACTTTAAAGAAAGGGTCTGCTCTTCAGTGGGCGTCGTAAAAGCCGACAAACATCTTCTCTTCCTACTAATATTATTAATGCGAAAGTTTGTGCGAATGTGTGTATGTGTGTGTGTGTGTTCTTGTTACTCTTTCACGTCAAAACGGCTAAAGGGATCGAGATGAAATTTGAAACAGTGGTAGATGATGGTCTGGGATAACACAAAGGCTACTTTTTATCCCTAGGATACGCTGGCGAAGCCGCTAGCAGAAGCTAGTATTACATATTTAATAGATGCTGAAAGGCAGTTCTCCCATGTAAACCTGGTCCTTTTAACCCGTAGTATGCCGAAACGTAGATATACGTAAGACACAATGTGATTTCTATTGTGTCTCACATGTCGACAGATAAGAGATTAAACAACGATCTCTACCCGGCCTGCCAATCGTAAAGATTATAGCAAACTGTCTCTTTTACGTATACACAAAAGACCTATAGTCCAGCAACGGAAAGGCGGTTAAAGTAATTACAAGCATCACATTGCTAAGCATGGGTATAGTATAGAACTAAACAAACGCTGCTGTACATAGGCCCGTCCACAATGTGTTTGCACTCCAACTTGTAGAGGTACATATTTACTGAAGGGAATACATTACGACTCAAGTGGGAATTATGCGGTGCGTAAAATATGAGCCCTTTTAGATAGAAGTAATCAAATGCTTTTCAGAAACAAATATCTCCATGTATTCGAATTGGAAATTGTCTTATGTAATTGTGTATCTTTTTTGTCCCAAAGGGTAGCAAGGATGTCGGATTGTTATTGAATTAATTAGCTATATATATATATATATACACGTTTTTCTTTTATGGCATTAGCCGGTAAACGAGCCGACGGATCACCTGATGGTAAGCAATCGGCGTCGCCCATGGACACCTAGAACACCAGAGGCGTTACAAGTGCGTTACCAGCCTTTTGGGGATTAGGAGTTTGAGGATCGTTGGGGATTCAGGGATTGGGGAGATTGGGGAAGGGGAAGGTAATTGGGCCTCCGGTAATCTCACTCACATGACGCAACACAACGCAAGCGTTGCTTCAAGTCGGTTTTCTGTGAGGCAGTGGTATGACTCCGGTCGAGCCGACCCATTCGTGCCGAGGCATGGCTCTCCCACACGTATCATTTTTTTAATATCTCCAAAGTAATTTCCTTCATTCACCTACGTCAATGATGGCTAGTAAAATATATATTCATCCTGTACCTATAGGAGTTTGACATTAAATAAATAATATATTCGTAAGTAAATACATAAAAGTAATATCTATAAATCCTTCTATTAATAACCTTACCTTAGTTGTGCCGCTTATTTTTCTTATCTCACCATTTTCTATCTATAGTTCAATTTCCCTTGCCACACATGCGCTGTTAATACATACTTTATATTTCTTCTTCCGTTTCCCGGTAGCTGTGTAGCTATATGCCTGCGGCGTCAACAAAACGTAGAAACCTAATAAATACCGGCATTGTGTCGTTACTTAACATCGGCACAGGTTGCGCGTACCTATTATAATTTAATTTCATTTTCTATAATACAATTTTGTTCGCGGTCGCCGTTGCTATATTCATTTTACTGTACACTTGGTAAACGTATACACACATAGGTACATACATTTATGTTTGTGCACCGACTACGTGAGAGTTAAACATAATATTTTTTGTGTTTTATTCATACGACCATTGATTGAAATATATGTATTGTACATTAGGTATATAATGACTATTTACTCTTTTACTTGAAGTCTGAGGATACTAAAATAAATTTTCATTATTTTTCTAATTCTATCCTTTATTTTCAGGCGAAACCGACGAGCATGGCTTGCCGACGGAGAAGGATAAATCGTGCGACACCAACCTGTACCTATATCATGTAAGTTTATCTCGCACCTGTTCACTATACTTATATAAAACCTTTTTAGCATCGAGATCATGGCACAGAGCGTTCGAAGTTACTTAGAGAGGCTTATCCCAACTTCACTGGGCATTAAACATTGAAGGATTTTCATTATTCAATGTCTAGTGTCTTTCTACGCTAACTTTTAAGTGCACACCTTGCAAACTTGGGGAGTTTGAACAAGGCTCTTTTTTGCGTCAATTTTTCTTGACAGCACAATGTTTGTTTTCGATTCTAAACATCATCACACTTTTAGTTGGCTGGTTTCCACCACAAAGGCTATACTTAGTTTTACGTACTTGTATTATAGGAACAGAAATTGTCCTTAAATTTTTTCAAGACATTTCTCTGGCCTTTTATTTTTTTTATTTATTTAAAATGCTTCATGCACAAAATGTACAAAAAGGTGGACTTAATGCCGCAGGCATTTTCTACCAGTCTGACCTTTGGGTGATGCAGAGAAGAGTAAATGGTAGGTGCAAGAGGCAAGCAGTGATTTTATTTAACAATGAAAGATAAACTAATATATTTCGGAGATATACATACATAAATAAATTTAATTATAATGTATACCTACACATGAGTACAATATGCCTACATACATACATATATACATAATATATAAATATATACTTGCTTACTAGTACACAGTGGATAGTTAGCGCGATGATTCAGCCAACCTCTTTAGAAAAAGCTCACGTACTTTCTGCTTAAAAGTTAGTCGAGTTGAGACCATCCTGACATCCAGGGGGAGCGCATTCCACAGAAAAATTGCCTGTACGAAAAAGGATGAATGTAAGAAGTCAGTGCGATGAGTGGGACATTGGAGAAGACGGTTGTGAGAAGAGCGAAGATTTTTACTGTGGTTTGCGCATAAGTATTGAAAGTAAGGGGATAGATAACTGGGTGAAGTCGAGAGAAGTTAGCGCCCTTTGCTCCCTGCGCTGGCGTATGGGCAGCCACTTTAGTTGCAACCGATGTGCAGAAACATGATCGTATTTACGCAGGTTGAAAACGAATCGGATGCAGTTATTTAGAAGTCGGTCGAGCTTATTGAGGAGATCTGCATTCAGGTCGTAGTAGCAGACATCAGCATAATCGATGATAGGGAAAACCAAGGCTTGCACCAACATGGCCTTCGTAGCGGGAGGAAGCAAATTTTTTACGCGATACAGAGCACGCAATGATCCAGTAACCCCCCTGCATACATTTGTGATTTGAGCATGCCACTTTAAATTGCAGTCAATATGCAAACCCAGATTTTTGACGTCAGTACCAAACGGAATTACTGCACCATCAAAGAGCACAGCTGGTAATGATGCTCGGTCTATTCCACCCAGCGTACGGGAGCTACCTATTATAATAGCCTGGCATTTGCCGGGATTAACTGATATACCGAATCTCTCGGACCAGTTCTTGATGGATACCAGGTCACCGTTCATCTCCGAGATCGCATCAGAGAGTCTGTCAACACTGGCCTGACAGTACAGTTGCAAGTCGTCAGCGTATAGATGGTACGCACACTGAAGTTCAGAAGTAATGAGATTAATGAAGATAGAGAATAAAAGAGGTGATAGTATGCCGCCTTGAGGAACACCAGCCGTTAATTCGCGCCAACCCGATGAAGTATCATCAAGCTTGACAGACTGCTGGCGGGCCCGAAGATAAGATGAAATCCTTTTCCCGATTGGATTGAGGTAGGATATACTATTAAGCAGATTCCCTTGGATTTAAATATTCTCAGACTTGAACTTAACAAGTAGCTTTGATATTCAAAGACAATTTGAAAGTTACGTGCTCTCAGAATCTCAGAGGAATTGGAAGTGGTATTCCAAACAAGATTGCGTCAACATACATAGCTTGTTTTTATATATTTATTTATTTAATCGTAGGGCTATTTGAAACACACTGCAATAGGTTCTTAAAACTTTGTTTATTTATACACATTCAGATTCCTAAGCCAATTAGCGGAGTTTTGAGTCGTTTTCAATATACATACATCTTATACTATTATAGAAAGCTGAAGGGTTTGTTTGTTACGCGTTAATCTCACTAGCCCAATTTGGATAATTATTAATGTGTTTATTGATTTATTGAGGAAACTATATCTATAAAAAATCACGCTGCAATCAATAGGAGCTGAGCAGAGCAGGTGAAATCGCGCTGAAGTAGGTAGTATTTACATAAGATTATAATAGTGTACTTAAATAATAATAACATTTGCACTGTACGTAAGTAAGATTAGCCTTCCCAAAATCCCTATGCCTAAGGTTGTCGGAAAACAAAGATGAGAACTGTTCATTATTCAGGAGACGCGTGGACAGCAGCCTTATGTAACAATAGAGTTTACGTATGCTGTAATCCAATGGCTCAGGGCCTCTTCTTAGTGAAACTAAATCAATTAAGTATGTATTATGTTCAAGGGCTCACTCGTGTTCATTATTTTGGGACGTATAGTTTGGGGATAGAACAAAAATGTTTCTACTGTAACGAAATCAAGAATCTATATAGTTTAAATCACTAAAACTATCTTGTTTTCGGTACTTTTCTTTTATTCTAATATCATTCATCCCACAGTCATAGTTCTTCAAATTAGGTAAAGTTTTTTTCTTCAAAATAACTTATTACACGTTTTCATTTGTTTTGTATATTTTAAGAATAGAAGTATGTAGAGGTAATATTCTTCTACGTCATTAAAACACACCGTTCTATCTATAAAACATAGCGTCCGGCGTCGTGACTAAGGTATACTCATTTAAATGTTTAGTCAGACAGCACTTTAGAGAGCGTCGTAAAAGTCTTGAGAAAGTGATGGCCCCAGTTTGTAGGGGAGAATTTATTTTATACACTACACAAACTCCACTGAATTTGAATGTTTCGGCCTACCCACGTTTTAGTAAAAGGTGGTTCCCGAACTCTTATCTCTTTCAAGGACGCCTATTCGTTGGATTTATGCTGATGTTTAATAAGCTTGATATGCTACATTAACCTACATCTATTTATTAACCCACATAGGTACTCCAAATACAAATTATCCTCATTTCCTTAAATACCGGGTTTCAGGTTCAGGTTTTCTGTGCGCAACAAGCACCTAATATAATGTACCTGCTCCCTCGCCACAGTTACATACGTTTTATCTCAGAGTTTTCATCACGAAAGATAATACCTAATAATTAATTCATTTAATCTTCTCCACCAACGCCGTCCCAGCGGGTGCCTCGAGATTAAAAAATCATATCACATTACGTATTGTTCCGTTTCGGTTAGTCTCTCCACACTAATTATCCTTGACCCAACTTGCTCTAATGCACGTTTCATAGTAATCGAATTAACCCTCTCCAATATTAATTTCCAATACCCAGACGTAAATTATTTAAAATAACATTTACGTGGGCCGCTATAAGACCCCGGCTGGAGGAAACGGAATAAATTGAGCGCCTTATTGAAATTGAGTTTGGAACGTATTACCCGTTGCTACGAGTGCGCGAACGTATATACGTGTGATTTCGATGACCCGTATAGATCGTAGCGTTCTCGTAGCGCTCGTAGCTAGTTCGTAGCTCGTTACATGGCGGTCGTAGCACTTCAATCTCTTACGCTATTGGCTTGAATTACCCGCTTCATTCGTTACAATTCCTGATACAGTTTCTGAATTTTACGGGTAAACTTTTAGCATCCAATTTCAGGTTCCAATTTTATGTTACCGCTAATTTTTAAGCAAGCCTAACTCATAAAATAAATTCACCTAGAAACTTTCATACGTGTAAACAACTGAATACATTATAATAAAGCGGCCGCCTTAAAAAAAATATACGCATCTCGGAAAAATGGAACGGGAATAAAAACATTTGTATTCCGCAATACAATAAAGATGGTTATTTACATAAAACGCGAACGTAGGTAACTTCACGTGATGAAAATAATCCTTAATAAAAAAAACTCTTTAGTATATAAAGGCGAGGCCACACCTGCGGTGCGCCGGTAGGCTGGAATAATCCAGGAGCGCAATCTCGTATATAATTCACGCACCATTTGCGAGCCGCGTGACTTCCACCCCTATTACGTGTAGTGATGGCAAGGGAAAGATGGCAATAGAATTTTTATGGCAAGTTGAGCATAGTTTCAGGACATCGAAGATACCTGTAGATGTGATATAAATACAAAGTTTCGGCGCAATAGCTGCTATTAAGCGTATCGGAAATCGATCGTCTTGGATAAATATTTTATAACTAGTCACTCCCGCTCAGTTTTAACTGCCCTGCCCGGCTCCTATTGAACATAGCGTGTTGTTTTACAGCCTACAGCCTTCCTCGATAAGGTGACTATTCAACATAAAAAGTTTTTTTTAAATCGAACCAATAGATGTTAGCGCGTTCAAATATCAATATGAACAAACTCTTCAAAAAAAAAGTATAAAATAAAACCTCTGGCGCAGATCATACTATAAGAAGGTTTGATTTTTAGGTCAGTAGTAGTAGGTAGGTGATTGTGTATAGCGACTAATGAATTTACTCAAATGTCATTATAAACTAATTAACTGTGTTAATTATTACTATTAGTATAAACTCTCACATGAAATTACGTGTAATCGATTGGCTCGTTTGTCGTGCTACGGTAATTATCATCCAAGCTCATGACAATGCCGCTCATGTTGCATTTTTATTGTAACGTTGTTCTATAATTAATTAATTAATTAAATATTTATTAGTAATGTAAAATAGCATTGCTTAAAAACCCGATGCAGATACCTACATTTTTTTATTTATTTAACACCTTTCTACAAACTTTTCTAAATTAGAATTAATAAAGTCAATTCAGATGTTGTTAACTTTTTTCAACCACACGAACGAAAACCAATTGATGTTATATGTATTTTGTATTAGAATTTAACCCAGATTATAAAAATCCCAGTACCTAGTGTAATATAGCATAGTACAAGATGCCACGACTAAAGTAAAGCTTCGAGTGAATAGGTTGCTTATAGGTAGGCGTGCTCCATCATAGGCTAGCCTACTATAGACCACGCTTGCAGTGATGATACAGCTGTATCGTCATTTACGATTACTATACTGGCCATACGCCATACCCATTACCAATAAAAATCTCCAGATGTTTTATTTCATTGTCGAATTATGTAGGGTACTCCAATATCCACCTCCACCTTTATTTCAAAATGCAACAAACATTGTGTCTGAATCTTGAAAACAACCTTGAGAAATGATAAGAAAATTCGGGAGGTTCACTAATAAAGCGTGCACCTATAGCCGTCGGATATTGGCGAGGCCGGCCGCGTTGTCTAAGCGGCACTAAGGACCCTACACCCGAGGCCGCCCTCAGCACAAGGCCACCGAACGCTCCCAAATCAATGTGAGAGCTTCAATAACGTCTCCACCGAGGTTAAGAGCCACACTTCCACAAGCTGCCTTATCGTAATTTTGTTTGATTTTTTATTATTATGGTGTAGCTGAGCCGTGATGATAGTCATCACTACTGAAGAGGCACTTCCTCCACTGTAATCATAAAAGTATCTTATTGTTATTCTGCTATAGGCTCACCCCCTATTACATGGGACTCATAACAACTAGTGAAAAGTGGGTGTTACATTGTACTATGGTAGAATGTGCACCTCTGCCTACCCCTTCGGGGATAAAAGGCGTGATGTTTATTATGTATGTTATTCTGCGTGAGACTTAGAGATATGGGGTAGAATATTCACCATACTTCTTTGTCTTCGAAAAGATCTGATATAAATATTCTTTCATTATCCGTAAAGATTTCATTACAATAACTTTACTTTCAATGTTTATACCACAAAGTCTAAAATTAAATGGCTCCATGAAGTCCTAGGCAATGATCTGTAAACCTATAACGACTTGAGCTGTGTTTAACGGTTGTTAAATCTGATATTGTCGTTTCTGGCTGTACCTAACTTGAATTGGTATCGTTCAAGTTTATGTAACGAGCCCCAGCAACTTACTTAGCTTGTACAATAGTCACTATGTATATTTAAATAAAAATACTACTACTGGTTAATGTCCACAGGATTATGGAGCATGTTTATCATTTGTTCTATATTTTTAAATATTAAATTCAGAAATATACTGAGTGTTTGTTACAGTCGGGTAATTTTAGACGATTTTGTAATAAAATAGGTAATAAAACCAAGGATTTTAAAATTTACTAAATAATACCCATTACCAGATTCAAAAGCATTATCCACAAAACAACAAAGATACTACTGGATCTATACGAGTGACAAACACCGCCATGTTCTAAGCTATGGAAATAAATAACAGGATAACAGTTACTTCTGTTCCTGGCGCATTGGTCACATTTACAAAGAACATCACCCAAATGTATTTCTTTTAGTAAAAACAGTGTAATCGAGTAACATTTCAGACTAGTAACATTTTAAACTGACCTTGAAAACTTATTTCAAAGGCAGAACTGTCACTTGTGATTAATTAAATATCGTAACAAAATACAAAAGCTTGAACAGAAGCGGGTGAATGAGCGCCATCGTCGGTGAACGTTAATATTATGACAAGGGCCACGCTCTCGAGCTGACTTCGTAAAACCTCACAATCTACTGTGGATGAACAAAGAACTTCATTACGCTTGCGATTCCAACAGAGAGCCATCCGGATACCAAATAAAGTGCCGAATAATGGCGACGGAACAAATGAAAACAAATAGGAAAAGAGCGGGCCTGATAAATTGCTTGTGTTGTGTGCCTTTATTTTATTGCCCAACATTATTTACAACACGACGTTAAGGGTCATCATTGGTATTTAAAAGATTTGCTCCTCGCGTTGATCTTGCAAAGGATAATTGATTATAGAGATCACTATGATGGAATATATCGGACGTACTGACTTTAATACAGTTTATTTCAGGATACAAAACATACACTAAATACCTTCATAGTCATAGTAGTAGTGTTCATAAGACTATTGCATCTCATAAAGTAACAAATATGTAACACACATATAGGTGTGAATTCAAACGAAAACAATGTAATTCTGCATCGGTAGAACGTATCTGAAATCCATTTCAAATAAACTCGGGTGATTTATTCTTTAGCGACTGTGTGCTGGAGAAATTCAGATTTACTCGTACCTACATTCTTTAGAAGGAGCTGGGGGCACCACATTCCGCGCAAGTGACGGTAACGCCCTAGGTATGGTAGAAATGACGTTACCCGTGAACGGGTATCGATGTGATGCTAATGGCGCGTAAATAAAATACGAGCTTTCGGAGACGAACACGCTGACTCGAGTTACACAAACTCGGCACTCGAGTCTCGCCTCCAACACCCCACTCTCACCACTATATCGTATTACACATGTGAAATTAAAAACCCCGCTGTATATAACAATTTTAATCCCATTCCATACGAATATCGCGAGCAACTTTCGACTTTTATGTATCTCTAATGAATTTTACACTCGCGCAATAAATGGAAACAAAAGCATTCCAGTTGAGTCTTAATATTAAAAAATATCCGGTCTAAATTATTTTATCGTTGTTGTAAACAGAATTTAATATTGCTTGTACCGTTGAATCACAAATTAAACATTTACATTCGCTTCGGACAAAATTATATGTAGGTAAATAAGGACGCAAAAATATTTTCCCTATATTTATGATATTATATGATAGTGTTGGAAAAACATTGAACATTGAACATTGGAAAATATTATAATACTATTGTTGCCCGTGACTTGGTCCGCGTAGAATATGAATTTTAAGACATAACTCTTTTTTTTGCTTCAATTTTCCAAAATAAAAGTAGCCTATTTTACTCCTTACCAGCAACCTTCCCGTAAAAGTCTCGTCAAAGTCGGTCCATCCATTCCAGAGATCATCTAGTACAAATAGACAGACAGACAAAAGATGAAAAAAATGTAGTAAATTTACAAACACACACTCCACTAATATTATTTATTTGTATAAAAGATGTAGGTATATTACAAAAGACTTTACATAATGTTGATGCTTATCATAACAGAATTAACAAAGAACTCAGCGTCAACAAGGGCGGTATCATGAAGACGTCAGTTTCTAACTTTACCACAACCGCTTTCGAGATAACGATAGCAGGATAGGCGCGTGTCAGACGATGATTACATAACCTTCGGTTAGGCAGAGTGCGCAAACTTACCAGTGGGGATCTACAGCCTTATTTTTATGTCTGAAGTTAAACATATTTCAAGTCTCCTACGTGATTTGGATACATATTCGGTACTAGGTGTCTCGCATGCCGACGATAACGTTAAAGAGAATACGAAATCGAATGTCTCACCATTATTAGGTACAAGATAATGTAATGCGGTATTCATATTTTATATACATTCTTACATACACTAGGCTATGAACGTAAGTGTGACAATATACTAAAACTTTATCATTTTAGACGTTAATATTCGGCGAGAACACGATTAACATGGTTAATTACGCATATATTTGTTTTAAAATCGTAAACGTGGCTTATCCTGGACTTAATTTTAGTTTACTACCCTTAAAAATGTTTATGTAACCTTAACTACGAGTAGCCCATTTTGTTTAGATATTATAATTGAGTTTGCACATTTTGTGTTCCCTTTCTGTCTAATTTTATATAAAAAATACATTTTTAACCTGACGAAGAAACTTCAGCTGGAGTTTTTCAGCCAGCCCAAGTGCCTCCCCAAAAATATATAAGACTTTTAGTAAAAGTCTTTTTTGTAATTCAATGAAAATATCGTCAAGTTACAATAACAGGCAAAAAATATTTTATTTATAATCAGAAGGTCACTCACCACCATTTTTTCCCAACAGGAGGAGTTGGAGGACAGGCCTCGAGCGGCAACGTTCCTCAGCTCGTTGGCGAACTACTCCAACACGATCCCGACGGCATCAGCCGCGGACCCTGACGTCAAGCCGGCACCACCAGCTCGGATGGGCACCCTCATTGGTGTCTATCTCCCTTGCATCCAAAACATCTTCGGTGTGATCCTCTTCATCCGTCTCACGTGGGTCGTTGGAACTGCTGGTGCTATTCAAGGATTTCTGATTGTTCTCGTTTGCTGCTGTACGGTAAGTCTAATTTGGTAACAGATATTCTTTAATCTGTTTTTGTGTTGTGGTATGTAGTTTCATTGACGTAGTTTCAATTAATCTTGAAGTAAAAATACCACACTAAAATGTTACTCACGAAAATATTTCTTGTGAACGTCTCCAAAAATACTTACTCTAAGTACTTCATGATTTGTAAAATTTTCCAACTACCATTAATCCCTCCTGAATACTGCTAAGTATCCAAATTTTTCGCGAGAACTGTCAGCCTACGTCTCTTCCAACTAGTTTTATTAAAGATGACGCATTAGAAATTATTTCAACGGATAATTGATAATAATATCCCTCACCTAACCACAAGCACTGAACTTTCTGCAAGTTTTACAGTATAGATAATAATATCAAAATCAACCGTACTGTAAATAATTGTGTTACAATAAACATCTATTTATGTTTCGCTCGTATTTTAAGCAAATAACAACGCAATATATAATATAATCAGCGCTACCCGAACAAGACCGTGGTTGAGGTACCTATTTTGAATAAAATTACCTACGCATGGAGCTATTCATATTCGTCGAAGCAGGGGGCGATGACGCACGAACCACAACGACCGTAATATACTTCTGTATCCAAATAGAGTGGGAACAAAAACAATTGCTTGTTCGTTTATCGCTGTACCTGCCACGAAACAAAAATACGAGAGAATGAAAATAACTCATCTTTCGTATTGTATTCCCAACGCAGCCTTGCTTCAGATTACGTTATTGTTGCGTAGAATTTCCCCCGGGTCTGTCCGAGTTTCATGTCTAAAGCTACAATGCTGGCGCATCTAATAATGGTCGATCCTTCAACTTATCTAATTTAACTTGCCGACGGTTTATTAAATCTCCTAGACACTAACTGGATTATTTGGCCAGTCAAACTAGATTATTATTATTGGTGTTACCTAATACTAAATTTTATTTGATAAAATCTAAACTAACTGCGACTATTGGATAGAACGTCTGACCTTTATTGTGACTTTTATGTTATGAGTCGTTGTCCAGTCCCTTGGCAACCCTCTTCTCTTTATTTTATATATTAGATAATATGGCAAAGGTTACATGTTGTGTCTGAAATGTTAAAAAAGGTTTGTGTCTAGAGACAATTTGAGAGAGTTAGGGGTCTGTATAATGTAAAGAAAGTTGTTTTGAAGACGTTAATAGTTTAAGAAAACAATATTGATGTTCTTTTTTGTTTTCACAGACAATGTTAACTGCTATCTCGATGTCTGCGATTGCGACGAATGGCGTGGTGCCGGCGGGCGGGTCGTACTTCATGATAGGGCGCGCGCTGGGCCCCGAGTGCGGCGGCGCGGTCGGCATGTTGTTCTACACCGGCACCACGCTCGCAGCTGCCATGTACATCGTCGGAGCTGTTGAAATTGTTCTGGTAAGTACCTTTTTAGAGCTTGAAGAAATAATCTAAGTTTTATCACCACACTCGGGTACGTGAGTTTACGTGACAACTTTTGACCATTGGATCAACGAAGCAAATAGGACGACGTTACCTCTGTTGAAATCACAAAACCGCTTCCCAATTAGTCACGTTTCTGTCGGAAGTCAGAATGCTATACGTCATGCCCAAAATGACAAGGACAGCAACATGCCGTTTTCTCCTTCTACTCCAACAATAGTAGATTAAAAGTATTCACAATTTGAATAAAGAGAAATGATGGAAATGTCATTTGTTATACTACATTAGTATTATATTGTAGAGGTAGATAGAGGAAGGACTACCTTCCTCTATCTACAATATAATTAGATAGGTCTGTATAATAAGGAAAGGAATATTTCAACTTTCCTAAAACTACAGATATGTCATTAGTTTAGCTAATTACAGCTGGTCGTTGCTAAGCAATTTCGTAAATAGAACACGACTGTTTATTATCTCTTGTTTTACCTTCTCATAGAGGATAATAATTATGTTTGTTAGTATACAGGAAAAGAGAACTAATATGTTAATCTCACTAATATTATTTCTTTGTTTGGATGTTTGTACGTCAATCACGCTGACACTACTGAACGGATTTTGATGAAGTTTGGTATACAGGCTGGGTATCGGCTGAGTTAGGTGATAGGATATTGTTATCCCGATTAAATGCTCCCATGGGATCAAACAAGAATCATATTCTACGCGGTCGAAGTCGCGGGCAACAGTTAGTATAGGTATAAAGTTAGTTACTTTTCATCATATCTAATCTTGTGTTGATCGAACGCGAAGTCAGGTTCGGTTGCCATACCGATAAAATGATAAAATGATATTCTAGAAACAGATAACAAAGTAACACTATTACATGTGAGACTTTCACCGAGAAACGTCATAATTATGGTTTTTACTGAGATTAGAGTCTAAATAACTGGAAAGAAATGCGAATGCCGGGCAAGGGGTCTCGGGTTCGATTCCCGGGTCGGGAAAAGTACTAACTACTAGGTTTTAAAAAAAATCTCAATTATAGCACGGAGTCTGGAATTGTGCCCGTTTTATGTCAATAGGCTCACCTCCTATTACATGGCACTCATAACATAAACAGTGAAAAGTGGGTGTTACATTGTACAGTGGCATTAAGTGCCGTAATATGCACCTCTGCCTACAATAAAAGGCGTGATGTTATGTTATGTGTAACTAGAAACATGGTTAAGAAACTTGAGAAAAATGCTAACCCCATGATGACATTTTACAACTTAACTTGGAAAGTATTAGTATTAAAAGTGCACCTCTCCGCGCTCATCTAATAAATAACTGACGTTATGCTTTTCTCAATTAGAACGAGTAAAGGACGATAGTATTTCATGTCATTATAGTGTGCAGATTATCTGCGCATTAAGCTGTCCGATGCTGAATGATACAAAGTTAATATTCATCAGACCACTAATTACTCTTTTGCATGATTAAGCACATCGTTTGCATTCTGCTTGCGGTCAATAACACGCATGAATACGTCAATGGAAACCCGAGTGCTCTAATCATTATTTATAATTAAAGTAGACTTTGAATAGGATATATAATAGAGCTAGAACCATGCATGCAGTTACAGATGTAATTTACCTTGTAAATACTTATTATATTGACTGCCTCGTTGGCCGAGCGGTCGCATGTGCGACTGCCGGGCAAGGAGTCTCTGGTTCTATTCCCAGGTCAGGCAAAGTATTACAGGGTTTAAAAAAAATCTTAGTAGTAGCACAGAGTCTGGAAATATGCCCGGTATATGGCAATAGGCTCACCCCCTATTACATGGGACTCGTAACATAAATAGTGAAAAGTGGGTGTTACATTATAGAGGTACAGTGACATTGAGTGCCGTAATGTGCACCTCTGCCTACCCCTTCGGGGATAAAAGGCGTGATGTTATGTTATGTTATTTTGTTTATGTAACAAGTGCAGAAGAAGTGTACAACGAAAAGTTTCATGTTAATTTCATTATAATAAAAATTATGAACATGTACCTAAACACAAATACGTTACAAGCAAATGTGCCAAGAGTAGAATTATATCACAAAGCGTGACTGCGACATAGACTACATTTATAACTCCTCGCTTACATAATAAGACTTCATAATCCCCATCTCCTTGACAGACGTACATGGCGCCATGGATGTCGATCTTCGGGGACTTCACGAAGGACCCCGAGGCTATGTACAACAACTTCCGAGTGTACGGCACCGGGTTACTGCTGATTATGGGGATGGTCGTATTTGTCGGCGTCAAGTTTGTCAACAAGTTCGCGACCGTCGCCTTGGCCTGTGTGATCCTGTCCATCACTGCTGTCTATGTCGGAATCTTCGTTAATTTCAACGGAAATGATAAACTGCAGTGAGTATTTCTGTTATTTGTACTCTTTTAATTCAAACTTAGTTCAAGTCAACTCAAATAGGTTTAATTAACATACATAGTATTTGCCATTACCTAATATAGATACATATTATCGTAGGTATCAATGTTACATGACTCCGTGAACACGTCTTTCTTTATTGGTGTTACATACTTGTAAAATATATAAGTGACGTTTGTTAACAACAATAATAACAGATTGTCCAGTACAATAACAATTAAGTACCAGTGCTAACTAAATTTATGTTTTCACATAACGACCAAAAGTTAGCAATTCAGTACAGAAACATGAGCACCCTCGCATTAACTCGAAGTATACCGAGTAAAGTCGTGACTGAGATAGTCGCACTCATTAGGCCCTTAATGGCACACACGAGATACTGAATTTCAGAGATAACATCACCCAGCTTTTACAACATTTTGTAGCTAAAAAAGTTTTAAAGTATGATTAGGCTCGCCACCATCAATCTTGTTAGCGTCGCCAAAAACGAGGAGTTTTTGCTTGAGTTTTTGTGTGAACCATTTTATTTTATCGCGGAATTACGATTTTACAAGAATTTAAGGCGACATAAAAAAAACAAATTCCTTGTTTCTAGAAATTATGACTTTGGTCTTTGTCTGTTGTCGAGAATTTTTTGTGTTGGGTTGAGTTGTAATCTGTAAAAGTAGAATCTTGCAGTATATAGCGAATTATTAAACATGTCTTAACGAGAGCTCGTAGTGGCTTTGGCCACTTTAACGTTAAAATAATATGATATAGATTTAAATTGTTAATGCTTTTTCCCTAGAATGTGTGTGCTGGGTAAACGTCTACTGAAGGACATTGACATCAATAACTGCACGAAGACGGTTGGAGCGCCGCTGCACCAACTGTTTTGCCACAACGATACCTGCGATCCTTACTACCTGGCACACAACGTCTCCATCGTACAAGGCATCAAGGTAAGACACGGACATATTGCTTGAATTATGTAACATCTTTGTTTATATTAAGTTGATGATTTTCGTATTAAAAATATCTGAGCTCTACCAGATCTTATCCTCAATTTGACCTCACGGAATCCACGGTTTGATTCAATAAACTCAAAATAATTGTGATATTGTATATAAAGCCAAAAATTGTATAAATAAAAGCTACGGCTTAATCAACAAACCTTTACAACTTCTAGGGATTGAAAAGCGGAGTTTTCTTCGACAACCTTCAAGACTCATTCCTTCAACTCGGCCAATACATTGCTTACGGCAAGGAACCTGAGGATATCGAGCAGATGGAAAGACCAACTTACAACCAAGTTTATGCTGATCTCACTACTACCTTTACCATCCTCATCGGAATCTTCTTCCCCTCCGTAACTGGTAAGAACTTAAGTGTCGTCACTGATTTTTAATGCGTTACCATAAGAAATTACACAGTAAGGCTACTTGCTTGGATTGTAACTTTTTACTAGTACTAAATCTAAGGCCAGGTGGCGTATTATGACGTCTTAAAGCCAGGGTGGTTTCTCTGAGGGAACAAGATCTCGCTAGACGACTTGTATGCTCTGTTTATTTCCCTCAATGGAACCATTCTGACTTTAGGACTTGAAAATAACCCTGCAGGACAAAAACTTGTTTCTCTGATTAATCAATGACTATTTTCGACAGGTATTATGGCTGGTTCTAACCGTTCGGGTGACTTGGCTGACGCTCAAAAGAGTATCCCTATAGGAACGATCTGCGCTATCCTGACCACTTCCACCGTCTACCTGTCCTGCGTACTTCTGTTCGCTGGCACTGTTGACAATTTGCTTCTCAGAGACAAGTAAGAGATTCTTCTAGAATAATTTCAATTAAGAAAAATTTCTCTAGAACATTATTGAATTCCGTTTAAAAATGTTTATTCTTACTACTAGGTTTGGTCAATCTATCGGTGGAAAACTCGTCGTTGCGAACATGGCGTGGCCAAACCAATGGGTGATACTGATTGGTTCTTTCCTGTCAACCCTGGGAGCTGGTCTGCAATCCCTCACCGGAGCCCCACGACTGCTACAAGCTATTGCTAAGGATGAAATCATTCCGTTCTTAGCACCGTTCGCCGTCTCATCCAGCCGGGGTGAACCAACAAGGTAAGGCAAAGCTAAAAACTGTAGAACTAATTTTGTTTGTAAAGTATTTATATATTTTTTTTAATTTATATAGATTATGGTATTCGATGTGGGGCTATGAAGCCTGAAATAAATGGATAAACAAAAAATTAATATTGATTAGAAGAAACTCTTATATGAGCAGGTTCAATTCAACAAACGTACGAAACACTATTCTTCTTGGTTATATTGTATTCAAAGCAACAATAAGAATTACTTAAAATAAGAAGCCTTTACCAAATCTTCTGCTTATAAAAGAATATGCTTTGTATTTCCAGGGCCCTGCTTCTAACGATGGTGATCTGCCAATGCGGTATCCTTCTTGGCAACGTCGACATCTTGGCTCCTCTGCTGTCCATGTTCTTCCTCATGTGCTACGGCTTCGTGAACCTTGCCTGCGCTCTGCAGACCCTCCTTAAGACTCCCAACTGGCGACCTCGGTTCAAATATTACCACTGGTAAGAAGATGTTTGTTCCAAGATCTTTATAAAGCAATTATTTCGTCATGAAAAAATGGACTCTAAACACAAAGCACTGAAGATGATTTTTTTAATAAAGATAAATATTTATTGATCTGTATAAACATGTGTAGGTAACATTATACAAATCAATAAAGAGAAAATTGTAACGCCTCAACATGTTTTGCCACAATTATTGGCGTACAAAATAAATCATAAAATTAATAAAAATTATTAAAGAGACAACTAAAGTTAAAACAATGAACTTATAAATTATCATTTAAAAAATCATTAATACGGTAATAACAATGCTTAATAAGTATATTTTTCAGATCTTTTTTGAATAAATAATTGTTACTTATATTTTTCAAATTATGCGGAATTTTATTGATACAAAACACACTTTTACTGAGAAGTGCAGTTTTCGCAGAGTGAGGCTGTAGATAATGCTTGTATTTCTTGCGTCTATTCCTAACAATATTATCTGCTAATGTCCAGTTTCTGAAGATCCCAGTTATACTGTCACTTACTATTGATTCAATAAAGTTATGGAAAAGATAAACCTTATTTATTGCGTTTCTGGATGCGTGAAGAGCCGTTTGATAACTATGAATGTGAAACCGATAGCTAGTTCCTTATTGCGCCACTAGAGGGGTCTCATTAAACAATAGCGCTTAAAATTAATTAAATCAGTTAAATTCGTTGTACATAATAGTTTTCTTATTATTACATATTTTTCCAGTGTTATGTGGCCAGAAATAGTTTTATTTATAATGTACAACAATAATTATTCAAAATTGGTCAGCGTCTTTATTACTGTCAAGTCTTTAAAAATAAAACGTCAAACTCATTAATTCCGTTTATAACAAACTGATATGATTTTGTGTGTGGTAGGTATTTTGAATTTTTATTCACGCAACGTATACTGCAGTTTAAAATTCTGTTATTCTTTGAGTGGATTTGTGTTATTTTGTGGAATTTTACGAAAATAGAAAAGATGCTTCTTATAGAAGTACTTCTCAACATTTGGCATAAATATATATCTCCTAGCTAGCTTTGCTATTTCTTTACTTACTTTATAGACAATTCTTGAGACAGTGGTTTTGTGGACGTCCATATCATCACCAACTACAACTTGGAAAGTACTCGTTGTATAAAATCGTAATGCAATAAAAATTTGTTCTAACACAGACAATGTATATTTGCGTTGCATAACGGAAGTTAGAGCAGGGCTGATGATATAACTGAGGTGTATTGCAGTGTTCTTCTCAAAACGATATCTCAATTGAAACTCTTCATCAGTAAATATTTCGAAAGGATTTCTCCTACTTCGTAAGTTTCGGGGTACTGATATATTCGAAATTAACTCGAGTACTTCAAAATCAGACTATGATGAACGTGTACGATGTACGTTGTTCAGAAACACACATTTATAAGTTATCAAATCAATAAAGCTAATAAATAGATAAACTACCGATAAAAGTACTTCAGAAACTGGGCATAACAGTGGACACCAGATTCAAATTCCAAATTTCAAAATTTTTTGTAAGAACAAATAAAGCTATTTCTAAGATGTACAGTGATGGAAATGTCAGTATATGTAATGGTATTCCTTAAACAGAGGTTGATAGCTGTCAATAGTGTGCAATAGTTTTAATCCTGAACATGGCCCGGATACAGCGTTTTTGCATTTTAAATACCATACCTATCTGTGTTGGTCGAGTTTCCCCAGAATATCATACCGTATCTAAGCAATTCGATTCCAAAGAGAAAGATTCTATCAGTCCCTAATATGCCGTGAATAACGTGTCTCTGCTTACTGTTGATGATAGTTTATGCACCGCTTAAGATAAGCGGCTTATTTTTGTACAAAGGTCTTCAGTATGACATTTCCGATTGATTCTATTGTAAATGTTTAAACCAACAAATTTGGCTGTTTCTACTTCTTCCATTACATTATTTTTATATGTTACCTTAAATTGGTTTACATTTTGAGGTCTTTGACTGTAATTCATTGTATTCGTTTTAATCATATTAATTTTTAAATTATTATTGTGTAGCCATGTGTTATTGAATTTAGGGACTCGTCTAAGTCTAAGTCAGTTTCAAATAACTTTTTATCCCTAGATGTAATATTGATTGTGCTGTTGTCTGCAAATAATATCATAGGTTGCACAGATACACGAGGGAGATCATTAATATACATAATACATAGTGTAGGTCCCAATATGCTACCTTGGGAAACACCGTATGTAACATGTCTTACTTGGGATTGATATTGTTCTTCTTTTTTAGTTTTTAAGTTAAGTTTTGTTATTTGTGTAATTTGTTTCCGACTAGATAGATAAGATTTGAATAGTTTTAAGATATTTCTTCTTATGTCATATGCCTCTAGTTTACTGGCAAATATTGTACGATCAACATAATTGAAGGCTTGTGTCATGTCACAAAAGATCGAGCATACAGGGGTGGTTTTACCAATCGCGGACATTATATTTTAAAAAAACTCAAATACTTTTGTTTGTTGCATTAGATATTGTTATTTTATAAATAATTGTTTAATTCTATATTGTAATAAGTCTCAAAGATTTTAAAAAATACAGAGAGAAAGGCAATTGGTCGGTAGTTTTCGACTAATTCGTTGTCATCTTTTTTCAATAACTGCTACTTTAAGATCTTTTGGAAATATGCCTTTTGTTTTCTTGGGAGATATTAAATAATAATGTTATATGACGGTTTCAGGTCTCTCTCGTTAGCTGGACTGACACTTTGTATCTCCATCATGTTCATGACGTCTTGGTTCTACGCGCTAATCGCAATGGGCATGGCTGGCCTCATCTACAAGTACATTGAATATCGCGGGTAAGTCTTCTTACTCTATGTTAATCAAAATACTGCTTTTTCTATTATATTTATTCCCTCATAAATCTGACCTAGCTAGATAAGTCTTTGAATTTCGAAATTTGAAAGTTTGATTTACCTCGTGTCTTCTGAAGACACGGTTGATAAAATAAAGCTCATAATTCTTTAACAAAACTCTTTCAGAGCTGAGAAAGAGTGGGGAGATGGTCTCCGTGGTCTGGCCTTATCAGCTGCTCGGTACTCGCTGCTACGTCTAGAACAAGGACCTCCTCACACCAAGAACTGGCGTCCCCAAGTACTGGTGCTTGCTAAACTGAACAATGAACTGATGCCTACCTATCGGAAGATGCTTGCTTTTGCCAGTCAACTGAAAGCTGGTAAGATTTTTTTAATTTAATTTTAACGTAATGCGAAAGCAAGAAGATACTTAACAAAATCTTATAAAAGAAGTGTGGGGTATTACGAACTTATAAAATCCTTGTTTTAATACATTGAGCTGCCTATCGCATCTGTCTATTAGTCTATTCATGATGTATTGTCAAATAGATTTTGTCAAATTGATTTACACCAGTTAATAACTCTTGAGCGAGAAAAAAGCAACGCGTGAAAACCTAGGACAATATTTTTGAGACTAATGGCTATTTTAATGCCATACATTAACATCCAACCTAATAAACTCTATAATGCCTATGTATTGGTCTTCAGGCAAGGGTTTGACGGTATGCGTATCTGTGCTGGGCGGAGACTTCCCTCGACGTGCTGGTGACGCGGCCTCAGCTCGACACAACCTGCGCCGCTGCATGGATGAGGAGAAACTAAAGGGCTTCGTCGATGTCCTCGTAGCACCTGACATCGCTGATGGACTTAGCCACCTGTAAGCAATATTAAAATGTATTTATATCGACATAAATGTTTTAACTGGATAACAAATCCTACTATCCATATATGCAATGAATCAATTAATCACATAATTACGTTTTATTTCTTTATTCAACGTTTCACCATTTGATATATTTTAAACTTTATTGACTTCATTTTTCAGGGTACAAACGACCGGTTTGGGTGGTTTGAAACCCAACACGGTAATCGTGGGCTGGCCGTACGGCTGGCGTGCGGCCGAGCGGCCCGAGCCGCGTTGGCAACACTTCCTACACACCGTGCGCGCTGTCGCCGCCGCACGCATGGCCATGCTTGTACCCAAAGGAATTAATTTCTTCCCTGACTCCACTGAGAAGGTACACGAACGATTTCTGTAATATTCAATGTCATGTTGGATTTTTGAACAAAGAAACAATAAATTAATCACTGTTTATATAACTAATAATATTAGTAATACCCCACCTTAAGCCGTCATTTAATATTTCTACTTGATGACAAATCTACAAAGTTTAAAATCTTCTCAAGAAGGATGAACTGAAGTAGTTTGATGTACCGATTGGTAAAACCGCTCTACTTCTAATATAGAGGTATTATGCCAAACGCAGATCAAAAAACAATGCGTGGTTAAGCAGCAATAAGTAATTTGAAAATTTATTGCTCAGGTATCCGGCAACATCGACATCTGGTGGATCGTGCACGACGGCGGCATGTTGATGTTACTCCCGTTCCTGCTGAAGCAGCACCGCACCTGGAAGAACTGCAAGATGCGCATCTTCACCGTCGCGCAGATGGAGGACAACTCTATTCAGATGAAGAAAGACTTGAAGATGTTCCTCTACCAACTGCGACTTGAGGCTGAAGTGGAAGTTGTGGAAATGGTTAGTAGAATATTAAGTAAAATTTTGCCGTGGAGAAGCATTATTTAAACAAATCGTCTAGACAAGATCTGACCCAAAATACGAAAAATTTACTAAGAAAACATTGAATATAAATGTAACGTTTTTATATAAATGTAATTTCAGACGGACAGTGACATATCCGCGTACACATACGAGCGAACCCTGATGATGGAACAACGTAACCAGATGCTACGCGAACTGCGACTGAACAAGAAGGAAACCATGGGCATGGTGAGTTCAACAACCACATATTACCTAACAATGAAATATAATAACAATGTTCTCAATTACTTGTTGACTATGTTGTACAAAGCTTTGTATATTAATAACTCTACTCTGACCTAGAACTAACATGTTTGTCTGTCGCCTATATACAGATGCAAAATTTCGTGGATTATCGTGAAAACGCTGAGGAGAAGTTGCCTTTGGTAAAGTGGATATATTAACCCCTGATTCGAGTCCACTTATTTTCTTTAAGAGCATTTTGTTGATAGCTATACGTTGATAGCTCCCGCATTTTCAAGTCTACACTAATTTCTTATTACTTTGATCCAAGCAATGTGTAGATGAATTTTATTTTTAGCTTTCAATTCTTGGTGTATATTAGATTAAATGTTGTCCTCCTAATAGCTAAGATCTTCCACGGTCACTATTTCATCTCAATGTACATTACTATCACCACATCTCCACCAGTTCAGTAATCAATGAATTTGGCTATCTACTCCTAAAATTGTTGCTTTTGATGTTTTAGATTCCTTCATCTAAATGTCTTCACTTGTCACTTAACTCCTTTTGCTGTATTATCACTGTTTGCACTTACATTCTATTCTACTTCTATATTACTCTTAAGACGTCAACTTTACCTTTTCTTCTCGATGTGTTTATACTAACGGCATGCAACCTCTTCGATTTACCTTTCATTAATGGATGTTGACCAATCATTTAATTAGAGGTATTTGGTGTGATATTTTAGCAAATGTCTGTTTTTAGAAGATATATTAAAATTAAGAGTATAAGAAGAAAATCTGTTGTGTTCAAAAACTTATTTTACGAACTGGCAATACTTCGTTTAATTCATCAAGCAAAATGCTTCATCGTACTCGCAAATGGTCTTCGTAGATACACCATCTTTAATTTAAACGAAGTATCACAAACTGTACGATTATAATATCACAGTTGAATTTGAATCGTTTGATATCTTATGACTATACATATACATATGTATAAGATATCATTAAGTATCTTATCAAGGATTGACTGTAATTAACTGAATTAATAAAAATACAGTGAGTTCTTAAATATATTTTACATTCTACATCCCTTCATGTCACGACAGAGCTACATCTCAATCATTCCTACCAAATACGTTAGATTTAAATACAAAACTAAAACCAAAATTGTGTAAACAGGTGCAAGCCATTGTGGATCATCACCACGCTGACGTGAAGACTGCTAGCAAGGTTCGATTCGCGGAACCTGGTGATGAAGCACCAACTGATGCACCATCACCTCCACTTGCTGATACTGAAGACAAAGACAAAGATGATAAGGTGAATATAACTCCTGCACGTACTACAATATACGACTATATCTCTACTGGTCTAAACAAACACATTTTTAGATATTTTATCGACAAATTTAACTGTAATAAGAAATTCAACTTTAATGACAAATTTTATGTTAATGAGATAAACAATTTTAATTAGATTAACTCGATTGATACACAGATAAACAATATGACGGTTACTATAGACTGGTAGAAATATTTGTGGTGTCACTGTTTTCCTGCACTTAGATAACCCCTTTTGATGATGCTAAAACAATGAGTGCTTTGTGTAACTGAATGTACCACTGAAACTTAAATATCTAATGATTTTTCATACAATGACAAACTTTAATTTACATTGAAAAAAATATTATTTAATGATTTTTAATGATTCAATGAGAATACTTGCTGAAATAGATAATAATTATTTGAAATCAAAATAATCCGTTAATTTATGTTAAAACAATGATACATTAACATGAACAAGCTTCTTATTTTCTCAGCTAGCCCACAAGTCATAACCTGTACATAATTTATTACAAAATCTCATTTTCATTACCATCAAATCTCAAGAAATTATAAACATACATACGGTCATATTATTATTGTGTGGAACTTGTCTTGGTTTACAATCTTTTTGACAGGTACAAGACGAGTTTTATCGGTAACCTAAACATTTTACTTTATACAGAATTTTTTTACTCAAAAAATATTTGTTTTACATATCAAAGGAATTCTTTCCTTAATTATAAGTAAAATGTTGAGGCGTCCGCCAGTACAATTGTGTGGTACGTACAAGCTGGTGTGTCTATGCACTGCAAACCATGATCAGCCATCGTTACTTATAATTTATTTAAGTTACTCATGTTCGTCCCCACTATCATTACGTCACCAGCGAGTCCTAGCGAATTTACACACGGTGGTCATATGTTTGCGATGAGTTCATTCACGTTGATTTGTTCACTTTAGTTTGTTTCGTTGTCCACATTAGTTAAGAGGTTGGATGTTTGAATGTCAGTAGTGAGTTATCGTTTAACAATTAAAATAATATATGACATCCCGTGTTTCATTCGCCTTGAATCCGTCATGTGCAACACAAACAAACAAATCGCGGTTCAAAATTCAATTTGGAAATGGAATACACAAATTGGGGTTAATAGGACGACTTTCGAAGTAGTTTGTTGCACATAATCGATTCAATGTGGGACTCGCCCGATGAACGGTCGCAGTGCGAGGATGCCAGCCCGCCACCCGACGACAACAAGCACAAGGACCAGCCCGTCAACGGCGACGTCAAGCCCAAGCCCAACCTCTCCGATATTACGCCGTGAGTAGTACTTTACATTATCACTTAACTTTTAACTTGAATATAGATAAAGCAAAAAGTAAGTCTACACCGGCTGAAATAAATTTGCCAGCTTTGTTTTGTCAAAAGAAGAAACGTATTAAAATAATACTATATATAAATATTTAAGTAAACGATATTCAAGTTTGTAAACATGTGGTATTCGTTTTATCAGTGATGAAGGCACGGTGCGACGCATGCACACGGCGGTGAAGCTCAATGAGGTGATCGTGTCGCGCTCTCATGACGCGCAGCTCGTCATCCTCAACCTGCCCGGCCCGCCCCGCGACACCAACATCGACCGAGAATCCAACTGTAACTACACTTACTATTATATAACGAAAATAGAAACAGGGAAAATAAGAAACCCTGTTTAGTTTATTTGTCGTAGCAAACATTCGTAGCGAGTGCTACGAGAATTAATTTCACTTTGAAAAGGTTTAAGTATATTACCTCATATACGTATCATTTGTATGGAACGTAACATATTTTAGAGGAACGTATCTTGGTATGTAATACAAAAAAGAGATTCTTTATGTGAAATATAGTAGTTTTCGCTACGATAGGAAACCGTAGCAAGTGCTACGCGGGCGTAGTACTAACTACAGCGGAACTAAAAAGTGGAATATGCTAAAATATGCCGTTTGTATGCAGACATGGAGTTCCTGGAGGTGCTGACGGAGGGGCTGGAGAAGGTGCTGATGGTGCGCGGCGGCGGCCGCGAGGTGATCACGATCTACTCGTGAACGCGCGGGAGTGCGTCTCTCCTAACTGTTAGTGCTATGGTTTGGAACGTTCCGATCGGTCGGGCTCGAGTCTCGTCGATCGAAAGACTTAACCCGCGCATCTCTAAGACTGCCGACACGACCGTCGCGTTCCGGTTCGTTCATAAATATTGTATGTATTTTCTTACGATGATTGTATTCGGCGTTCGTTTTATTGTAAATGTTAGCTTAATTCTACGATACGTTTTGTTGAATTTGCTGTTTAGAGTGACGTTGTTTTGAAATTTATTCACTGTTGTATAGATATTTATGGATATGACGTATGTATCTAACGAGAAGCCTTATCTATCGGACGTTAGCTCTAAGTTTGTTGTTTTGTTATTATTACATAGACTAGCTAAGAGTTACTTTAAGCACCCGAGTGGTCTCTTGTTTACTAACATGCCATATAGTTTTACTTTACTGTGCCGATGTGAACAGTTAAGTACTTGTAGATTAATTTGTATCATTTTGTACGTTATTTTATTTTCTATGGTGGTTATCACGACGTAGATATACTTTGTAAGAGTATACATTTCTTGAAATCATGAAGATTTTTAACTATATGAAATTGTATTTTGTAAATATTATTCTGTTCTAAGGTTTACATCTGCTCAACTTAAAACTAACCGTGGGACTGACGCAGGAAGTTACCATTTCCAACTGTCGCTATCCACACATACATAGGTTTCTATAAATTTTCTTTAGAACATCATGTCTAGTCACTTTTTGATATTAGTTTTATCTAATACATACACAATTCGTTATACCAAAAAATAAAGAAGTCATTAAGTGAACTCAACCGGAGAAACCCTTGAGTATTTATGATGAGTAGACAGAACAGCAACAGAACGCGCTGAGGGACACCTAGGTAACTACTAACTATTCGTATTTTAGTATTAGCGTGAAGATTTAATAGTTAAACGCGATCTCTCGCAAGTAACTTAGAGAATAACTTGAAAACTTATTGCGCACATTCGCGTAGGTAGATGATTTCTTACTGTGATCGTTTATAGAGGTATAAAGTTTTATTGTTTTACTTTCATTTAAGTGGTAGCGGTAATACACAGACTATCCTGTAGTAGTCATCGTTCAGCAGAATGTACATTCCTTTCACATAATATTTGTATGTAGTTGCCTTCAATCGCTCGTGGTATTGTTTTCGCCGATTAGGCTGCCTTAAACGACATGCGTCATTAAACCAAATAAAACTAAAACTTTGAAAACGCTTAAAGTTGTCAACAACGGTACGGTGTTAACATTTTAAATGTTATGATGAGAATATTATAATTGTCAAAGCTACATAACTATTATTTTCTTGTCGTCGAACGAAAAGATGAGTTGTGAAGAGATGCAAAGCTTTCAAAGAAACAAGTAAACATTCGTTTTGTTTCGAAATGAAATATTCGGTAGTAATATGGCTTATTTAGGTGTAGCTGTAAAGTTTATAGATATTGTTATTTATTCGTTTTGAATGAAAACATCTCATACAGACGACAGCTTGGTACTCAGATGCGCGCGTACGTATGATGAAAACTTGTCAATTTTGATTTACCGTTGCACCACTCTAGTTAAGGAACAATTTCTTATTCGTATAAAGAGTGTTAGATAACTGCCAAATAGGAATCGGTGTTGTAAAATATCCTAGTCCATAAGTGAGCTACCATCTTCTCAATGATAACTGTGTTTATGAACTTTCATAAATATTTACGAAACATTTACAGTTATAAACATTTAATAATGTAGGTAACTAACAAAAATTTGTAGACGATAGTTAGTTAACTCTACTCTCTTTGTTTCACAAAACTATTTATGTATTAAGTTTCCCATTCGATTGTTAGCATTCCTTCGATGTTCATAAGGAACTTAACTGTAAATGTTATTTTTAAAAAATATCAATTACCTTACTAATGTCCTAAGATTTTACGATAACGTCAACTCGAATTTTGTATGAGAGTTGATATTTTTAAGATTTCCTCAAATAAAAAATAGTTTAACATTTTCGTAACTCGTATTCACAAATACAATTAACGTCATTTAATGTTCACGCTCTTCGCGTTACGAACAAAGTAGGAATTAATTCGAAGGCATTTAAGTATTCCTTTTTGTCATGGTTGTAGATGCCATAATAATATATTAAGTACGTAGATGTTACTTATTCTATGAATCGACTGTCGATTACCCGTCTATCGAGATACCAGTGAGCAGTAACTAAACACTCGGTCGCCTAGCAACCGGACGACAGCCCGCGGCCGCCACTCTATCTACTTACCAAATTGAAGCATAGCGATATCGTAACAAAAAATATAACTCACTTAATAAGATTAAGTATAAATCATTCTAAATTATATTATTATCTGTAACCCCATATTCGACATCTTTCGTGATAATACACCTCTCGTTATTATTTCGTGAACGTGGTTATCACTTAGTGATTGTACACAGGCGTACCTAATGAAATAGTGATCACATATCTTCCTTTCGCATAGAAAAAATATATCTACATTATAAAACTATTTATGCCTATTAATAGGTAATGGACGATAATTTATTTAAAATGAAATTTATTGAATTATATATTGTCTAAATTATAAAAAATATTATATAGATACCTATATAGTATGTATTTGTTACACCTAAGTCAAATTCTTCAAATTGGATTTTAACGAAATTATTTGTGTTCTTTAAGAACGTTTTCTTTCGTAGATTGGCGGTTATATTGAACAGCTAATTCATACTCAATGACAATAGGTAAAGACGTACCTGTATAGTAAAAGAAAGGCGACGTGGAGCGCGTTGACCGATGGACGAGCTGACACCTGGGATACACCTTGGTCTTAGCATTCGAGCACCACAGGAACGAGTCCATACCGGTGACAAGGTGCTTCGCTCCTACATACTTAATCTTACTTGATAACAACATTGTAGATAGTTCAAATTATTAAGTAGAACACTAGTTAATGTTTGATGCCCACGATAACGTCATACATGTGCCAAACATCATTATTTCAGAGAATAAATGACACGGTGGTGAATCTATAGCGTAAGTCATCATACTTACATTTTAGACTTACCTAATACAAAATATTCTCTCGATGAACTCATTAACGTGTGTCATAATTACATATATTAAAATAGCTTTCGAAGATACATTACTTATGTGTTAGAAATGTCACGTTTACTAACATAGTTGTATTTCAACAACATGCACACCTACATAGTAACCTACTCGGAATAGATTAAAAATCGTGTTCGTAATTTCAGTCGTTACATTTTAGCTTAATAATAATAATAAAAAATCATTAAAAATTATTAGCCGTACAGCCACCAGCGTATTCACATGCGGCCGTGTTTATGAAAACACCACTGAATACGCTTGTGACTGTACTTTACGAGTATCAAATAATTATTGATGTAAAACTATTAAATTACCTATTTTAGATTTTAGGCTGTGAGTCAGCGTAAACACATTCTTTACAATTTAATATTCAAGCTAGAGTTGCTGTGATACACCATTATGGCTATAAAATTATAGTGTAGTCATTTCTGGCTATGAATAACAATGGGAGATAACGTGGATAACGTTTAACGCCATATTCTATCTGTGATTTCACTGATGTGTAGATGCACCCTTATCCGCGTAACCTAACACAGCACTGAGATATCATTCCCCATCTATGCCTTGAGTACGACTCGTAGATATTCTGCCTCATAGGTAACCTGTACTATCTTATTGCGAATTACAAACTACATAATGAAATGTAACTAACAAGGCTGTCTCTACTTTGAAGATATTTTGAAAATTGTATTTTATAAAGCCTATGTCTAACAGCCAGAAATGTAACTAGATTGTCTATTATTGGATCTACTTGAAATCTATTCTTGGTCTTGAAAATATAAAGCGAACAAAGACAGCCTACATCACGCTAAATCTCAAGATATTGAGCAATAACGAAAGTATTTAGATAGTGATCGCCGGGCGTATGCTATTTAACTTATAAATATTATGTATTTTGATCTGGAACGAGTTTTTCATAGAAAAATATTTCGAAGTGTAAAAGTTGTTTAAGAAATTATTAAATATTCAAATAATAATTCTAGAAAGTTAGTCAGTGAGTAATTATAAGAAAAAGATGTTACGAGTATAATAAAATAAACTAATAAAATGTCGCGTCGTTTCTTTTCCCTTTCCTCACACAATCTGATATCTTATAACACTGCTTCCAGCAAAGAGGAGAAATGCGATTCCTCGAAGTAACTTTGGTGATCGGTGTAGTGATTGGGCAACTAGTTGCAGTGCAACGTGTTGTAGGTTCGATTCCCATACAAAACAACTATCGTGTGATAAACAATATTATTGAAATTACTGAGTCCGAGCCTGAGTGTGATGTGTTTATCGATGAGGTACCTCTGTAAATAAATAAAAAAGTTATGTATTTTAGCTGGGACCTACACTACTACTACTACTACTACTTTCGAGTTAATGCAATATTTTCAAGCGGTTGACTACAAGAATAGTCCTGTTGGGTACTATTCTGTCGTGGAAAACTATCGGTTATCTTCGACATTCTACATAATGGGTTCACTCCACCCCAAGGTCACTATATAGTACCTTACAAAATAATATGTACTATATGTAGCCGGTAAGTACACCCGAGCGTACGGCGCGTCGCGTTCCGCGCGCACCTCAAAGAGCCATCAGACCACCACAGATGGGGCCCAATAGGGTCGATGCCGATTCGGAGTCGCGGAGAACCTAACGGGTAACCGGGGCTCCGGCTCGACGTGCAGGAGAAGGAACGGGGTGGTTTTTAGTCAGTAAGAGTCTGACACTCCCTCCCGCCTCACCTAGGCGGGAGCAGTCATTCGATGATTTTCCCCCCTTAAAAAAAAAAAAAAAAATCCGGTAAGTACATAATGTACAACTACCTACCTATTTTTAAACTACATAAGTTAATAAAACTACTGACTAGAAACACATCTGTTGCAAAATCTAAGATTCACGAGAAAACTATGCGAATAATATGCATGTTTTATACTGCTACTGTCATAATTATAAACTTAGATATAGAAAAAAAGGAAAAAAGTATTGTTTAAACATCTTTATTATTTCTCACAATTTACAATCATGACATATCAATTCAAAAAATACAGAGACTTACTACACTATGGTTAAAATAACTAATAAATAAAACATTAACATTAAAATCTTTTTTATTTTGTTATAAATAAATATCACCAAAATTTTTTTATTTTTTATTTAAGATACAATAATGTTGTTGAGGTAAATTAATTTTACCCTTTTTAATTAATATTGCAGCTTTAAGACTAGAAAAAGAAAATTTATGTATTTGAACTGTGTTTCTTAGTCACTATGTACATACATAAAGAATTATTTTCATATCTTTGTTTTACAAACATATATGTATTTAAAATCTATCCAAAAATTTAAGACTATCTGCTCACTATACCCAAAATATCATGGAATTAGTGTAGGTAGCCTATATTACACACATTGTTCTGCATTATTAATACTTTCAAGAAGGTATTCCCTCAGTCCATTCTTATTGTAAGTAGTATAAAACTGACTTAGTAAAGAATACTTTAAGCTTACAACTTTCATTCCTAAAATTTTGAGATGTCTCTTTTTCATCACTTGAGGACCAATCAGATGTTCATTGTTGGAGCAATAATGGTCAGGCAAATGTATTAATATGGCAATATTAGAATTCCGAACGGTTTTTGATTTCCAGTTAAAAGTTTTACTACCCAGCCCAGCGGAGTGCAACATGACATCCAGTAGATATGTTTCATCCGACGGTAAGTACGGTATAGAGACAGCTACTGACAATTTATCTTGACCTCCTGCTACATTTGTAAGCATATCCATGATTTTTTCCAAAATATTTTTAACCCTAAAGTCTTGAGTAATTGGCTTGGACCACTGGTCTTTTGGTAAAAGGGGACCCAAATACTTCTCACATTCTAAAGTCATTGCAGTATCTATCAAATAAAACGTCTTCCACATATCAGCATTTTTTACTTTTGCCAGATACTCCGGACTTAACATTCTGCGGACTAAAGTGGAAGGGTACTTACCTAAGTATATTGACGATAGTATTATTGAACTAAGATCACAGCTGGTCATTTTATCAAAATTTTCATTCATGATTTTTTCTACAAGCATCCAAAACTTTGTATTATTCACAGGATCATATTGCAAATATCCAAAAGGATATATGAAAGATTTGAGGAAACTAGGTGGCACAACATGCCAATTACTCAGAAAATATTCACTGCAAGAATTCAAAATCTGTTCATTATAAATTTGGAACTGCATACAAAAGTTCAGAAGGCCTACAATAAGGACATGGCTCTCTATCTTATGGCCTCTCAACTTCATGTATTTTTCCACAGCCTTCTCAATTTTGTCATCAGTATATTTCAGTCTAGTCAACTTAGAAATAATATCTAACAAGGAATCTTCGTCCAAAGCATGTATATTGGCACAGAGCCAGCTGCCAACAACACCAAATGATTGCACTGATAAATATTTTTCCATTACAAAAGAGCTCAATATGTCTTGCATGACAGGCACTTTAATTTTAAACCACAAATCACATAATTTTTGCTCCAATAATGTCAATATTATTCTTTTGCTGACTTTTAAACCATGTAGGATGCCAAACACCTGCACTATATTGTTCTCATCTATTTCTTTTTCTTTTGCAACAAATCCAACCCACAGTTTGTCAATGGTTTCAGAGTATTTTGTATCATTTTTATTTTTTATTAAAAAATGTATAAATTCACACAACTGGTCAACAGGTAGCTTGTTGTCAATAACTCGAAGAAGAAGCTCATCATGGAATTTGTATTTGAAAGGCTCCATGAATGATGAAACTGTGTTCAGTATCTCTAGTATTGTGCGTGTGTCTTCAGTTCTCATAACAACCTTCAGAAGTTTATCTAAAATGGCACCTTTTGCTAAATTAATTTGCATTATTTTAGGATCTAAGCTAAGAGAGTTTGGATTTTTCTCAATGTCGTATATTCTTTCGATGGCACCTAATGCAATGTTTGGTGTAATTTTTGTACACTTTGATAGTAAGGAGAACACATCCCGAAGATCCACACATTGTTTAAATTCTTCTTGTATCAGCTGATAGCTCAGAGTGTCTTGTACACTTGCTGCTTGTTCTTCGTTTGGCTTGTCTTCGATGTCTGTGAAATTTCGCAATTTCTTGATAGCCACGGGAAGTTCTTGTACGTTAAATCCATTTTCAATTAAAATAGTACTACTGCTAAATTGTGGATTATTGCCAGATTTGTCGTCATTGAACGTTCGAGCCACAAAAGTCTGTAACTGACCAGACACTGAAATATTTCCGGTACCAGGAGACAGGATATTATTTTTAGCTTTTAAATACGTTCTTCTCAAAACCAATGACATTTTTTAACATAAACAAATACGTCGTAAAATAATGAAAACAAACAAAGTAAAATCTACATTTGCGATCACATTTTTGACAACTTTGACATTGAATTCAAATGAATGTTACAGTGTTAACATAATGAGACTTAAAAAAAGAACAACACCTAAACTCTGAAATATAAAGATAGTTGAATCAGAAATTTTCCAATAAGTGTCGTTTTACATAACAATATAAAATGGCTGAATATTTGTATTTAATGTTAATTTAAAAATTTACTAACGGCTTCGTGCATTTCCTTGATTAATGGCAACATTTTTCCCTAATCTTCATTCATTGTATTAATTCATTCATGAATTTTAATACGGAATACTTCATTCAATAGTTCTGTAGTTGTCTGTAGTTCATTCTAATATCTTTGGACGCTTGTACCCTATTGTGTTTTTTCCTCTTCGTTTTCGTATATTTCTTTGATTTTGATAAGATATGACGCTAATTATGTAACTTAAAAAGTATCAATAATATTATACTCTAAAATTTAATAGCTTCTAAACCAAAATTGGGTTAAGCTTCCGGCGAACTATTCTGAGCTGATATTTTTATTTGCACAAGTCAGCTGATTTTCTTTGTTGTAAGTTGTAACTTTTTAAGTAAGTTTGTTTATAGTAGACTTCGTGCGGGTAATTTGGTGGTAATAATAAATCAAACAGTTATAAGTGCTAGCTGTGATATCTGTGTTTAAAATTTCTAGGTACTTATTGGAATAATTTTATGTTGTGTACCTACCTCGAAATTCCTTGCTAATGTATTATTATGATTCAAGTATTTTAATCCAATATTCCAGTCACATAAAATCACCATGGTGTCAAAGGACTCCGCATTCAGTTCATGGTGATAAAGGGTATAAAATTTAATTTATTTCTTATAGAATCCGTTGCAAAAATAGAATACCTGGTGATAAATAAGCAGTATTATTTTAACTGAAGCTGAACGAAGACGTACCTACCTGCAGTTCACCAGTATGCCTGATCAAACAAATGTAAGTACTACTACCTAATTGCAGTAATAATAGCTAATCGTATACGTATTCAACCACTTAATTAACATTAATTAATAAAATTGTGGCTGCATAGCTAGATGCGCTTAATTTATACATCGTTCCGAGATGACTATCAGACTAGGTACTCAATAGGCCGTTAGGTAACAAGCGAGATGTTTTACTGTTTCATATCCAGACCTAGATAATATTCTGTTTATAGAGTTATTTTAGTTACCTACCTAGATATTGTAATATAACCGAAGTACATATCTATGAGACTAACAGTATCCAAATAGGTATGTGCCTACCTGGTTACTCCTACATCTTAACATTGTTTAAATCCGGTCCCGGGTTTATAATGTAAACTCGTAATGTAATACAGTTAATAAGATTTCGAGTTTAGCATAGCGACTAGCGGCTAACATCAAAACTGGGAGACACTACAGCCACTACAGGAGTACTTACAGGTTTACTTTTGATCGAAAAGAAAATGAAATAACGCAATATTTTTATTGTTAATCAGGCAGATGGTTAAATTTCAAGTAGGTAGGTAGGTTAGCCGTTATGCGGAACCTACGAATCCACTCATCTAAATATTTAAAAATAGCAGACACGAGACTAACAAAATTTTAATCGTAATTATTACGTCCATCTGGTGTTAATTATTTGTAACATTAAAATGATATATAAAATACCTATTAGCATTTAATGAGAGTCAAGCATGCATCTATTACAGCTTGTGATTCGCTTCTCATGAACATAAATAAACATTATTATGATCTCCTGTCTCGCATAGCACTAACAAACTGCCAATCAACCCAGTTGACCAATGGGCGCACATTATTCCATTCCATAGTACTGACTGTCATGTAGGTACTGAGTCTAATTAACACATATTTAAGAGGCCTGCACAGGCAACTTGTTATATTTCCATGTGTGGACAAATCTCCGTACAGTCACTGTGAAGGCGCGATAACTATTGTGTACCTTTTACGTGATTATCTTAAAAGATAAGAAATACCTAATGCAATGTTATGTTTGCCCACCTCTATACATAAAATACTTTTCAGGCACTTGTTTTTATTGGTGGGTGTCGTGTTTCTTATTACTCACTCAAGTGCATTAATATTGAATTACAAAAGTATTTATTTGATACGAGTGCGGTGTAGGCAAATAAGGTTGCTTTGTGTGAGGACCGTGATCTAATTAATTCAGGTCATATTACGAAAAAATCGTGGGCGCTCTTTATTATTATTTATACTGTCTCATCATATAGATGGTAAGTAGTTTCAGTGTTGAATTAATTACTCGCTTCACTTCAATAAAAAAATGATTCTGCTATCACAGAAATTACTTAAGTAGATTACGCAATAAATTCATTTAATCTCTAAAAAGTTATATTGAAGGACAAACACATACGTATGTAATATAATTCAACATTGGTAATCTTATCTTATACAAAATTTAAATCCCATACTCAATACTGATTTACTCTGCAGTGTCAATGTTGTTTACAAACTGAATTACGTATCATATTTTTCTTTTTCAGATGGATTTCCAATTAAAATGGGGTGTGGCCGGAGTGGGTATGATTGCTCACGACTTCCTGACTGCGCTGGGCACGCTGCCGGCTGACCAGCACAAGGTCGTTGCCGTGGCCGGCAAAGATCTAGAACGTGTCCACAGATTGGCCACGCTCCACAAAATCAACACTGCCTACGAAGGCTACGAGTCGCTAGCGCGTGATGACTCTATAGGTAACAAAACGTCCTATTGTTTACACAAGGATCAGTATACAAACAAAATATAACGAGCTAAATCATTAAACCTGAATGACTTTGACACTTCTCCTAACATAACACTTGGTCTTGGAGGATTTGCCTTTCCACTAACCTACCTGATTTGCTTAACGCCTCTCTTGAAAACTCTTATCGCAAGTTTCCAAGTTTATGGTTAGGTAGATTGTGGGCACAAATATGATACTAGTCGAAATACGCGACTAAACAATATTATTATGTTATATACCTACTTTGCAGGTGTTATACAAGATCATTTGACGCAAATGTTTTCTTAATTAATTTTTATGAGCAGGAGCACTAATTGCAACATAGACTCATATTCGTTATTCATACTTATATTCGTTGCATGTTAGGGATGATTTATGAGTTACAGAAACCTAAATACCAATAACCGTCCCGTATATTTTGCGTAAATAACATTCTTAATCCCGACTAAACAAGCAGCAAAAATGATTCATGTCCTAAATAGTGGTCCAAATCATCCCTAACACGCATCTGATGAAACGTAATTCGCCGATTTCTTGAAGCTCAGTGTCTGTCCTTATTTTCGTTCGACGCAGTGCAGATTACCTCCAAACTTATAACTTGCATGATTACTGTAGTCTCGAGTCGTATAATACTTTAATCCGAGGTTGTACTTCAAGGCAAGGTAGATACGTTTGTCACTACCACGATATGACAAGACAACACGACACGCGACTCGCACCTGTCAAGAGCCTTCAGATTCTGAAATATTTATTTTGTTTCCAGACATTGTATTCGTGAGTGTTCTCAATTTGCAGCATTACGAAATAACTAAATTAATGTTAGAGAACGGTAAACACGTGCTATGCGAAAAGCCTATGGGCATGACTTACAAACAAACTAAATCGCTGGTGGACCTGGCTCGGGAGAGGAAATTGTTCCTCCTTGAAGGAATGTGGTCGAGGTTCTTCCCTGCTTACGACGCTTTGGATCAGCACATATCTTCGGGCGGGCTTGGGGACATCTATCACATCAGCATACAGTTTGGGGTTGAGATTAACGACATTGAAAGAAACTTGTAAGATATTTATGATCGTTCATTGCTTTTGTCATTATCATGCTTTTCTTGTACAGACGCGTCAGCGCTATTTTCATTTTATTTTCGTCTGTGTTTTTCTCGTAAACGATTATCTGTATGTGTTATGATTTCTCTATTGATATCGGTCGTCAATTTCAGAATGAAGGACTTGGGAGGCGGTGCTGTGTTAGACTTGGGCATATATATGTTGCAACTAGTGCAGTTTATATACAAGGACCCGCCTACCGACATCGTGTGCACGGGCCACCTGAGTAAGACTGGGGTGGACGAGTCCATCTCGTGCGCGCTCAAGTACAAGGACGGCAGGACCGCCACTCTGTCCGCGCACACACGAGCCAATATGACCAACAAAGCGGAGATCGTGGGCACGAAGGGGGCAATAACTGTAAGTATATGATTATTGTCATCACACTGTTCACCCATTATGGTTTTTTTAATCCGTTCACACAGTACCTACATGAAATTACCGTAACCCCTGGGAATCGAAACAGAGTCGCACTTCCTGAGACCATTTCACTTCTATTAACTACTGCAAAGGATTATGTGTGATTTCGTGCATTTTATCAATTCTTTGACTCTGTATAAAGAATACTTATTCTTATTTATAGGTCTGCAGGTTCCACACCTACACAATAATACCTAAAAATCATCTTGTGATATTTCTTGAACTATTTAAAATCACAATTGACAACAATTCTAACACTCCGCATTCAGTTCAGTTACGACGTCAATGCAAATCATGTTAATTGTTTGTAAATATTATCTGTTGCAGCTGGACTATTTCTGGTGTCCCACGGTACTACAAATATCGGCAGCTAACAACACAGAGTGGAGTTTACCCAAAGGAAAATACAAGTTCCATTTCCATAACAGCGCAGGCCTCAGTTACGAAATACAAGAATGTTGGGACTGTCTCAGTAAAGGTAAGGTGTAACAAAAATATTATTACAACCGGTACACGCACTGCCAAGCTAAAATAAACACTAACTCTTTTACATACAACTTTATTTTCAAAACATCTCGGCTTACAGTGACATCTTTTAATTTATTTTTAAAATAACAATTCCATGTTTACCTTGTTCATGTATAAAAGACACGATCTTTCCGACGACTTTTGTTTGTAAGTAGTCATTAGCTCTATGTACTTACGTGTGCAAATAAGTACGCAACTCATTGTTATATTATACTCCGTCACGTCATGTTAAAAATGCTAATTACATTTGTTTTCTTTAAAATGGAGTTTGCAATTGTGCGGGATACATTTTTAATGGTACCATTACTTCCTAGTCTTTCATGTTATGTTAATTTATGTCGTTTCATTACAGGCCAGCTGGAAAGTCCAAAGATGACATTGGATGAAACTGTTCTGCTCTCAAAATTAACAGACACTATGCGAGCTCAAGTCGGCGTCTTGGAAACTGAACTAAATTAAAGGGAACAAGTTTAGCCTGATATACTGGCAGCCCCATACTTTTATAATGTAATACTTAATATTACTTAAAGTTCTGCTTTAATTATTTTATATAAATGTACCAATAAGTGCCAGTCGAGGAACAAATGCTACGCGTTGTGATATTTTACCTAAATTCGGCCCATTGTATACAATAAAAGTTACTTAAAGTACAGTATTTACCTCAACTAACTGTGATTATTAGTGTGTTGTGAGACGGTTGTTAAATGGTAATATAAAAATATATACCGCACAAAATTTGCAACTTACTTTTATTTACTATTCGCTCTTAACCTTTAACTACGATAGACTGTAAGAAATATTCCTCTCAATGGATGGATACAATAAATTACAATGGGTATGTTTCCATCTAGTCAAATACCAAATACAATACATTCCGAATGCCAAGAATCTCAATTTTCTAACAAATTTGTACGTAACTGTACTTTGACGTCATAATTTTTAGCATCTCAATTTATAGCTGCAAAAAAATGAAAACTAAGGTCGTGTAAACCAGTCTCAGTGACTGTTATTTGATTTGACTAGGGGAAACATCCCAATACGTATATTTAAAATAGAGGTACAATCTATCCTGACGTGGACGTTATATCCATATGTTACGTCATCGTGTATCGAAGCATGGACTTATTTATCATAGCTCTCGAGTACTGTGCGAATTATGTTGACTCCCTCGCGGATCTGTTGTTCAGTAATGACTAGCGGTGGCGCTAGGCGGATTGTCTGTCCATGGGTGGTCTTCATCAGTACACCGGCGTCACGCAGCCTCAAGCAAACGTCGTATGCTGAGATGCCTGTAAAGGAACAATACAAAAGACCTGAGTAAATCGAATATACCTAAGTGGTGAACAGAGAAGAAAAAAAGTGAGGTGCGCGACGTCGCCGCGACCACGCACGCTGCACATGAGAAAGAACCCTTCTGTGGTTCGAAACTATTTTACTAAATAGAGAAGAAAAGACTTTTGGAATAAAAAGACAATTACGATTGACGCAAAACATGGTTTAAACCGGGAATTGAACTTTCTTTTTATGGAATAAGCCGGTAGATGAGCAGACGGATCACCCGATGGTAAGCAGTCAACCCATGGCCACCCGAAACACCAGAGGTGTTACAAGTGCGTTACCGGCCGTTTTGGGATTAGGAATTTGAGGATTATTGGGGTTTCGGGGTTTTGGGAGATTGAGACTCCTCCCCTGTGAATGAGGTTATCCCCCGGTAATTGGGCCTCCCGGTAACCGCATTCACACGACGAAACACAACGCAAGCTCTGTTACCTACACGTTGCTTTTCTGTGAGGCCGTGGTACCATTACAGTCGAGCTGGTCCATTCGTGCCTTGAAACTAGTTAAGCATTTACTCTTACGAGCAGTCGAGAAATGGAGTTAAGTTTACTACATGGGAAATATGAGAATCATAACACCTGGAAGAAACTGGTTGAAAATATAAAATAACGTACTGTCATGAATAACGATGGCACACATGAGTCCCCTGCCTCGCACTGTGGTGATCTTGTTCTTGGGAATTTTGTTCAACTCTTCAACCAGGATTTTACCGAGCTTCTCGGCATTCTCACATAGTTTCTCTTCCAACAGCACCTAGACAAAATATTTATTTAGTGGAGCAGTCAGGTGAATATTATCATCATAATCATAGGCGTCTTTACCTAGGGTTGGTATGTCGATTAAAATGTATTTTAAGCTAGAGGTTGACATAAACTTGCTATGGTTTAAAATACATCAAGCTTTCCCAAACTGAATTCAATAGACTTTCGATTTTATTATTATACCACAAGAAAATTGGAAATCTATTGGGGTAGTCAGTCAGTAACAGATAAGAATATAGAAAGTACTAACACTAATAAATTAATGTATTATAGATACCTTAATAGCTTCAGTGGCTACTGCACAAGCAAGTGGGTTGCCTCCATATGTCGATCCGTGAGTACCGGGTGTGATCACCTGAAATAAATAAGTAGAAATATTAATCGCACGTTCAAACAGTACAGTGTGAGAAAAGGCCTGTGGTCAATATTGGCTACTTATAAACTGTTGATGGTGATGATAAAATGCGAGTTCAAACATAATGTAAGAATAGGTTTATACGATTACGAGTACATTCTCTTAACATCCTCACTGATATATCCAGTACTGACTGATTAGTGGTCTGTAATTCTGTATTAGGATATCTCGTAATTTTAACGTCAATTTAAGCAAGCTATAGAGAGGGCTATGCTCATAGTATCTCTTAAGGATAAGAACGAGGTGATCCGACAGAGAACTAAAGTTACCGATGTAGCCCAGAGGATTAGCAAGCTGAAATGGCAGTGGGCCGGTTACATTTGTCGAAGAACCGATGACTGCTGGGGTAGAAGTGTTCTGGAGTGGAGACCGTGTCTAGGCAAACGTAGTGTAGGGCGCCCTCCAGCTAGGTGGAGTGACGATATACGCAAAGTGGCTGGTAGTGGTTGGATGCGTAGAGTTGAAGACCTCGGTCTTCAGCTCTACGCTCACTGAGCTCGCTCAGTGGAGAGGCTTATATCCAGCAGTGGACGAAAACAGGCTGCTGATGTTGATTACGATATCTCGTAACTTGGTAAAATGTAAAAATATAATTGGGAATTTTCAACTCTATCAGAAGTAACACTGTCTCGAGAATGCCAAAGCGACAAAAATCTAGATTAGTACCTATGTACCGACTACAGTTCAGTATGGAACTGATAATAAAAATGAAAATAAGTATAATGAGTTTAGTTAGCGCTATAAGCTTACTCATTCCACATGGAAAACGTTTTAAGTTTACGACTTAACCAATAAACCCATCACATATTCAACGAATAATTACAATTTGTCGCGAGTGCGACTGCCGGGCAAGGGGTCTCGGGTTCGATTCCCGGGTCGGGCAAAGTATGGGTTTTTAAAAAATTCTCAGTAGTAGCACAGAGTCTGAAAATGTGCCCGGTATATGTATGGGACGGCTATTACATGGGACTCATAACATAAATAGTGAAAAGTGGGTGTTACTTCTGTGTGCACCTCTGCCTACCCCTTCGGGGATAAAAGGCGTGATGTTATGTTGTCGTCCTTAACAATATCTACCTATATGAATGAACACATCTTACATCCATGACACTGTTGTTGGCCAGTACTGCGGATACTGGCATTACTCCTCCACTGAGCGCCTTGCCCAGGATCAGGATGTCAGGCTTGACTCCCTCGTGGTTCACCGCCAACAGTTTGCCAGTACGACCTGCAACCAATGACCATCCAATAAGAATGTAGTTATTTTGAATATCCTGCCAGAACAATTCTTTGCGACGGACAACGCGTAGATATTAGGATTGATTATATTGTCTTAAATATTTTGACTTTATACACAAAAAAATGATTTTCCCACGTAGCAAATCTACTCAATCAATCTAGTATCAAGTTTAGGTATACTCCATTTGTTAATTTAAAAACTCCCGGTAAATTAAGTACCTGCTAATTCAAAAGTTTTCTATATAAGACACGTTCACAAATAGGACCAGAATCCATATTAATGATTTATGATCAAGGCAAAGATACTTACAAACATGTAGGTACCAACAAACATGTAGATATACATATATGTAAGTGGTTTAAAGATTAGCTAACTACCTATTTATTAGCAAAGTTTAGTTGTTGCTGTGTTACGAACCGTGTCCGTGTACACTGTAGGCGTAGCTATATATACTTAGCATGGTTCAATTATAAACGGCACTTAAAATTTTACGGCAAATTTGGAGCCGTGGCTGCACAACCGGCTGCCGCGCAACATGCCGCGGGTTCGTTTCCCGCACGGAGCATTTCTTTTTGTCATCCACAAATTGTAATTTCGGGTCTGTGGATCATGTGTATGTGAACTTGTATGTTTGTAAAAGCACCCACGACATAGGAGAAAATCCTAGTAAGAGGCAATGTTTTAAAAAAAAACGGAACTACCTAACCTTCCATCCGAAAAAAAATATTAACAAATTATCTAAACAGGATTTAGCCTTCTTTATATGTTCTGTGGGATTTAGGCAAGAATAAAGACTATATAACATTGGTAGATAGGTAGATGATAAGATGAAACAAAAAACGTACCATTGAAATCGTATCATTAATTTGATTGTTTTTACCTACACCAATAGAAGACAAGCACGATGATAATTATGTGTCAATGGATCAATAGAAAAGTTACAAACACAATCTCGTAATTCTGGTCTCTTTGCATAAGCCAAGTAAAATGGATAAACAAAGATAAAATTGTTTGTGTGATATAAGTCAAGGGACAAATATAAAAACAACAAAGGTTACCCACTGGTCTAAAAACGAAAAATCATAATGGAAACATTTTATTTATATCCTCCCTATCTAAAGTCAAATGCGCCGAATACTTTCATCTATCAATTGTTTACATTCTGGTCTCGATAAACTATTGCCCTGACCTTACATTCAATACCTACTCACACCACCCCCTAATAAAAACCAACTACCTACGGTAAATGATGAAATATTATCGTTTGTTTAAAAAATTACAAGTGATCGATAACATACCTACCTATTTAATTAAAACCAATTAAATGGATAATTCAGTAGGTACATCGTTAATAGAAAATATTGACTATTGATAAGATTGATATATGAATAAGATGACATTTTAAAAAAGTACATACTTAAAATCTTAGAATTCTGACCATTGTCGTCACAAGAAATGATCAAAACAATACGCATATAAATAACTGCGCAGTGCAGATAAATTACGTAGTGAACCACTAATATTGCAAAGATTACTGTCGAATAAGGTCAATGTAATTTGTGAATAAACTATTGACGTAGTCGCGGCATAAATATAACAACGACTCTGTTATCCTACTGTTCTAATAACGGAATCAGAATGGAAATATTTTATTTATATCCTCGATATCTTTAGTTGAACGACGCAAACACATTCATCGATACATATACCTAATCATATTGTTTACACTTTGGACATGATAACTTGTTTGTGACCTTTCTAAATACTCACCCAAACCGGTCTGTACTTCGTCAGCGATCCAAAGGACGTTGTACTTGGTGCACAGCTGTCTTACTTTCCTCAAGTAACCGTCTTCGGGGATCACGACACCCGCCTCGCCTTGGATGGGCTCTACCATGAATGCCGCTACGTTCGGGTCTTGAAGTGCCTTCTATGGATTGAAAAAAGAATTGCATTTTACTATCTTAAGATTTTAAGAATATTAAGCGGAAGATTAGGCCTGATATAAACTATACCTACACATTAAGGACAATTGCTAAAAAGAAAAAGTATTTTCTAAAACGAATAAAGTGTCAAATCAGTGTTCTTACCTCTAGAGCATCAGTGTTGTTGTAAGGGATGAGGTGGAAGCCAGGCATGTAGGGGCCGAAGCCCTTGTAACAGCTAGGGTCCGATGATGCTGACACTGCAGACATCGTGCGGCCCCAGAAATTGCCCTCAACGAAAATAATCTGGAATAGAAAATGAAATTGATAAAACATTCGTATTTCTTCTTTCAATTGGAGGACAATCGTATCTAATGATTATAAGAAGCTTCTTTAACTCGTCGAGTACCTGTTTTGTAGACACAATTATAGAACAATAGGTTGCGGTCACCGGTGACCGCTTGGTGTTTGACAGTTTAATATCGTATTCGTTGAATTTTCCGGACTCTTCTAGTCGTATAAAATGATAACCTGTGATAAAAATAATGATTTGATAAACAAACGTTACTCATTAATAAGTTTAACTCGTCGAGTACCGTCTTTGTAGACACAATTATAGAACAATAGGTTACGGTCACCGGTGACCGCTTGGTGTTTGACAGTTTAATAGCCAATAGTTCAAATTCAACGCTTGAATATACAAAAGTCAGAGGTTACAAACAAACCGGTGCAATGCAGCTAAACAAACAGTTTTTAAGCTGAGTGAGCTCTGTTTGAACATGTGCAAATGTATTGCCAATTAATAGCCTAGACATGTTACACTATACTCTCAAAGTGATTATCTTTGAGTCTTCCTTCAATAAAAAAATCTGACAAATCTCGAAACTCAATCTGATCATTCAGATACCCTAACTTCAACTGTGACGGTGAAAAACTAACTGCATTGATGAGTTTGACCTAGCATAAAAAAAGAGAATTAACACTGTCTGAACTGAAGCGAATGCAAAAATGTCCTAGAATATAGGTCACCTGTCTTAAACACCATTCATCATTTGGTTTAAGTCATATAGGAACCGTTTAGTAGTAAATCAACTTACCTTTGCTTGTCCTTCCGGAATTTTCTTGACATCATATCCCCATTTCCTTGCAATCTTGCAGGCACTCTCACCGCCCTCTACGCCAGTGTTCATTGGCAGCAGACGGTCGAAACCAAGAAGATCCGTCATAAATTTCTCAAACTTACCCAGCTGATCCGAGTAGAAAGCTCTGAAAAGCGATTACATATTATTCAATAAGTGAGGATAAAGTTTCACCTTCTAGTACACAGAACTTAGGTATGCCATACTTTATTGGTGAAAAGTAGGTGTTATTCGGAGAAAAGAAGACAAATATTATGTTTGACTTAATTTCTGTACTGAGTCAATCTTTAAGTTTTTACCCGCAAAGTAAATAGCTGCCCCGACTCTACACAGTACTATTAAGTTATCTGGCATACAATTTTAATAAGTTTAGGGTATCTGTTATATGCATTATCTGCATTACAATTCAACAAGGTACGTACCTATATGTAAATTATGTTAATATAATATTTATACGTATCGTATACCATTGTATTTGTTTTTTTGTGAAATTTAAAAATATTGTGCAGGAAATCGCTAATTTTATTATTAGTAACAATGACGTATAATGTGCGTTGTAGCAACCAATTTTGGTTTTTTGCAATGCACGTTCAACCTTGGCAATGTAGAAAACGAAAACAATAGACGAACGAAACAGTTATTTTTAATTTAATGTGTATTTCTAATGCCGGGTCTACACGCTTGGCAAATAATAGCAAACATGAACATGTGCATGGTTATTTGTATGTGTGCCTGTTCTTGTTTCCAAAACACAGACCAAAGGCGATGTTTCCACAGGCTTGCTATACATCGATGTGTTGTACTTTATTTGTTGTGTTTGGTATTTGTGACAAGCATAACTACGTCATTATCCAGAATATGGCGCATACTAATGAGGAGACTAAACTCTACGTAGATGAAATAAAAGTTAGAAAGAGAGTAGTTTTAGTTCCAATAATAGCCATGACAGGCGCTGTCGGAATATCTGCATTCTTCATAAAAAAACAATTGTCAAAATCTACATAGGTCGTGCTTACTTTGAAGGTGAGTCAGAGATCGCTATTCATCTTAATTTAGCAAAAATCACTCCTACCCGGTGTCAGTCGAATGTGTAATTCCTTAATCGACCCCATGATACTCGCGGGAGAAGGAAGGTCGGTGAAAATGTATTCTACTCTGTTACCATCATATGACTTGGACCTTATTTCAGTCAGATCTGTATTTAATTTACCTGGATACAAGGGTGAGTTTTTCAGCTTGTTGCTTGAGAGCAGCGATGATCCTCGGATGGCAGTGACCCTGGTTCACAGCGGAGTATGCGCTCAAAAAGTCATAATACTTCTTTCCTTCGACGTCCCAAACGAAAACACCTGAAGGAAAGATACATTTAAGAATTAATACTTCACGACTGCTTAATGTCGCGTCCGATAGCGCGGCTTATAATCGTGATAGTAGGTAAGGGTGAAATGGAGGCGTGGAAAACATAACAAGATGCCAGGGCTCCGGCTCGAAGTGCAGGTGTAGGAACGGGGTGGTTTTTAGTATGTAAGAGTCTGACACTCTCTCTCGCGGGAGAAGTCATTGGATGATTTTTCCCCTCCCACAAAAAAGGTAAGGGTGAAATATTTTTTTCCAGATAACAAAATTAATATTGGATTCGATTCAATTTCTGCGACTCTTAGTAGAACAAGTAATCACGAAGTTCCGCCAAAAAAAAACATTCATCTTCCTTCATATTCTTCAAAGAAGAAGACTGCAGTAGTAAAACTGAAGCATTAAGAATAAGAAGTCTGTCCTTAAGAAAATTATACATATTTAGATGGTTGTACTTATTGGTTGACGTGCACTGACATCCAAACAAACAATTAAGTTCATTGTAAAATATTTTATCAGTTAACTGTATGCACATTATACTAAGGAATTACCATTAACCTAGTTAATTGCAGTGATATAAAGATTAGACAAATAAGTTGTATTTACATAGTTATTTATTCTGTAAATACTTGTGTATAAGTTACATGAGATTTAACACCGAGCTGTTTACGGATTTTTATTGTATTATAAAATGTTGATCTTGAGAATCGTTCGTTTATTTACCTGACGTACCTATAAAGTAAGATACATAATACTGGATAATACACACAATGCAATTGGAACTTGGACCAACGGATAAAAGGAGTAAAAAAATTTTAGGTATTTGTTTTTTGTTATCTTATTTTATTGTATGGTTAGGTAAATGATGGCAGTTTTCTTTGCCTGCCTCGTTGTTTGGTGGGTCACAAACTAGAATGCAAGTTCAGGTCTCATAATTGCTTGGGATGTACCTTAATATATGTTGCACAATAGGGGCTCCGGAACTGGATCTATCCAATGACTCGGTATCCTAACGGCGATCATTAAATACGAATACGATACTGATGCGTAATCTTTCTCCTTTAAGTGCTTATTAGAAATGTCTCCCGTCATAAAAAAGAGGTTACCATTGCTATCGATAAAATTTTATGGCAATGGCCATTATTCTTAACTTCTAATGTTCTACAAGCCGAAGTTAACCTTTCGTATCGTATTATAGTGTACTAGCTGAGCCCACGACTTTTGCCCGCGTTTGCGTGTAATAGTGATTCACAGCTCCTGCCCCGTAGTTGATAGCATGATAATATGTAGCCTATATGTTGACCTGACCTGTTAGTAATATTCATGCAAAATTTGAAGTAATTCCATGCAGCAATGCTATTCTCTAAGAAACAGTTTCTATGCTGTACGCTGCGTCAAATTCGTCGACGAGGCAGCCTAGAGATCGACCGAGCCTTCAGCGCTGTTTCAGACTGTATTCACTAACACATAGCTCGTCGGCGAACTGACGGCTGTAAGCTGTCGCCATTGTTTCATCGACGAATTAAGGCTTTCAACATTTTTCTTTAAATCATAAGCGATTATCTCCGACTGCGAGTTTTATCGGTTTAAAAAATATATGTATATTAAATATATAAACGTCTATCCTTACGTAATTTTACGCTAAGTATCTAACTAACTATTGGTGAATTAAATAAATATAATAAATGTTTTACATACGAAATATAAATATAATATATTTTTTTTAATACCAAACGATAATTTCGTCGCTGTAGCAACGCTATATGCTTAGAGAATAGCACTGCTGCACTTTTTGAGTGCACCCGGACTACAGACAAACAGACAAAAATTATAAAATTAATATTTTTTGTTTCGGTATCGACTACAGATCACGCCCCAAGCATTCTTTAAAAAAAATATTCTATTTACGCTTTCCTACGATTTTATTATACATAGAGGTATAGATAAGAAAGATGTTTCATCCCAATACAAATATTTCATTTCGTCATCCTATCAATATTATTGTAGGGTAAAATGACCCTAAAATAATCGACTATTAAAATGAAATCAGAAAACTAAAATGAGGGGTCAGTAATCTAATCTTACTAATAATATAAATAGGCACGAAAGTTTGTGAGTCTGTTTGTTATTCTACCAATCACGTCTAAACGACTGATAATAGGTATAAGCTACTTTTCACCAGATGGGAACGCGGGCGAAACCGCGAACAGAAGCTATAGGGTTATATTATAAATACCAAAATATGAACTAGGGCCCCATAAGTTGAGTGATCGCAAATGTAACTGCCAGGGCGCCGGGGAAGAGTTTGAATCTGGCAGAGTAGATATACTTAGGTACCTACCTATAGATAGGCAGTGTAGAGTATTTTTCGTAGGTATGTACGTAAATTCCGTATAATCTTAAATATTTGTAAAAGGTACAATTTTCATTTAAATAAACAAAAAGTAGGTACCTATTAATTCTATTAGTTGGTTTAATTTGTGTCACATGAATTAGATTTGTAAAAATACTGGGAAAACCCCTGTGATGTTATACCTACACAATTTTTTATTTATAGGTACTTAAACGATGTATTACAGTAAACATGTCGAATTAACTTTAATGGGTATTTCCCAGTTTATTTTCTATCGGTAGGTAAACATAAAATTTTATGAAATAAACAAGGGTAATTCCTTTTTATTTGGTATAACGAGAAATTTACAGTTGTATATTGTCAAAACAATACTGAGTAATTCCATTGTTTCGTTAGTTTATATACGTAAATATTAGGAAAAAGCGTACCTACCTATTTGGCTTGCTTAGTGATATTAAACTGTCAAACACCAAGCGGTCACCGGTGACCGCAACCTATTGTTCTATAATTGTGTCTACAAAACCGGTACTCGACGAGTTAAGGCGGAAAGATGGCACAATGCCAAACACTCCAATCTGTTAGATGCCAAAGTTCGAAAGGGGCAAACAGGAGAATAAAAATGTTAATATCAAAACATTAAAATGGTTTAAAATAAAAGGCTTGATGTTATAACTTGTATCTTCGTCGCCTACCTAGATTATAAATTATAATCTATGGGAGTTATGGCAGTTAAGAACCCTGGTACAGTTTGTTTTTTTTTTAATTAAGTTTAATAAATACGTATATCCCAACCCATGTTTAAAAGATAAATTATTGTAAATAGGTAGTTAGTTCAAAGTTTTATACAGTATGTTAGGTTAAACGAGGGACATATTCAAACCCATAATAGTGTATACTCACATGAACCTAACAAACATATAAACGAAACGAAAACACTAATAAATAACAGACAGAACCATAAAAACGCTTCCGCTTACGCTTACGGGTTACGGCTTAGCGGGCTTAAGCGCACTCTATCCTTTTCGGCAAGATCGGCGCATGTTTTGCAACGCGACTTACTTTATGTAAGTACTGTTTCTGTTTACAAGTTCACTTGTTGCGCGCTCAGTGTTCATGATGATTTATTTTATTGGACAATTACTTCAAAAATTTTGGTTATATAGGTTTTTTACATATTCGGGACGAGAATCGAATACTGAATACCCTCCCTCAATAAGTCCCTCGTTTAACCTAACACACTGTATAGCTTAAAGTAAAACTGTTTATTAACAGATTTCAAAAAAAGGAGGAGGTTCTCAATACGACCGTATATATGTTTTTTTTATGTTTGTTCGTCGATATCTCCGTTATTTGTGAAACAATTTTGATAATTCTTTTTCTTTTTCTAGATTATTATATGCCTGAATATAAATTTTATTTTTAGAAACCCCCAAAAAAGCTAAACCTATCTATTAGTTAACATTTATTTTACGAGTATATACTCGTAAAAAAAATGTTAAGGTATAGGAGATAGGAGCAGATACAAAGATAGGGATAACGACTTTCAACATGATTATATAAATTATTCAAAATTATAATACTTTATAATATAGGTATAATATAAATAATACCTCTATAATAATCTATGGGCAGACTAGAATTCATTTTGTCATATGAAACTCGATTCATTGTCAAGTGGTCAAATACTTCGTAAATCGGGGAAGGTCTTAAAAAATCTTATAATAATGCTTCCCCATCAGAACTCATAAATTTTATTCAAGACATCATCTCAGTCCAGAAAAACAATATCAGAAAAAGTCTGTCGTAAATTCAGAACTCCTGGAACTACCCTATCATAAGGATAGGGCAGGCCGAGATACCATTGCCAAAAAATATAAACAGATTAGTCAACGCAAAACTATTGAAATTATCTACTTCAAGAATCAATGTTATGTCAACTTACCTTCGCCACGACTAAGGGCAACAGGCACGGGGGCGTAGTTGCGGCACCCATACTTGTCCTCCAGGGCGAAGATCTCTTGAGAAGACAACTGATCGCTCTGTCCAACCATGCTGTACAGAAAAAACAAAAATAAAATCAATATAAACAAAAAAAAATTCAATTGTTCAACTCGACTTTTTTTATGTTCATAAAATACGTACGTTATTTCGTATGTAACTAGTATATAACGATCTAACACTGAACCTATGACTTCTGTGAGTATCAGTATTACAGTGACAAAAAATAATGATCATGTGCCTTTATATAGCACCGCCCTGAGATGAGACAATAAAGAGTTTAGATTGCAGACTGTATATACATAGACGTAGGCACTTAAATTATTTCAATAAATATTATTAATAACAATTATTGCGCCCGGTGATAAACCTACAACTGAGTTATTGTTTGATTGATTACAGAAAGTAGGAAAGATACCAAACAGTTAGCGATACCTTGTAAATAACAATTAACTATTTATGTCAACGAGTCGCTAAACTCATATTTCAAACAATGCCGATGCTGTTTTATTATAAACCTATATTTCATTCATGCAAATATCTGAATGGGCAATGAAATAAAATCATTATTCATAATGAAGTAAACAAACAAAGTACACATTAGCGATAAACTCTTGATGAATGTTGTAATTGAAAGAAATGAAGCGGTCGATATATCTACCTTGTGTCTGTTAAGTAACGCATGTTATTTTATTTTCAAATAAAATTCGACTAGAGTAAAACTGTTAGGTAAACAACCCGGGAGAGGTGTGTCTGCGGCCAAAAATGTCCAATGACTGATTATAAATTACTGGCGTCGGAAAAATCCAAGTAGCTACAGATTGTTTACTGTGTCAAGACATTGCGTCATTCGCCCCCCGGGCTGATAATATCAATCGCGAAACTGGACGTCATTCGCAACATTTAACCCACTAAACGAATGTGTCATACGAGCTTAATAGAGGAAATTTTTGGCCGCCTTGAACCTTAAATCAATGAAGTCCATTCATATAACTCACCCTGTATAACTCACCTTTATTTTAATCTGAGTAATAAGTCATTTACACAGGTATTTCTTATCACGAACCACTGTGACTATTTTTTTTTACTAACAATTGTGTGGATTCAAATCTGTTAACTTCTAGATATTTCTAAGGAGAGGTTATCAGTGTACGGTGGTGTAGGTACTGGAGTTATTTATAAATATTACATCTAAACATCACACCTCACCGGTTGGCTAATAGTACTCCCGTTTTTCCCTGAGTAGTGTATTTGTCAGAATATTTTTTTTTAAAAAGAATATTCTCATGTGTTATGTGTGCGTTTATAAATATACAAGTTCACATACAGAATAACACCCAGACCCGTAAGAATAATTTGTAGATCACACAATTTCACACAAAGAGCTGATCCGTGTGGTAATCGAAACCGTTGCACGTTTCGCGGCAGCCAGTGCAGTTACCGCGCCAGCAGTGCACTTTTAGAAAGAATCTACCTTTTTCATTTTTCATTTTTTTAAGAATTTTCAAGTTCATGACTCCTGCTAATAGATGCGGAACTTATCATTTCATCTTTTAAAAAAAATCTGAAATATCATCACGAAATCTGAAATAGTGCCCGGTGCATGCCAATGCGCTCAGGCGCTCTCCCCTAAAATTAGGGAAAAATAGGTGTTGCTTATTATTAAACAACTACCCACCACTTGGAGAAATAGAAGGCATGATGTTATATTAAAGTGTTTCATTACATTTGCTACCACTGTAGATCATGTTTGCATAATAATTTACATTTGATGTACGGCCGATGTATCATTAAATCGAGACGAGTAGAGTCGAAGTTTTAAAAATATTGTAGGTACCTAGATGGGTAAAATTATCTCCCACGTGTACCTACCAATTATAATAGTATTAATTAAAGATTATAATTGTACTGGCATCCGTACAAATCAATAGTACCTATGTGAAACTGCACACATAGAAATCACTTAGTTGAGCTTCTCCCAGTTGTGCAGTCTCTTTTTGTGTCTTTAGGCTTAAGTCATTCTTTTTTTTTTAAGGTGGAAAAGTATCGAATGACTTCTCCCGCCTAGGTGAGGCGGGGGGGACTGTCAGACTCTTACTGACTAATAACTACCCCGTTCCTACTCCTGCACTTCGAGCCGGAGCCCTGTTAACTTGTTACGTTCTCCGCAACTCCATAACAAAAAAAATATAAAAAAAATCCTATGTCATTCTGTCTCCTGCATTAATTAACCGAAGGAAGTGGAAACTATCGTTTTTTTTTCTCCTCGTTATTATTATCGTCTATATCGTTGCCAAACCCAAAACAGTTATTCATATCCCTGGGACGTTCCGGACTTCAGTGCTCCGGTGATTCCATGATTGTATCTTCTGTAGATCTTGACTAGATGTCGGAGTGGTAGCTGTTTTGGGAGGTGTCGCGCAAAAAAATACTTCGTGAAACTGTGTGTCGGTAGGTACGAGCCCCCCTGTATCTTAATATCATTATCACGTATGTCTGAAAGTTAAAAATAACAAGCCTCATGTGACAAATAGATAGCAAACAAAGAATAAAAAGATAAATGTATAATGTAATAATGTTTTAAAAAGTAACAAATGAATGTTTGTTGACATTGAAAAGACTTTGATTCCAAAAATAATTACTTCCAATGGAAAGCTTTCTTTCCAATAAATAGGTTAATAACTTTCCAGCAAAATCGGGACTCGGTCGATAGAAATTTTCTAAATTCCAAACAGGCGAAACCGCAGACAAAAAGGTAGTTTCTAATACCTGCCTATTAAGTTCGCATTGAGTTAGCAGTCGGACTGTTTTATCGTAGAGTCGACACTCTCCGCTCACCAGGCGGGAGAAGTCATTCGATATTCCCTAAAAAAAAACCCGTAGGACAAAAACTACTTAATGTTGTTAGGACATAAAATTATTAACAATTTGATCATGACCTTCCTTAAATAGTTTCACGAATCATGCAGTTTGAATGTAATAAGTAATAGGAACTAACCACAAACTCACATAGTGATACGTCGGTATCGGTCCTATAATTGTTTATTTATTAGTATACAATAACGTCAACTGGTATTTTCCTTTATTCGTGGGTGTGTCCGTCACAACACAATTAAGGCTATTCAAATGTCTTCGTCACGAAATTGAGATGACAACTGTCGTAATACGAAAAGCACAAACAACAAACAAAACACACACAAACATCTGTAAACAATTTCTAATGTACAAATCAAACGCCACTCAATTTGAAGTCGCGCCTGTGTATAGTAGATAGTTCTGTGGTCTCTGCAAATTCTTTGTAAAATGACAGAGACGGTACGATATTTTAGTAGCTACTACATAAAATTGATCAGCCTATCAGTATTCGGGTGCAACACTTACAGACAACATCTCTGTATTAATGAAATTTTAATGAGTCTTATGAAATTTTCAATCAGCTCACAATTTCCTAGTAATTGGAGACTCGCTTGCCAAGGAGGAACAAACAAAAAAAGGTTCTTAATAAAAAGAGTGTAGGTATAAACGGGTATGTCTATAATACCTTTGATTATTTAGATTATTTAGATTCCACTGACAAACGGTGAAGGAAAACATCGTAAGGAAGTTTGTCTACAAAAACCCTGATTTCACAAAGTTTGAAATCGCCAACGCGCATTGAGGAAGGTGAATAATGGTCAAACCTTCTCCGTGTGAGAAGAGGCTTTGCTCAGCAGTGGGCATTTATAGGTTGTTGATGTGACATAGATCTGATAGACCATTACACACGAAAAGTGAACGACAAAATACTTCTAATATTAAAAAAGTGCAATGCAATTACTGTAACCGTAATGCAAGTTCGTTTGTAATGGAACTTACATACTACATAATATATGATACTAGCGACCCGCCCCGGCTTCGCACGGGTGCAATATGCATGTATTATACATACAAACCTTCCTTAAGAATCACTCTATCTATTAAAAAAAACCGCATCAAAAGTTTTAAAGATCTAAGCATAGAGGTACATACGGACATACAGCGAAAGCGACTTTGTTTTATACTATGTATTGATTAAGTTTATTTCTATGTTTAATTTTTCTTTCTGCCTCGTTGGCCGAGTGGTCGCAAGTGTGACTGCTGGGCAAGGGTATTTGGGTTCGATTTCCGAGTCGGGCAAAGTGTAACTGTGTTTGTTAAAAAAAATCTCAGTAGTAGCACGGAGCCTAGAATAGAATGAGAATGCAATAGACTCACTCCCTATTACATGGGATTCATAACATATATAGTGTAAAGTGGGTGTTACATTGTAGGTACGCAATAAGTGCCGTAATGTGCACCTCTGCCTACCATTTCGGCGATAAAAGGCGTGCTGTTATATTATGTGTTTAATGTTTCTATGGTAAGTAGTTTGCAACGTTCAGATTGCCCTTACTTCTGAATCTTAAAGTCCTATGAAATCTTATTAAGCATGACCTACAGACGAAGATTCATTTATTATCCCTACTTATCTTATCGGTTTCAACCTTCCTTAGATTTCAGGGGTAAGATTTAAGATCAGACATCAGACTGTGATTAAATACCTAAGTACCTGAGTACTTATCTGTTCTATATTTATTTTACTTGCCCAAAACCGGAGTACTTACGTCAGTCGTCATTAACAAATATTGACTCAACATTTACTCAGATATAAATAATTTTATGACTTGGTTTATGGTTTAATTGTATTCTTTTATAACAATGTTGAATTCTGAAATTTACCTTAAGTAGACCTACCTACGTTGGGCTCGCTGCCATCGCAGCGGTAAGTCCCCTCTTTGAGGAGTGGCTTGAGAGACGCTACGGCGTCCTCACCTACCGCCTGACGCAGGTCCTCACCGGACATGGAAGTTTCGGGAGGTACCTGTGTCTGATGGGGCGGGAGGAAACGCCCGGGTGTCATCACTGCGAGGACCGCCCTGAGGACACGGTGGAACACACGGTGGGAGAATGCCCTTCGTGGGCTGAGCACCGCCGTGTCCTCAGGGAAGTGATCGGCGATGGCGACCTCTCGCGTCCGGGCCTAGTGCAGGCCATGATGCGGAGCGAGGGGGATTGGGATGCCGTCTCCTCCTTTTGCGAAGCAGTCATGCTAGCTAAGGAGGAGGCGGGACGCGTGAGGCAGCGAAGCGCTGCCTCCTCGCAACCCAGCCATCGCGAAGGACACACCGGGCGTCGGGGATCGCGGGACGATCTCCGGCCACCGTAAGCGCGGGCCTGCGGGCGGCGAGCATGGGCGGCTCCCCGTCCGACCAGAAACAGACCCGAGCGTACGGCGCGTCGCGTTCCGCGCGCGCCTCAAAGAGCCATCAGACCACCACAGATGGGGCCCAATAGGGCCGATGCCGATTCGGAGTCGCGGAGAACCTAACGGGTAACCGGGGCTCCGGCTCGACGTGCAGGAGAAGGAACGGGGTGGTTTTTAGTCAGTAAGAGTCTGACACTCCCTCCCGCCTCACCCAGGCGGGGGCAGTCATTCGATGATTTTCCCCCCTTAAAAAAAAAAAAAAAAAAAAGACCTACCTACGTACCTAGCGTATATTATAGCGTATAGCTTTGAACATTAAGTACCTTAATTCTTTTTGATTTGTCAAGCACTATCACTTCTTATTGGCGTGAAATCTAAGATTGTTTATATAAGCTTTCTTCTTCAACTTATAAACCACGACAGCTTAAATAATTGTACAATATACATTGATTAATATCACATAGGTATAATACCTACTTACATTCAAATACACTACTCTACTCTAGTTAATTGGGTAATTTTCCCCCAGAAGTCACCGTTAACTTGCCGGCGTCAAGGCAAAGGCAATTAGAGCTTCTATTTAAACAAATTTACCTAATGATGCAACAATGAAATATTTCAATACAATAATTATAATTATCTTCATAATTGCCTATGTAGGTATCTACTAATTACGTTTTGACAAGTTAAATGCTTATTCAATAATTATGTCCACGGAAATCTGGTTTGATTAAACTCCAAATGCGCTTAGAGCCAGTCATAGCTAATTATCCAGAAATGTAATCAAATAAGTCTAATTTGTAAACTTAGTTTAATTTGTTTTACTTCATTAACGAATACATAACTCATGTCTACAGACAATCAGACAATTGTCGTTACTAATGGGGATTCAATTTAGCTTATTTAAAAATGATTAGGTAGCTAGGTACCTACACCAATTGATTGATCCAACAAATAGCGAGGCCACAACCACTGCTTGGAAGCAATAGTTATTTTTGCTAACATATCAACCGGCAGCGTTCGGTGAGTAATGCTTATACCTTCTCCGTGTGAAAAGAGGACTTTGGGTCCGCACTACGGCTTACGGGTCAATCCATAAATACGACTATACAAGGCTTGACTCATACCAGCTTAACTAGAAATAAAGGTAGATATGTAGACTAATTTCTTCAACAAGTAAGGCGACTTGTGAAGTCACGGGGCACGGGCTGGCCTCTGACTAGCCACTCAGACTCAGTGACCTCAAAAAAGACGGTAGCAGTGAACACATGCCGCTATACACAGCCGTAATAAGCGTTTTATAGTGGTCTATTTAGAGGACCACTGGGTGTTTCATACTATTGGGACCACCAGGGTGATTTTAGTGGTGAGAATTCGACATTCCCTAGTCATTCTCCCCAAAAAGCTAGGCGCCTTTTGAAGACCTGAGTTCTCTGGGTACAACTACGAGAAACTGTATCAGCTCAGATATGATCTACAAATTGTGTGAAATAAATAAAATACGGTTTAGAAACCACACATATACTATTTATTCTCTATGATCACAGTTCATAATGACAATCTCATTTAAATAAATGATACTACATTATTAAGTAAAAAGGATCAATAACTACCATTATAATACAGTAAAGACAGCACCTGGTAATGAGAAACAGTATTCCCACGATAACAATAATCTATTAGGCGCCAAAGCATCGCTATGTGGCGGTAAAATAATGAAACATAGATAATATTACCACATTTTAGATTCTACTTTTGTTCTTTTAATAGTTCATTATAACATTTTTTTTTGTTATCAAGAAAATAATTAACACACTGGTAAATAATTAACACACTGGTATGTTATATTAGGACTATAACTAAACAAGGTACTACTAGTTTCTAAAAGCTGTCCGTACAGTTATTGATCATGCAAAACAAGTAAATACTTATTACTAGTTAGTAAAACAAAATTTAACAACAAATATAATATCCTAATTAATAAGAACTGCTCAACAACTCTGAACATTCTAATTATATCATTGTATTGCCTCTTTACTAAATTCAATAATATTTTATGAACTAAATAAATATCAATTATTAATAACTCTTCATTTATTGGGTGGTTCATTTTGTGATTCACCGGCATGGTAGTCTGGATAAATAGGGAATGATTGGTGCCCCTTTTCTGGTATTGTCGGCAAAGATCCTCCTTCAGCCAACCTTTTGGCTTCAATTTTAGCTGCATTTATTTTCTTCATCTGAGCTATAGCAAGATTCTTTGTAATCTCTTCTTCTGTTGGAGGCTCTTGTCTGCAAACAGTACATTATTACAAAGTAGCAATTACTTTTCAAGATTCAAATGCTATTCATTAATGGGAAAATAATCATAAGTACATCAATGGTTATGTAAGACTATATCAAACCACTGGATATTCAATAGGGTAGATGCCTAATTTTTATTTTAATGTATGTCTGGTAGATTATTTTAAATCACTAGACACATATTTTTTATTTTCTTACAGAAACAAAAACTTTCTATGATATGTTGATTGGAAATGTTGCATGAAGTTCTTCTATGTACATTTTATGCGTAGAAATGACGTTTTAGCCCCCACTCCTAAACTTTGATTTGTTTTATCTAAGTATTGTTTTATTATAGGACAAAATAAAAAAATTTTTTCATTGTTTACCTAACTTATGGACTAATTAGATTTTTAATTTTCATACCCCGTCATCATCCCAATTCAACAGCTACAGTGATTGGGCAAACTGGACTTCATGTGCAGTAGTGCCATTTGGTAACCATAAAAAGATAGCCCCCATATTCTGCTGTGTGATATGATATTGTAGAACAATAATAACTACCTTCGCATCCTCAACCAAGCCTCCCATTCTGCAGGTATGGGATCTTGAAAATCTTGGCCTTTTGGTGGATTGTACCACCTGGTGGGCTTCCTTTTACCCTCACTAGGATCTGCAGGTATTTCAAAATAAGAATTGCCAATGTAGTCTTTACCTGAAATTTAATAAAATTGTTTTCATAACATAAGAAACAAAAAGGTGTAGGATTATATCTAGTAGTATGTTGTAGGTACCTAATGAAAAATGCCAACAAAATCATTTTCTAATATTAAAGTTTGAACCTCAATGCACCAAAAATCATGATTACATTATATTAATACATACATACATACATACATACATAACTTCACGCCTGTCTCCCATGGGGGTAGGCAGAGACTAAGGAACGCCAATTACTACGATTCTTACATACCTCTTTCGCTTCATTAACAGTCATCAATCTTTTCATGCATGCTCGTCGGTTAAGGGTACTTTAAATTTGGCCCTTCTTTAATATATCGCCAATCTGGTCACTATATGTCCGTCTAGGGCGCCCTCTACCGACGGCCCCATTCATATCCGCTCTGTATACTTCTTTCGTTACTCTACTTTCATCCATCCTTTCTACCTCTACATGTCCAAACCAGCGTAACATTCCCTTTTCAATCCTTGTCACTACATCATCTTTCAATCCACACCTTTCTCTTAAAACAGTATTTTTCACTCGATCACTCAATTTTAGTCCACACATAATTCTTAGGGGTCTCATTTCCACCGCATTAATCCTGCTTTCATGCTTCTTCTGCCACACCCATGATTCACTACCATACATAAGCGTTGGTGTCAATACACACTGCATTACAGCAAGTCGAGCTTTGCTGGATATTATTTTACTCGACATGACAGAGTGTAAAGCACCATTAACACTATTTCCCGCTTTCACTCTCCTTTCAATATCCCCGTCACACTTTCCATCTCTCGTAAATAGTGATCCCAGATACACAAATTCATTCACTTGTTCCAATTTTTCATCACCTATCATTACCTGACATTCTGTTATCACCTCATTTCTTTCTATCACCAACACTTTCGTCTTGTTCACATTTACTTTCATACCTTTCCTTTCAAATGCATCATTCATAGCAGTGATCATTTGTTGTAATTCTTGGGCCGACGAGGCAACAAGCACCTGGTCGTCGGCATACAACAATGTTTTAATCACTGTGTCATTCATCGTTAATCCAGACTCTCCTACTTTCAGGTCGTTCAAACAGCTGTCCATAAATAGGTTGAACAGCCAAGGAGATGCTACACAGCCTTGCCTAACACCTCGATTAATGTTAAACCACTCTGTGTGAGAGGCTTAGGGCTTGCCTCGGTGCGGACGAGGCTCGCGTGTCCAGGCCCACCAAATGCCTGGATGTCAGGATTTTGGGCCTGGACGACTCCGTAACGGAGAGGGAGGTGGTGGCCGCTGTGGCCAGGACGGGAGGGTGCCCTGCTGACCAAATCAAGGCAGGCGCCATCCGTCCAGACAACTCGGGGCTGCGCACGGTCGTGGTCAGCTGCCCCGTCACAGCGGCCAAGAAGCTGAAGGAGGGCAACAGGCTCTTGGTGGGACGGGTCTCGGCACAGGTCAAGCTGCTCGAGACCCGGCCTCTGAAGTGCTATCGCTGTCACGTGGGCGAACACGTGAGCGTTAAATGCACCTCGGAGGTGGACCGCAGCGACTGTTGCTTCCGTTGCGGTCGGCCCGGTCACAAGGCTGGCTCGTGTACCGCCCCGCTGCACTGCAATGCATGTGCGGCGGCTGGCAAGCCGGCCAATCACCGGGTCGGGAGTAAGGGCTGCTCCCCTCCTGCCAAACCCAAGGCCAAAAGTAGGCCTTCCACCGCCCCCGTCGTTTCCGCCGCCGCCGCCACTGCCGCCGCAGTCGCCGCTGCCGCCACTGAGGAGGTCGGGATGGACTGCCAATAATGGCTCCATTCCGACTCCTCCAGGCGAACATCAACCACTGCGCCGCTGCTCAGGATCTCCTGCTCCAGAGCATGGCGCAGTGGTCGATCAATGTAAAGAGAGCCGTACTTTGTCCCGCCCAGGGATCACTGGGTGGCGGACCTGGACGGCTCGGTGACCATCATATCGTCGGCCGCCGCCGGTACCCCAACTCTTGAGGCTGCTCAAAGGTCGGGGTTGTGTCGCAGCACGGTTCGGAGAGCTCGCTGTGGTAGGCGTGTACTTCTCTCCGAGCCGAACACTCGCAGAGTTCCACAACTCCTTGATGAAGTTGGTCACCGTCGTCGTCGGGTTCCGTTCCCTCCCCGTGCTCGTCCTCGGGGACTTCAATGCCAAGAACTTGGCTTGGGGTTCCCGGTTCACCGACGTCCGGGGTAGGATGGTGGAAGGCTGGGCCCTTGAGACAGGCCTAGTCGTCCTGAACCGGGGTTCTGTCCCCACGTGCGTGCGGATGCAGGGCGAGTCGGTGGTGGACATTTCGTTCGCCAGCCCTGCTCTGTCACCACGTATCGTTGACTGGCGTGTCATGGAGGAGATGGAGACGTACTCCGATCACCGGTATATCCGGTTCGACGTCTCCGCCGAGTCCGCAGACCCGCCGGTCAGACAGGCCCCATGTGGTCCGCGTTGGGCGCTGAAACAGCTGGACCGGGAGCTGCTCCTGGAAGCCGCTATCGTGCAGGCCTGGGTGATACCACCGGTCAGGCCTGCCGACATCGACGATGAGGCTAAGTGGCTCCAGGACGCCATGTCCAGGATTTGTGACGTGGCGATGCACCGGATCCGATCGAGGCAACAGAAGCGCCAGGTGTACTGGTGGTCGCAAGAGCTGGCGGCTCTGCGCAAGGCGTGCACTACTGCGCGACGCCAGTACACTAGGCACCGCAGGCGCCGTATCCGTCCTCCTAATGCGGAGGCGAGAGAGGCGGAGTTATACGAGGGATACAGGGCGGCGAAGGCCCTCCTCAAGGCGGAGATATTGCGGGCCAAGGAGGAGGCCCGCCGAGAGATGCTGGGGACTCTGAATGGAGACCCGTGGGGACGCCCGTACCGGATGGTGCGCGATAAGCTCCGCGCCTGGGCTCCCCCGCTCACTCAGAGTCTCCGGCCAGAGGTCTTGGAGGAGGCCTCCGTATATGACTCTGCCCCCTGCGGTGCCCGACGCGGGCTATAGCGACGACGACGATGACATCGTCCCAGAGGTAACCGAGGCAGAATTGAGAGCGGCGGTGCGCCGGATGGGCGCCAAGAACACCGCCCCAGGACCCGACGGCTTGCATGGCAAAACATGGCTCAAAGAGCCATCAGACCACCATAGATGGGGCCCAATAGGACATTCGATGATTTTCCCCCTTTAAAAAAAAAAAATTATTCTGACACAGGCACTCGAGTCCTTATATAAGGATTGAAGTGCCCGAATCAGATGGCCATCCACCCCATACATGGACAGAGTTGACCACAATTCATCCCTCACCACTCTGTCATAAGCCTTTTCTAGGTCTATAAAGGCACAAAATACCTTTTGGTGCTTTGATAACACTTTCTCTGAAATGCACCGTAACGAAAAGACTTGATCCGTACACCCCATTCCCTTTCGAAATCCCGCTTGCACATCCCAGATTTTACGCTCAGTTACATCCATCACTCTTTCGATCAATACCTTGGCATACAACTTTCCTACTACGCTTAGTAGGCTTATACCGCGATAATTTTTGCACTCCTGCTGTGATCCTTTTCCTTTATACAGTGGCACAATTGCGGACTTGGCCCAGTCTCCAGGGACACGACCGCATTGCCAACACTTATTAAAAAGTAGATACAGCAGGCTTGCAATTACACCTCCACCCTCTGTTAGCATTTCAGTAGGTATCCTATCACATCCTGCTGCTTTACCTACCCACAATTTCATCCATATTTATTTCTCCCACATTAGCACTTTCATTTTCATCATTTACTTCCTCTTCTTTCAAATCACTCCTTTCAAATAAATTCTCGAAGTATTCCTTCCACTGCTTTAAAACATCCTTACTTTCTCCAATGACACTCCCATTTATATCCCTTATCGTACTTACTGTCGAGTCCCCCACTTTGCCTAAGGCCTTTCTTACAAAATGCCAGAATAGTTTAGCGTTGGCTCGAAAGTTCCGCGAAAAATTCCTTTCAAACTTTTCCTTGCATTCATTTTTCTTCTTGTTAACTACCGCTTTTGCTCTTTTTGAGACTAACATACTTTTCTTTCATACTTTCTAGCACTCTTCTATTTGCCTTTGAGGCTAATATAATATTATAATATAATATTTTTTTTATTTTGTATGTACCTATATATATTTTTATTGTTATTCTATTATTATTATTATATGTATAATATTATAAGTCATGGGCAAGTGCTGAAAATCAGCGCCGCGACTCGAGCACACTTGTGTCACTGCATTTAAGCTGAGCTCTGGCCTTTTTGCGCCGTCTTTGCTATATTGTTTTATATTTTTTTTTTGTGTTATTGTACCTTGTGATGGTGTGCAAATAAACGATTTTTCTTTCTTCTTTCTTTCTAATAAGTCAAGCCATGCTTTCTTCTTTTGCTCTATCACCTCTTTTACTTCAACATCCCACCATTCATTCCTCTTCCTCTTATATTAATACAAGTATGAATTGTAATTATATATTAGCTACTAATTTTACATAAAGGTATATTACCTACTAATTTCCCGTATTTGTTTCGTAATTGAAAAAATTTTTTTGAAAGGTAAAGTGTACTGAATATGTTTCTTTCATTCAAATTCTTGGAGTCGTAAATATCTTTGAAATTAACAACAGTAAAATTAAGGTTTTAAATACTGTATATTGTTATATTACATTAGAGCTAACAGTAGTGAAGTTAAGACATTTATTACATACCCATATCATTTCCTCTAATCCGGCGTGGTTTAAAGGAGTTGATAAAGTTTCTAACTACCATCCAATAGACATTTCTACTTTGACCAGACATCTGGAAATATAGAGTCATTATTAGTAAACATGCTAACCATCAATATTATTTTAAAGCATCACAGAGTCAATAACTAAAGATTGGAATAATTTCGATTGAAATTTCTTGACTGTTATTTTATGATACTTTTTACAAGTAGAAGAAGCATTACTTTAATACCTTTTATAATAATATCAATAATTACGTCGTTTCTATTTTAAAAAAGTGTTATCATTTTCATAACCTCGTCGTCAATGAAATCAGTCAAATTGACCACTAAATTGACATTGTCAATTTGTCATCAGCTGATTCCAAATTGTCAGTCTATCAATGACAAAATGATGCAATGAGTGAATGAAGCACAGATAACTTATAATTCACGAAGGAACGACAGAAGTTTGTTTTTTACAACGTGCAATTTTGGAGTTTTAATAACTAGTGATGTCTTCAAGATGACATAATTTTGGAAAAGAAATTACATTCACGGAAAGTGTAGTATTTTAGTTGTAGTTTTGAGTCATTTTTTTGTTCATATCTGGTTAATGTTATTCAAATAAGACAAAGATTTTTCATTGTTTTTATGTCGATGCTATTTATTTCTTTGTCCCTTTCCTTCCTAACTACAACACTCGAAAAGTCACAAACAAAAGACAGTTATTTATTACACATCACTATTGTGTTAATCGTGTTTATGCTTAGACGTTGTTTTGTAACTAGGATATAATTTATTATTATTGGTGTCTTTCCCTTTGGACTGTTGAACTTTTTATACCGCAAACAGTATAATATTAAAGCAGTCACCATGGCGAAAATGGCATTTCAGCACCAGGCTGGAACAGCTATGGAGTGTCTTAGTGTAAGTTTGGAAGACCACTCCCAGTTTTGTTTGTTTTATTCTTTCTTTTCATATCAACAATGTATTGATAATCTTTTTCAGATACCTATAACACTCCAGAAAGAAGCTGGTGTTGACTCAGAAGGAAGAGAAGTTATGAAATGTGGTTTTAAAATTGGCGGTGGAATTGACCAAGATTTTCGCAAAAGTCCACAGGGATACACTGATAATGTAAGTTTTCCGCAAGTAGATCTCTACGTTTGAGTTTTCACTTATTATTGTAGCAGTTACGTCGAAACTATTAAAACCATACCTGTTTTAGGGTATCTATGTAACAGAAGTACATGAAGGAAGCCCTGCAGCAAAATCTGGATTGAGAATGCATGACAAAATACTGCAGTGCAACGGCTATGACTTCACGATGGTAACACATAAAAAAGCAGTAAGCTATATAAAGAAACATCCAATCTTGAACCTACTAGTGGCAAGGAAAGGTGTTACATCTACATAAAGCAATTTGTTAAAGACCATCTTACTTATAAACATTATTTAGTCTTAACAACTTGAAGGTTTATCTATTTACTATATTTATAGAATAGATTACTAACTTTGTGTTATCTTTCAAGATAACAATGAAATGAGCAATCACAAACACAATGAGGCATACTCATGACTTATCATCAATAATTCAATTGGTTTTGTACTAGAATCAGTCAGTAGCACTGACATACTAAAATGATTAACTGTTTGTTGTTTACATTCATTATAATTTATTTATATGTAATGTAATAAATGTTGATAATTATATGAAATTATGTACTTAATAAAATATAAGGACAAACTATATTGCAATCACGAATATTATTTGAATTATTTCTATTAACTTCTTTTCTTCTTATGAGTCTTATTTATCAGAAGATAAATTAAGCAGTTTAACAGCTTTCTGTTGGCAATCAAAGAAATATAATGCCTGTTTTATTATTCTTAGTGCTACTACATAGTTTTGATTCAACCCCATCTGATATATGACACTTCTTACCAATCAACTGCTGATTTGTACCACAATATCATGTTCAAACTACTTGCTTGAGCCTTAAACAAACTAATATAGGTACAAACTTCTTTTAATATGCTGATATATTGTAGCGAAAGTTTGTCCATACAAAATTAGTTTATATACATTGGAAATAAGGTCTATAATGAATGAGTTAGTGAATGAATTGGGGATCGAGCAGATAAGAGTAATATTACATCATTCTTAAAAATATCCAAGCTATATATTTTTTAAACTAAACAATTATTCCACGCAGTGTTTCCTAAATACCAATAATATATTACATGCACTAAGATTTAGAACTATAGTTACATGACTACATTTTTACACCCATTTTTTATATCTTTTTTATACATTGTATATTTTATTTGTAAAGTTTTAGTAAGTTTATAAGTTTAGTATTATGTATCATAATTAAATAAATAAGAATGAAATAATAATATCCAAATACTCAAGCGCTACTCAGTAAGTGATAAATTACCTTTTGTCAATATAATGTTAAAGGTTAAAATTGCATGTACTTTGTACTCAGACTTACTGTCTCTCTTAAAATATTCCTAGATTTTATACCATTAATAATTTTAGGTCTGTGTATAACTTATAAAATTATCTACTAACGAAAATTTAATGAAATAATGTGAATCGGGTTATTTTAAGTATATAAGTAAATATAATCGTTAGATTTTATTTAAAATTATAAAGTAATAAAACCTCAGGTGATTATAAGGTTTATAAGTAAATTGGTGAATTGTTTGAATTTTGGGTTAAGAGCTTGGAGTGTGGAGCACTGAATTAGTATTATAAAATGACAAGTGATTATAATAATGTTATTTATTTTTTTACTTATAAGTTAGTAAAGTACTGTTTAATTGTGAAAAAATTGTAAAACTGTCCTACATAGTACAGCAAATTACTAAGAGGCATTTGAAAGTATTTTATTAAATCAGTTACCAATGACATATTTTTATACTAAACAATTGCATTTACACCAGCAATAGTTATAATTTTTACTTGATAAAAATTAGCATGAATTTGTCATGGAATAATGACATAGTTTAAGTATTTATTAGTGGTTATATTTTTGAATTTATAAAAATTTATAAATTGTTTAAGTATATGTATAGATACTATCTGCTTTACTCTCACATATGTAATATTGAATTGGATTCATGAAAGTAAAATATATTAATTCAATAAAAATGTGAATTTAATTTACAAATTGGGTGTGTAACTAGATAATATGGTAAAGGTGTTTGTGAGTAAGGCAGTTATTATAAGTTACTTTGTTATGGCTCATTATACTAAAGCATCATTAGTAAAGATCAAACTTTCTTACTTCATCATACTGAAAATGCAAAGTATTATTGGAATTTGTTTTGAAAATATTTTAATATTAACCCCGAGTCAGAAACTCTTGGGTGGCGAATTAGCACAAGATTCGGTGCTTATTCCACGAGTCCTGCTGGTGAAAACTGGATGTTACACCGTGTAGTGTCCTTGCACTTTCGAGATTAAAAGTATTACACATTTACATTATCTTTGATAATGCAAGCCTATGGTCAGTCAGCTAAGTTTTTTTTTTACTGATAGAGAAGATTAGTAACTAATATTATAGAGCCTATTAATATTTGACCCCTTCTAAAAATAAAATAATGCAATTACAGTTTTTTTGTATAACTACATGGTTTTATGCACTGTGCCAAATAACACTGATCTATAATTATTTTATTTTTACATGTATTTGAACTGAAACATGTTATTTAATAAAATGAAAAACCATTTATATCATTTGCTTTTTATTATTTATCCCATCCTGTTCTGTATTTATTAAATACAATTGTCTTCACTGTTATGTACTGTTATCATCTACATTTTGAAGCATTAACAGAAATATGTATTCACATTAATATATATTATTACTACTTTACAAAGTTTCTATCATGAAATTAATTTAAGATTTGGTAGGAGGCCAGTCCCATTGGCCTTTGGGTGGGACAGATACAAGTGGTTCCCATGGTTTCCAGTTCAGCATTTTTCTAGCCAAGTTCAATTCATTTTCAGCCTGGACAATCAGTTCCTCAGCTTGCCCACAGTTAATTTTTGATTCCAGTTCATACACATCTTTAGTCTAAAAATCATAATATTATTGTGAAATCATAGTAAACGGAGGAATGTCCTGATTTTATAAAATAAATACAAAAAGTCGTTGAATTCTTGTTTACCTGTGTCAACACAGCAGCTCTCTCACGAATAAGTGGTTCAGTATGTTTCCTATATCCAGCGGATTCGGGCATTTTTTGTAGGACTCTCAAAATTTTGCCATACAGAGAACCAAGTGTGTGATGGGCATTTGGCGCTACTGCCATGCCAACGAGGCCTGTACTCTGGAATCATTGAAAACATTGTTTTCATTAGTTCAATACAATATTCAAATGGACACAATTATATACACCGTTTCAATATTAGTGTCGTATTGATGTATATGGTGGAAATCAATTATCTTGAAGTAATATATAACTGAAACTCTTGGAGATAACAAGTCAAAATGAATGTTAATCTTTTCATAATTGGATTAGATGGTCATCTACGATTTTATCTCGTTTCTCATGTGAATTTGTAGTGATTCCGTTTACACTCTGTATAAGTGACTTCCATAACATAAAAATTATTCTAGAGAGGTCTTACTCCATAATACTTTACCTTTTTGAGAGATCCCATTGCTAGTGATTAGATAACTCACAATATGAAAACACCTGCAATGCAAACCCAACAGTTGATTAATAGTTGACAATGATGATTTTGACATTGACATTAGTCGCCACTACCACAGCTTAAAAAGTCGACAAAATCGTTTTGGAGACTCGTTTGCCAAAGAAGAGAAATAACCGCTATAACTCGCATTCTCATAACCATCAGACATCAGACTATTTTGCAAGTCCGCCTTCCTGACCACCCCTCTATCACCGTGTGTCTTGAAAATAATTTCTAAACTAGCTCAAGAACAAATATGTAAATTTTTTTGGAAACTTGCCAACGAAGTCATCAAGTAGATCAGTAGAATACTGAATGACATTAAACAATAGATAATCTGTGACCGTCCTACTCATTTTGATTTGTTGTTGCCATACAGAAAAAAATAATGAAAATTGTCAAGCTGTTTTTCTGTCTCAGGAGATTTTTGTCCGTTTCTTTCTCGGATTTTATACCAATAATAAATGGCCTTACATCTTACTTATGAACTTTAGTGTATGTTTTAATACACGTGAATTTGCTTAGTTTGTAATACTGTTATTTCCATTCCAATTTTCGTGTGTGCAAACGTGTTTTATAATGCGCTATTGGAGCTCGTTCATTTGTGTTTTTATTACTGGTTCAGGAAATATATTAAGTCAAATGCGATTATGACTATTAAAATCACGACCCAATGGTCATGTATCTGTGTTATAAGACAAATGGACTAAAGATTTTTATGGTATTTAAATAAAATCGAATCTCAGTGACCAAACTCTGGTATATCTCGCTCGGCACGTCACAATTCACCAGAAATCTGTCAAGATCACACTGTCAGTAGGTAAGGTACGTGAGCGTGAGTTTTATCATCTGATGAACTTCCATTTTATGTACTGTGTTAAGCACAGTTTATATATAACAATGGGACGAAATTTCGTTTACTCATAATAGTCATAATCAATGTATATGCATGCATAAACATGTTCTTAATCGTAATCTGACATTCAAATAATTCATTTCAAAGTGAATAAATAACAAGTACTTACCTATTGATACATAGCTTTAACATACCTAATTGTATATACGTAAAATATATAGCACTTATACATTATGTGGGCATTTAATTACTCTCAAAGCAAATCATAACATTGCCTTTGAAGTGCCAATAAAAAAATAACAAAACATTCCGCTCAGTGGAGTGTCTTCACTGTTATAATAATGTAAAACAAAATTAAGGTTACTTTATAATGATTTCATGAATAGTATAAATACCATGTTATAATGATAATTACAAAGTGCAACCCTAGCATATATAATTAAAGTTTATGATTACTATTTACAGGTAACTAGCCATGGAGACAGTGCCTGTTGCTCCAGATGACAGTGCTGGAGCGAACCCCAGCAGTGTTAAAAGCGATGACAGCAGTCCCAGGCCTGACAGCCGCTCTGGCTCACCTCCACCAAATTGTGCCATATGTCTCGGCACATGCAAAAATAAATCCTTCACAGACTCATGTTTACATCAATTTTGTTTCACATGCCTTCTTACATGGAGTAAGGTGAGTTTTCAATATTCAAATTTATCAAGAATTATATCTAGTGTTCCTAAAGGCTATCTAAAATACCTCAACATGCATTTTATAATGAATGGGGTAGACGACTAATTTTTATTTTAATGTCCGTCTGGTAGATTATTTAAAAACATTAGACACATATTTTTTATTTTCTTACGGAAACGAATAGTTTCAAAGATATATTGATTTGAAATGTTGCATGACGTCACTTCTCAGTACATTTTATACTAAGAAATGACGTTTTAGCCCCCACTCCTAAACTTTGATTCGTTTTATCTAAGTATTGTTTTATTATACAACAAAATAAAAAAATACGTGTCTAATATTTTTTTTATTACCTAAGTTACGGACTAATTATATTTTTAATTTTCATACCCTGTCATCATCCCCATTGTTGATAATGATTCTATTAATAGGTACTTAGTTGTTGCTTTATTACATTTGATATGTTGATTTAATAATATTATTGTTTAGTACCTGACATGCCCAGCCAGCTCTCTTCGTTATTACAATTATTGAATATCTATAAATTTAATGAGCATTTATGATTATATTCCAGGTGAAAGCCGAGTGCCCACTTTGCAAACAGGCATTTAGATCTATCATACACAATGTGCAGTCTAACTATCAATATGAGGAATACTTGGTTGTGCAACGGGAACATGAGGAGTTGAATAACAGGATTGACATCAACAGAGTCAACGCAGCTACTCAAAGGTTCAGATACAGGTACTGTGGTGGGTCTGGTACTTGTATGCTGTTGCAAATCAACTCATACACAACCATCACACCCTACAGAACATATTCTTTCTTGTTAATCTGATAAATGTTAAATAATTAAAGATGACAAACAAAATTGTGTATTGCACCATATTATTGTTCATTATGCAATGTCTAGATAGGTCTAGAATCTTCTAGCCAAATACTAGCTGAGTCATGACTCTAACCCATGACCTTACAAATTACTTTAGAGGGTTTCCTCATCAACTTGTATAAACAAGTAGGATGAGTAACAAATTATAATGAATATTAATTCAAATATATTTTGGAAATCAACCTGAGGCTAAACAGGCTTGAGTATACACTAAGCACTTATTTCTTCCTCATGCATATCTCACCCTTTGGGAAATATATGGTTTGGTTGCAAACCTGTTTAATTCTGACAATAAATCAACTAGTTCAATGAATATAGCAAACAAATAGATAAGTTTTGAAAACATGCTTTATCTGATAAATGAGTTAAATGTATACTTATTGTCAAGTCATTATTTGGTATGGTAGTAAGTACTTAGATAAAAGAAGTCTACAAAACTTACTAGCTACCAATAGAACTTAAATAAAAATTATGTTGAAATCAATCAAAAGTATTTTATATCTATTTCTTGCGACAGATGAGTTTGTCATTTTTGGTTATTTTAGTATACAAACTTATCAATAATATAAGGCGTAAGCTTGTATCATACAACACAGGGTTGTGACTACAGGACCACGCTGACGCTGCCGCGGACGGACTCGATTGCCATCCAGCAGCTGTTACGTCACTACCCGTTAATGGCGGACGTGTACCCGTCGCCAGTGCCGCGCGTGCCGCCCGCTCGCCGCCGCCGCTCTCCCGCCTCCTTCCGACGCACCGTCTACAGACACAACCTGTGGGCTCGCCCTCTACCAGACTTCACTGGCAGATTTCGTGATTGCACACCCGAATTCTATAGGTAAAATGATTCTCTTCTTAGTCAATAATATTTTGGTGTTTTCATGGTTGTGGCGGGTTGCCCCAATAAGAATATTTTGGTACCAAAATATGTATGGTTTATTCGAGAAATATTCCTCTTAGTTATGCTTTTTATTAAAATTTACTAATTTGGTCTTTCAAGGTATAATGACACACAAATGCATCGGTTGGTTCCTTGGCTTAATAGAGAGCTCCATTATTTGCTAAACGAAAATGAAGGCCACATTTCATATGTTATGACTCGGATCCTGGAATTGCTACCACAACATCATATTAACTCGGCTGAATTCAGAGAAGTAATGCACCGATATTTTGGAGAAAGAACTGAACATTTCTTGCATGAATTGTATTGTTTTGCCTCTACACCGTATGACATCACTGGCTATGACCGCAATGTCCAATATACGACTGATAGCAGAATATCTACAATGATAAACGAGGTGATATCTAGTACTGACTCTGAGGGAAGTGCAGATTCCGATATTGTAATGGTTTCAAGTTCAGAACCAGCAGAACTACCTGCGGGACCCTCGAGGTGCCCGGCGCCCGTTTACCCAGTCGGATATATACCATTGCCTACAACAGCTAACAACGTCATTTCTATTGAAACCATAGGATCTCAATCGGACTCGGATGACGACGACTCCGAAGTAATGGTCGTGGGCTATATCAAACCGCCTCAGGAAAGGACTCCAGAAATTGTGGATTTGCTAGGATCTGACAGCGACGTTATCGTCCAAGACAATCCGCAACCGGAGCCAGAACCTGCGGTAGCGCCGCGCATGCCATCTGTGAAAGTGACACTGAAGCGGCACCGCGTGCGGCACGAGTCCGACAGCTCGGACAGCTCGTACCGGCCGCTCCCGCGCCAGCGACGGCGCGCGAGACTGGCCTCCGCCTCCACCAGTGATACTAACCGTTCCACGCCTACACACGCAGCCTCTAACTATACATCTCCCAACCCTCGAATCGCCGAAAATTCCGAGACTGGCGAAACCTCCGTGCATTTTTATTCCTCCCCAACCGCCTCGTCCACAATATCCACAAAGTCTAGTACAACCACTGCCCGCTCCTCGTCGTACGATAGCGACTATAGCGACGATTCCAAGTTTGTAGTTAAAAATAAATCAAAGAAAAAGTCTAGCAGGGAGGCAACTTCTAGTAGAGATCGAAGGAAAAACAAAAAAAAGTCGTCACGGTCACATCACAAAGATAAAAAGAATGGCCAGTATTCGGACAAGGACAGGAGAAGTAAGAAGTCTTACTCGGGAAAAGGAGTAAAGTCGTCTAAAAAAGCGAGTAGTAGCTCTGTAACCTCGGAACAAACTTTACCTCCCTCCTTAGATGAACCCAGCACGAGTGGCACAAGCGGCACGTCTTCAAAGGAGAAACGTAAATCAAGCAAAGAACGGAAACGTCAGCGACGTGACAGTCGGGAGAACAGAAGACTGAGAAGTGTTGTTAATGTTATGTATAATAGTCATAATAAAAATATTAATGGATCAAAGTCAAGTGCAAATCATAATAATGTGTCTACAACAACTACAAGTAGGTCTGAGGCCGAATCCACTACTACTAGCAATGGATCACGAGTTGCCGAAGCGACCTCATTGAATGGTTACAGCGAGCTACCGTCCACGAGTCGTCGACCACCGGACTCCTCGTCGGATTCTGAAGACAATTTGCCATTAAATCTTACTTTACTAGGGCCGCATTCGTCTTCGTTATGAAGTACCCAGTAAATGTCATATTGTGATAGCCTATTGAAACGAAAGCATTAAAATTTGTGTTACATTTCCGCGTAAGTACTCATTGTGATCGAGTTGCATCTCACTTTCTCTAAAGTACTGGAAAAAATAAACCAAAGCCTTTGTGACTGCTAGTATTTGTACAATAACTTTGTATGTGTCTTGATATTTACATGAAAATGTTAGCATGTTTGTTGTGGTTATCCGAAAAATATATAAGGAAAGTAATAGGTTTGTTGCTATTTCGTCACATTTAGGTTGATGCAAATCCCTGAAGTGAAACACTTGGAAACTACATGTAATACTTACACAAGAGCTGCTACAAGCACTTGGCTCCATTTTTTCATAAAATGTGTAAGTACAACATGACATCAGTTCTGTTGCAATTTTTTATGTATCAGTTATTTGTATTTTATTTTTACTTCAAAATTTTAGTACCAGTTCTGCCAAAAAATGATCATGTAATATAAACATAATGTCCCTACTTATTTCATTATCTTAATTTAACTCGTCGAGTACCGTCATTATAGACACAATTATAGAGGTAGAACAATAGGTTGCGGTCACCGGTGACCGCTTGGTGTTTGACAGTTTAATTACGGGTATTTATGTACATTATGGACGAATTCATTTGATTTAAGAATTTTTGATAAATACATAGTTATGAACAATTTACAAGTTGTGAATATTTAATGCTGTGTAAATAGTAAAAATGATTTTAATACAACATTTATTTAAATCTTAAATGAAATGTTAAGTTTTGCCATTTGAGGAATTATCGCGATATTATCGATGGACCAGAATGTAAAGCAGATGAAAGTGTATAAATTGTAGCTTTGCCTTAAAATTCATTCAAAAAATGAAATCCGCTACTTAAGCAACGCCTTTATTTACGATGACAATGTTGAGAAATATTATTGTTACAAATGGTCATAAGGTTTACAGAGACACCGTATTTTACTGATGAAGCCAGAAAATAAAGTGATATATAAATAATTGTTTTGATATTGTTCTTAACCCGATCGTATATTAAACCGACTTCAAAAAAAGAATGTATGAATGAAGATGTTCTCGATATGACCTGTATGTATATTTCTGCGTGATTGGCTGAACCGATTTTGATGAAGTTTCAGAAAAGTGTTTGGTATCTACACTTGGGAGAATATTTTAATATACTAATTAACCAAGTTCAAAAAGATTATTATAAAACAATTATTTGTAATGTAAGGATCTATTGGGGTCTATAACAGTTCATTAAAGATCTTATAGGCTAGTACAGTCTGCAACACAGAAATCCTTTCAAATGAATGATATAATTATTGGTATGTAAAATACCAAACATATACAAACTATGCTTTCCTTGGCGTCTACACTTCATATCAGAACACGCTAAACTGCTTCAGCCAGCTTACATCTCTCGGCATTAGTCTAGTTAATGAGTATGTACCTGAAAACACTTACTCTTCGTCGCCGCTTTGGTGGAATCTAAATCTAGGCCTACTGAGTGCCTAGTGCGAGTTCGTATTACATTAAAGCGATCGACCCGTTTATGACGATCGGCGATCTGATTGGCCTACTCCAATGACCTAGATCGTTAACTTGGAGCCGCGAATCAGAGTGCTGAATGCAGTGACGTTTCGATCACGATTACTGTGGTGAAAAGTCAGATGATAAAGTTGGTGATATTTATAACCATCTACACTAACTAGTTGGTATTTGCTTATACCTGGTCGGTTAAATAGTGATCGAGTGTTTAACTACAACTATGTAGTTGTAAAGAGTTAGTCGTGTTGAGAATCCCATCACTTCAGAAGAATGTCATATTACCTATACAAAGGAATGCTGAATAGGAATAAAAAACCTTTATTTAATTATTCCATTTTACTCTTAGAATCCAACAAAATACATATTCTATGTTGTGTAATACTTACAAATTGTTGATATAGTCTGTATTAAAATATAAGATTATATCTTAAAATATTAATATTCCTACATTTTGCTGCACCTAGTACACTTGAAAGAAAATTACATATATTATATCTATGGTCTGAGAAAGCTAAATAAAAACGTAAAAGCAAAATCATGACCAATGTATGTTGTACCTAGCACAACAATAATTCTCGTTATGAAGTTTTCATCACTTCCACTTACAATGTAGGCCATAATATATCAATTCATCAGTGGCAGCACAAAAATGGCAAATATTATATTTCATAGTCTAAATAGATACACATTGTTTCTTACTCCTCTCCAAACCCCACAATTCTACTTTTATAAAGTAAACATTTCTACAAGTGTAGTGTAAAACTGAGCAAAAATAAAAACACTTTGATGGACGGCTAGTCAAGTCATCAAATATGGACAACAAAAGTTGTACGTAGGTATAACCATATTGATTATTATAATGGTTCTTTATGAAGCATACAAATTAGAAAATCATCTATAAAAATCTTGATTTTCAATTCAGACCTTATTTCTAACTAATTATTATTAGCAGCAAAATTAGTTAGCACCAGCGTATAAAGCCAATTAGTAATGGGTGACACTGTACTGACTACGGATGACGCAGATTGCAAGGCAACAATTACAAAAGCATTTCCTTACAAATAGAATGCACGTCTATGCAAACTTACATATAATAAAATATATTGCTCTTATTATCACTACAATTTTAAAGGCTTTTATTATTGATGTTTAGAACAGGTGACTAACAATTACATGTTTACAAACTATTATCATTATAATGTTGGGCATCGGTACATAAGCTTGTATTAAGGAAGCACAAAAAAGGTATTTAGAAATAGGAAAGACAACTAAATTGACAAGTTTGTTTATCAGAAGGACTGTTGTCAATTTGTCAGAAGTCTTTGAGAGACTGAGAATCATGCTGTAAATATCTTATACCTGATCCTGCGATCATGCAGTGTACCTATATACAACAAATGTTGATCACAAAACTTATCACTGTTGTGCAGTACCTGAATCACACCTGTTACATGGAAGTTCAAATTGTACTTTTTCAATTACAAAAAACAATATGATATAATGACTATATACCAACACGCCAACATCAATATTCTATTTGACTAAAAGTATTTCATATTACACAGGCATTAAATGCCAAAAGTTGTGGCCAAACCAGCAATATTTATAATATATATTTTTTTTATTTTGTGCATATATTACTTATCGCCTAAAGATAAAACCAATTATGTAAATGTATAACCATCTGAAAAAAATGAATACAATTAATATTATTTTCAAAATCTTAACCAATAATGTTAGATTTATGCTTTTGTTATATGGAACTTACATATAAGGGTAATAGAAGATTGCATAAAACGCAGTAGACAGATAAGGTGACAGTGTCTATGGGTTTACTACAAAGCTGATACTGGACAAAATGTTAAGTTTATGGAATCTTAGGATTATCAATTAATAGATAAGGACTGCTATCTAAATTCCCAGAATTAAAGTATTTCGCGAACATAACATTTTTACTTATGAAAATCTTATACTATTATAATATTACGCGAATCAATGAAACTTAGTTCGATTTGAAAAATTATTATTTGTGTTGAATATTTATCGAGGAAGGCTATTATAAGCTATAAAACATCACGCTACGATCAATAGGAGCTGAGCAGAACGAGTGGAACCGCGCAGGAGTGGCTAGTTACTTCATAAAATGCTTTATTTCACACATTTCGATGCCAAATTTGCTCATAACTGGCGAATAGAATATACACGCCTACCGCTTTATGTAATAAACAGTATGTACGTTTTGTAGTCTATCGTCTTAAAAATGTCCTAATGCTTGATTATTATTCCATGAGATTATAAAAAGTTTATTTCCTAGACTTATAATGGCTGATTTTTAAACACGAAGAAAGATCTCGGTCTGTCTACTTTAGCGCCCAAAAAAGTAATAAAGTACATAATTTGAAATTATTTACCCTGGTTTTACTAGCTTATAAGATTTAGCCGGTGTTGCAACAAGATTTACATGAATCTGTGCTAGCTGTAGCTACACAGAATGTTTGACTTTACGATGGAGTCACTTCTACCACTGTATTCATGTGTTGAGGGTGAGGCTTGAATTCCACCACTTCTTTCCACACCAGTTCTGCAAATATAAACGTAATTTGTTAATATTATTAATTTAAGATAAAGTTATTTTTAGTTTATGAAAGTTGTGTTGACCACAACTTTCATAAAGTAAATAGATGATTAAGACTAGGTATAAAATAATGTTGCCTTTCTTGAACTTGATAAGTTGTTTTATTTACCGTTATCGCTATAAGCATAAAACAACAAAGTCGGATTGGTCTTGTATACTCCTATTTTGTCTTTCTGGCGCGATAAACTAACAACTTGGGGTTTAATCAGGTTCTTTTTATTTTTATTTTTAACAAAACAATAAACAAACTGGACCTGGCTCATAAAAGGTGATACGGTATTGCCATAGATTATCGACTAAAATTTTTAAAAAAATCGTTCAAGACCGCCATTAATTACAGCGAAAAAGAACTGAACCGTTTAAATTCCACAGAATGTGAATAGCAATCATCGAGAATTATTTTATTGTTAGTCTTAAAACATTATCACAGCAAATCCATCAGATAAGCTACGCCCCCGTCGGGAAACAGAACATTCCTCTTTATTACGTTAGTATTTGTGATAACACTATCAACAATAACGAGTGCTATTGGGAATCACGGTACAAGCGTTCGCAAACCACTTATGCACTCCACCAGACACTTATCAACATCCTGAAATCGTTATTTAACACCCTTGAATGAATGACTAACACACCCAAAGTTCCCCGAAAAAAGTGTGTGAATTATCTATGTGGGTAGATAAGGTCATGATCTACTGAACCCACATAACATAGTACAGTTCAGTTTATTTATTACCATCTTTTAGCCAGTAAATTTATGATCGAAACTAGTATAAAACTTTCCTTAAGAATCTGACGGCTTATTGATGACATAATAGTACAAAAATCTGACCAGTAATTTTTAAGTTTACCTCGTTCATAAAGACGTGCAAGGGAGCTTCTTTTTACATTTATCCGTTTCACGTGTGCTTTCCTTCTTAGATACCCAAGGTCAATAGGTTATTTAACGCTAACTTTATTTTTATTAGAGAAAATAACTTCTTTCATTACGCGCGCCTAGGATCCCAAATGTCTTATGTGGGCTATATAAACGCGTGTAACGCTCGCATAGTTATTCATATCTATGACTGATTGTGCAAACAATAAATATTTAATCAACATACCAAATAGGTATATTTCCCGTATAAATATTATTAAGACGTTACCTTTCCATTTGTCAACGGGGAGCTCCATATCCTCAAAGCTCTGATCGTAGGGCGCCGACACGGGCTCGTCGTCTGGGTCAGCATACTGCGCTAAGTACTCGTGTGCAAGCGCCTGTTCTGCTGTTATACGCCTGAAACACGTACATTATTTCTTGTATATTAAATAAGTCTACGTTTAGTTAAACAATCGTCTGGTGGTAAGTGATAATATGGTTATTGATGGAGCAGACCTGCTTATAAGGGACCTTTTCACTCAAGGTTTGAATATATTCAGGTTGTATCCTTTCTGGAAACAGATTCTAGCAAGGAGTTCCATTTCGAAGCCGTCGTTAAACATTACTTACGTCATAACAGTAAAAAATATATGATAACCTTTTATAATGATCTCATTGCTCAGTACAACATAAAAACTGAAGTTGTTAGTGATTTTACAAAGTACCCATCCAAGTTCAAAATGCAACGAGTAATTTTATGTAGACCAGCAAACAAGGAACTGCTGTTTGCTTTTTTATGTTTCGAAAATACTCAGCAGGTCAATATAACTATAGGCCATTATTCATTATAAGGTAAGAGGTACCTATTGTATCAGACATGTTATAAATCGTATTCATATCAAGGTAAACAGGTTCATTTCAAGATTCATGACAAACCTTTCGTTCCGATTAGATTAATAAATTCTATGAAATCTCCAAATACAATTTTGTTTTGTAGGAAACCCAGCAAATAATTAAATGCCTCGTCATTTCTTTTTACAATGAATGATTCATATAACAAATAAATAGTTAAATATACCATGTTCCCCGTTTTGGTAATAGGGGAATTTAGAACAACTGCACTCTGCAGTTCACGACTAGTTGACGTATATGGTAACAGAAGCACTTGATATAACGATAACGTCACGCCTTTTAATCCCTAATGTCGTAGGCAGAGATGCAGATATGTACAGTGGACATAATGTAACACTTTTCACAGATCCAAACTCCGTGCTATCACAGACCATTTAAGCGAACAATCAAAACTAAAAAAATCTAGAATACCTTAGCAGCCCCGGGAATCGTAAGGGGAAAATAGTAAAAATGTTAAATACATAAAAATACAATATCTTACTTGTCGGCGTCTAACTCTAGCATGAGTTCCAGTAAGTTGACGGCAAGAGGGTTCGCACCGCGGAACACCTCGCGGAAGTCACGTCTCTTCAGTGCAGGCAGCGACTGAATGTAGTTCCTAGCCTGGAACATGCATATACTACTTTAAAAAAAAAATTTTGTTCAAAACTTGTAAATAAAGTATGCCGCGCTCTCAACGCGGGACTTGATAATTGATAAACCGGTGTAATCGGTTTTCCTATATTACTGTCTCTACAGAGGCCTTTGCTTCCAAAACCTCCAAGAATCTCTTCAGCTGCGTTTGTTAAAGTTAGGTCCCATTCATATCAGTACGTGTCATGAAGCAGTCCCATTCAGGCAAGATTGATATAATTAATAATAGTTATTTTACCTACTAGAATAATAAAATTGATAGTCTGATTTTCGGTGGGGGGCAAAGATGGGATAATACCTAGCAAAGCATTTTGCGTCTGTGATGTATCATTGTTCAAATTCCAATAAATATGTAAATGTTCGTTGGCGAACCAATTAAAAACTATTGTGCAAAATTCATTATTTTCAATGATGAGTATGATGACTCATTCCACACAAATAACACGTTGGTACTTAAGTAATTGCCACAGACACAAGTTAACGAACAAATAAAATTGGCACGTCACGAACAATAAATAAAACGAGCACCACATTTCTTTTATGAATTAACGACGATGACAACAATTACATTTATTTATATAGGTATGTACATTTAATTATTCTAAAGACTAGACATTATTTTGTTAATTTCTTTACTCAAAACTGGCATTAAACTGTCAAATACCAAGCGGTCACCGGTGACCGCAACCTATTGTTCTATAATTGTGTCTACAAAACCGGTACTCGACGAGTTAATACGGCGATTATTATTATTGGTTTAATTCTTAATATTACTAACCAGCATTATTGCTCTCAATACCTATAGTTTTAATATATTAAATGATTAGTTTCCTTACCTCTTCGCTAATTATTTTGTCAATTGTCTCTTGATCAGGCCGTCCACACAGAAACAATATTCTTGTGAGGTGATCAATATCTGAGTACACGCATGTTAAGGTTACACAAGCACCAAACTTACACAAGCCAATTATTGACACGACACAATAACATCAATATAAGCGAGTTAATGGCGAAGCTACATTTAACAATACTGATGGTACATAGTAATATTTACACCTAACATTGCACCACATCACCTGTGATAAACAACGAATGAAAGCTACAATACTTACAGACTCTGAAGATATCTTTGACATAAACTCCTGAGCAGGTGTCCCAAGTACCTCCATGATCAAATTCAATTGATGGATATCTGTCTCATCCATTAAGGTTGAAAGCCATTGATGTTTAAAAAAATAATAATATAAAAGCTAAGCTGTAATTGAATATATTACTAACTCAAAATAACTAACCAAAACTAAATAAGTTTTACAAAAACATCGAAAGTGTTGTAATGATAGTATGTAAGATAAGGATATAAATAAACACAGTAAATGTACTATTAACAGATGAATATGGCTTTTGTATGGTTATGTAATAAGTACACTTACTTTCCCTGTTAGCAAATGGATTTTGTGACAAATCCTACTCATATTGTGTACACAAAACATTAAATCAACTTTAGTCATAAACATAAAATGTCTCCAGAGATTAAAAAATCCCAAACGCTGTGTACAGAGACAGTTTAAGAAAAAAATATTTTAGCTTAACATACATTGCATGCATAAATAATGTCTGTCTACACTTTCAATAAAGTTTGTACTAAGAAACTGTTCAATTAAAAGGATACGGTCTGAACCTGGGAACAAAGTTCTGCCAGTCAATAATTCAGCCATAATGCAGCCTACAGACCAAATATCAACAGTCTGGTTGTAATGCATCCAGTTCAGCATAATCTCAGGAGCTCGGTACCACCTGAAAATTTGGTATTCATTTATCTGTGAAATGCAGCCAATATGACCTAAATGTGTAAAACTATCAACCGCCAAAAATTCAAGTTTTAAGATTTTAAAATGTCTGTAAAATATTCAATGTCATAATAGGCTATCAGTAGTGACAGTCATGGTAATCAATACTAAGTGAAATTTAATAGTTCTAATCAAAAACTAAATAATAGAACCTTTGACATTTATTAGAATAAGATTGTTAATAATATAAAGTTACTACATACCTTGTCGCTACATAGCCAGTCATCTCTGTTTCAGTTGGTCTGGCTAACCCAAAATCTAAGATTTTCAATTCACAGTCCTCATTGACAGCAATGTTAGAAGGTTTTAGATCCTACAATTAATAATTGTGTTAATGTTATGAAAATACACAAACTGATGGCTAGTGTAGTTAAAACATGCAATTGAAATAAATTTGATTCAATACAATTAGGAAATTAGTAGTAGTAGTTGACAATTTTCCTCGGGATATAAATCAATTAATGAGCAAAACAATGAATGACTCAATGATTGTCGGTTCAATAAAATGATTAAAATAATGGAAAGCCCTGTCTTGCACCTGCAGCCAAAAGGAAAACAGGAAAACATCTTAAGTCTAAGCAGACAGTACTATTTATTGGTCTGACTCACACATTCCGTACTGGGTAGCTAGTGCCAAGTCTAGCAGCTGGGGCATGTACTGTATATAGACAACAAATATACCAAAGAAAACATACCCTGTGAATGATTCCTGCTGAGTGAATATATTTAAGACCACGGAGAATTTGATAGACCAGAAATTGGACATGGTCATCAGACAGTTTTTGAGTACGAACAATATTATTTAAATCAGCCCCCATCAAATGTGTCACTAAATACACTTGCTGAAACTCTTCCAAGGTCTTTTCTGGGCTGAATACATCCAGCAGACCTGTACGAATAAAATAAACACATTAGTTTTTTTATTTTCTTCTGATGAATGAGAATGATCAACTTATTACGTAAGTGGTTTCTTTTACTAATTATAGTAACTATTTTTATTATAACAATATAAAAAATATTAATTATTAAGTTAATGTTAATTTCCTAAACCTTGATGTTTGAAGTCTATAATCCTTTAAAGTTGGAAAACAAGTGTGATGGTTGAAATATCTAAAAATTTGGTTCTAGATACAGATTTACAATGTTACTAAGAATATAATTTATCAAAATATAATTTCGTATTTATTTACCGATAACATTCTCATGGTTCATATGCTTCAACATCCTCAGTTCGCGATAAGTGCGCTTGGCATGCACGGCAGACTGAAACGGTCTCGCCAATTTCTTAATTGCAACTTTCATATTATGCAGAGTATCGATCGCGGAACTGTAAACAAATTATTCACTTCAAGAACAGACAAACACCTCTGCACGCCCACGTAGGGGCAATGTACCTAATATTACATATTCTGTTACTAAGGATATATCAGGTCTATTACAATAAACAAGATTTTTGCTTATAGTACAATAATTACAAATAATACTGGCATATTGCCGAATATATTCATAAATACATACCAAACTTGTCCGTAAGCACCTGAGCCTACAGGTGTAAGCATTTGATATCTTTCTGGGACAATCCATTCTGTTTTATTTATTTCTACCTTATGGTAACGAGGCATATTGGATTCTGGAAAAGGAGAGTTCAATCACTTCTGAATAAAAAGATTATTAAAATTATTTTATCACGACTTAGCAGCAACAACCAACTCAAGATTTTTTTTCACAGATTCAGAAATGGTGTTGCTGTTATGAATGTATAGTATAATGTTGCAAGTCTTAATTTTACTAAGGTTTTACTATCTTCAAGTAATGCGTGTATGTGTGTGATATAGTCTGTCATAAAAGTCATTTGTCAGTTAAATGTCAAACTGATTGCGACTTGCTTTTATCCCGAAATTTTACAAAACTAAATAATAATCAGTGGAAACATCAAGAATATTTAGCAAATATGGCTCAAACAGCGGGCGTGAAGCCTATGGCCATTGCAGGGCGTGTGGCAATAGAACGTGAAAGATGCCTTGGTATGACCGATGTTGAGAGAGCTTGGCGTAAGCAGTGGTTGAAAGATCAAGTCTTGGCTCCTAATGAACCTGTGCATGTCGAAGAATATTGGAGAGAACGCACCAATATATTCCGCCGTATCTACCGCAAGCCTTTAGACAAATTGTTCTCGGTGCTCACGCCAGTGTTGGTGAGATTACATAACACCAATAACCTATCTGTTATAAACAATGAAGTGGTGGAAATTACAATAACTATAATCTTCATTACAGGGTGCATCACGCGCTGCTGACTATAGATACATAACCGGGAAACTGGGATTGATCGGTTTTGGGATTCTTTGTGGTCATTATTACTTCAAATACAATGGAAATGTAAGTTTTTTTACTTAGGCGACTTAAAACTTTGAGTAGTCTAATAACTGCAAAAAGATTTATTTAGCAAAAACTGAAGAGGCTATTGATATTTAGTTTATTATTATTATTATGTTAAAATTTCAGGACTGGACTAAGAAGGGAGGCTGGAGAGTACATAAGTCGAAGCCAATGGTTTTGCCAGGGCAGCCAGGTTTCCCCTTCAGATCTGGCTTCAAACCTGATGATTATGCTGCCCAGGGATTCAAGAGCTCCCCAATATAAATGCTAACACAAATATATTAATTTATAATGCAAGGTTTTCCATCTGTTATTGCATGATAATATTGTTTATTAGTTTTATCAATAATAGTACCTAATTAAAAGAGTATAAAACTAATAATAAAATTTTTATTCTTAAATAATAAATATACTATGCAAAGTGTATGCCTTCAGAATTGAAAGCATGTAACACCTTCATGAAGTCATCTATGTCCATCATTCTGGCTCTCATTTGATCTGTTTCAGATTTGGTTAATATTTCTTGAACCTTTTCCTTTATGTCAAAGTTTTCAGGTATATCCTGAAACAGAGTATGGCTGGTTAGGGGTTGTTATTAAAAAAATAATGTATTTGTAATTATGGCAACTTTAGTCAATCTTACCTTACTATGCAGAGAGCAATGCACCCTATAATTTTTCTCTAATACTGCCATAGTTGTGCCATGTTTGAAAACAGCTGCTAATGTTTTATTTTTCCTTACAAATGCTATCCTAGTTAAGCCATCCCATTCAATAAAATTTATAGGTGGAGGTGGATTTCTTGGCTCTATTCTCACAACACTCGACTCTACTTTCGGTGGTGGTCTGAAGTTGTTTTTGCCAACCTGTAAAAATGTTTGTTACAATCATCAAAATGTAAAAATATTATCATAAAATAAATAAAATTAATTCATAATAAGCACTGTATAGTATTGTTACCTTCATCAACATGTCAACTCGTGCCAACAATTGTGTGTTTATTGAGAGCCTGCAATATAACTTATCACCAGGTTTTGCAACAAGTCTCTGTGCAAATTCTTGTTGAAACATGAGAACAGCACACCTAAAGAATGGTCTGTGCTGTAATAATTTAAAGACTAAAGGAGAACTGATTTGATAAGGCACATTAGCCACGCAAATGTTAAAGAAAGGCAATTCTGTTTTAAGAACATCTCCCACAATAATTTGAAGTTTGGCTTGATAAGGAGTTCCTTGAACTCTTTTTTGAAGTTCAGCAACCAATCTGAAAAACAATGATAAGTTAACAATTTGGCAAAACATGTTTGGTACAGAAAATAAATGTCAAGTTATCAATGGTAAGTGATTTACCTTGTATCAATTTCACAAGCAACAACTTTTTTTACTCTGTCGAGTAACTTTACAGTCATGTTACCAGTACCAGGACCAATCTCAAGAGCAACATCAGTGGGTGTTAGACCAGCTTTATCCAACATTGAAGTTATAATTAACGGATTTTTCAATATATGCTGACCAAAATCCTTATTAAATTGGATACCTGAAACAATATATCAGTTAGCTACATACTTGTCATTTAAAGAAATAAATTAAAAACAGTATTTTGCAATAAAAACAATAGTTCAGAGTGGTAAATATAACCTAATAAACTTATCACCTTGCTTAGCAATTTCATTATGAACACGGCTCTTCTTTTCTGCTTTAACTTTAGGCATTTTGTTGCACTTTTTTCCTAGTTATTTGATTAATTTTATAAGCAAAATTTAATTCAAAAATAAAAACACGCGCTACTTTTCATTGCAGATCGATTGATGATGCAGTGTTGCCAGTGCCACATAAACTTTAATTAAAGTTGCGTGCGGTTGCGGTCACCAAAGACTACAATGCTATATCTGAGAGCGGTCACTGTACTTTTTTATTTGGATTTTCTTTATGGATTTTTTTTCTGTATGTATGTGTTTATGTCTATTTCACATTACGGTACTTAATGCCACTGTACAATGTAACACCCACTTTTCACAAAAACTAGACTGTGTCGTTGGCCGGTTTTTCGCAAGTGCGACTGCCGGGCAAGGGGTCTCGGGTTCGATTTCCGGGTCGGGCAAAGTATTACTGGGTTTTAATAAAATTCTCAGTTATAGCACGGAGTCTGGAATTGTGCCCGGTATATGGCAATAAGCTTTACTTTTATAGACTTCAAATTACTAAATAACGTTATTTGCTAAAATAAAATAAATAATTCATAGTCCGGCACAGAAAGTATTCTCGGTACATTCAAACAAGCAAACAACTTTTCATTTTAATAATTTCATCTGGCAACTCCACAAATTTTGGCATGGTTGATCTTTACGGGACCGAGTGAAATAAAACCGTTTCGTAGAATTATTATGAAAATGGAGTGGAAACCAGAACAAGAAGGATTAAGACAAATACTAACACTTCTCAAAGAGTCTCAATCACCAGATACAGCAACGCAGAGGGCTGTACAACAAGTATCCTTTTCATAATTTTCACATCTTTACAGCTATCGGCGTGGATATTTTTTGCAACTTTAACCGCTTTATTTTTTATTTATGTACTAATCGTTATCAATGTTTTCATATTTCAATGCAATTCATCATAAAACTAGGTGTTAATGCTTTTTTATCAACTATTCTTTTCATCTAGACGCTTGCGATAAAATCGATTTTTCCGACATGACAGCCATTGACAACCTTTATTTTCCTAACAATGTAATATCAGAAATTGGAAGAATTGAACAAGTATCCAGACTTCAACAACTATTTGATTTTTGTCTTGACTAAACTTGTAAGTGAAGAAGAACCTACAAGATCTTTAAGTGGTTTGATTTTGAAAAATAATGTCAAAGCACATTACAACAGCTTTCTGCCTGAAGTTGCGGAATTCATAAAACGAGAATGCTTATCAGCAGTCGGGGATCCTTCTCCCTTGATTCGCGCTACTGTGGGTATCATTATCACCACTATAGCTAGCAAGGGAGAGCTAACATCATGGCCTGAACTGTTACCAGCCTTGTGTCAAATGCTTGATTCACAAGACTACAATGTTTGTGAGGTATGTATTGAGTCCTACAAGTTTTTTTAAAAACTCCAAACTTTTTTAGTATAATACTTATATGAAAGTAAGGCCTTTTGATTTATTATTTGCGGGAAAATTGATAACTTTGAAATGACCTCATTCTAAGAAGACATTTCTTGAAAACATATATAGTCTTCAATTTTTTAAGTTTGAATAAAAATGGTATAATTTTGCAAAATAAAAAAAAGAAGATAGTTAACATATTAATTAACAATCAAATGAAAGGCATTTAAATTCTTTTATTTTATTTCCCGTGATATTGTGTAAAACTGTATCATTATTTTAGGGTGCATTTGGGGCACTACAGAAGATATGTGAAGACACAGCTGAAGTTCTGGATAGTGATGCACTGAACAGGCCACTGAATGTGTTGATTCCAAAATTCCTACAGTTTTTCCGGCACTCATCGCCTAAAATCCGGTGTCATGCAATTGCTTGTGTTAACTATTTCATCACAAACCGAACACAAGCTCTCATGTTGCACATTGATGCTTTTATTGAGGTAAGACATCTTGCTAAACTTTAAAAATTTCTACCTTTCAATATATTTTTTCATAACCTGTGTTCATTAATCAATATCAATTTAATTCCAGAACTTGTTCCATTTGGCAGCTGATGAAGATTCTGATGTCAGGAAAAATGTTTGTCATGCTTTGGTCTTGCTCCTGGAGGTGCGATTGGACAGGCTCATCCCTCACTTACCTAACATTATTGAGGTAAATAAAGTCAATTTTTACTTGTTTAAAATGTAGAATAATAAAAATTCATGCATTTATTTCATGTTTTATATTTCAGTACATGCTGGTGAGAACCCAAGATCCCGAGGAGGGTGTTGCTTTAGAAGCCTGCGAGTTCTGGCTCACACTTGCAGAACAAAATGTTTGCCGTGAGGTAACATTGTTTTAATATGAAGTTTATTTCAGTTATGCACACATTATTAGTACCAGTTCCATGTGTTTGAGTAGTGCAGAGATTAGAGTAGTAGGTGACATTTTTTTTTTCTCAATATTTACAGGTCTTGGGCCCCAGACTACCAGCTCTGCTTCCTATCTTGGTGCATGGTATGCGGTATTCGGAAATGGATGTGATCTTACTCCGAGGTGATCGGGACGATGATGCAGATGACGCAGAGCCAGATCGGGAATCTGACATAAGACCACGATTCCATAAACCTCGATCACACACGGTCAAACATAATGGTAAGATTACTATTATTATTATGGTAAGACTCTTGTCTTTTTGAGACTTTGTCAGGGATTGTATTCTCTGCATTTTCATACAGCTGGAGCTGGTGACAGTAATATGTCCGGAGGCGGCGAGTCAGATGACGAAGACGACGGCGGAGCGGACGCAGATGATGGCTCCTTGTCAGACTGGAACTTACGTAAATGCAGTGCGGCCGCGCTCGACGTCCTCGCCAACGTGTTCGGGGCAGACTTATTACCAGTACTCTTCCCTATACTTAAAGAGACACTTTTCCATGAAGATTGGGTCATAAAGGTATGAAAAATTTAAGAAACAGATGTGTACTATGTACCTTGAAAAACGATTGAATATCGTTTATATATACTATATTATAATCGCAATTTTTGTGTAATCAGGAAAGCGGTATTTTAGCCCTGGGTGCTGTGGCCGATGGCTGCATGGGCGGTATGGTGCCCCACCTCCCGGATTTGGTTCCATATCTGGTATGCTGTCTGGCTGAGCGCAAGGCACTGGTGCGCGCCATCACTTGCTGGACGCTTTCTCGTTACTCACACTGGATCGTATCTCAGTCGCATGACCTGTACCTGAAGCCTGTGATGACTGAGTTATTGAAGCGCGTGTTAGACAACAACAAGCGAGTACAAGAGGCGGCGTGTTCAGCTTTCGCTACCCTCGAGGAAGAAGCGTGCACAGAGCTTGTCCCTTACTTGGGCTTTATTTTACAGACACTTGTGTATGCTTTTAGTAAATATCAACACAAGAACTTACTCATATTGTACGACGCTATTGGTACACTAGCTGACTCAGTTGGTCATCACCTAAATAAACCAGAATATATTAATATGTTGATGCCACCACTCATCAATAAGTGGAACTTTTTGAAGGATGAAGATAAGGATCTCTTCCCACTTCTTGAGGTATGATTAAAATTATTACAGTACTGTTTATTAAGTTACTTGAATTGATATTAATATAAGTTTTGATTACAGTGCCTATCATCTGTGGCTACAGCTCTTCAGTCAGGATTCCTGCCTTACTGTGAACCAGTATTCAGAAGATGTGTTTCATTAATAGAACAAACACTAAATCAAAATATTGTAAGTAACTTCTAATTTTTCACCGGTGACCGCTTTCCACTAATATTACATTACATTATAGACCTTATTTCTAATGTTTACAGACTACTTTTGTATGAACAAATTTAGGAGATGGATTTCAACGGGTTAAATGATTATAAGTTCTTGCATGGATTCGGTACTAATATTTCCAGTGACAGGAACTTGTGTGGGTGTAATAATATTTTTAATGCATAGATAATGAATTATAATGTTTAACCAGTTAGATTTATCACATTTTTATAAAAACAAACAAAAAAACTGCCTCATTGGCCGAGTGGTCGCAAGTGCAACTGCCGGGCAAGGGGTCTCGGGTTCGATTCCCGGGTCGGGCAAAGTATTACTGGGTTTGCAAAACCTCAGTAGTAGCACGGAGTCTGGAAATGTGCCCTGTATATGGCAATAGGCTCACCCCCTATTACATGGGACTCATAACATAAATAGTGAAAAGTGGGTGTTACATTGTACAGTGGCATTAAGTGCCATAATGTGCACCTTGCCTACCCCTTCGGGGATAAAAGGCGTGATGTTATGTTATGCAAACAAAAAAATAAAGTAAAAAGCAAAAAAAATATTATTAGTTATTAGTTAGGTATAAGTTAAGTTCTAGACAAAATTATTTAAAATACACATAACATAACATCACGCCTTTTATCCCCGAAAGGGTAGGCAGAGGTGCACACAGAAGTAACACCCACTTTTCACTATTTATGTTATGAGTCCCATGTAATAGGGGGTGAGCCTATTGCCATATACCGGGCACATTTCCAGACTCCGTGCTATTACTGAGAATTTTTTAAAAACCCAGTAATACTTTGCCCGACCCGGGAATCGAACCCGAGACCCCTTGCCCGGTAGTCGCACTCGCGACCACTCGGCCAACGATTTAAAATATATTAAAAATATAATGTTCCTAGATGTAACGTTTGTTTCCATCAACTAATCCTGATCTGGTGGTGATGGGATCCTCTGGACATTTCGAGCAAAAAAGTTATTTTGAAAATTGGTTCACAATTGGCGGAGTAATTGGTGCATAAACAAAAAAACATCAGAACATTGTACCTTCTCCTTTTCTTGAAGTCAGTAATAAAATAATCTAACACAAGTTGTTGAAAGGTTCTTTCTTTACCATGCAATAATCTTGTAAACTCATACTTTATTATCAAATATCTTTGTGAATTTATAAATACAAAATAATGACTCAACTCAAGTGAACCACAGTGTGCACTTAGTCATCAACTCATCATTATTTAATGATAACAAGCAAATATATTTTGGTTGTTAATTTATTAGCAACATTCCTTAGTCAACTTATCAAGGACCAATAATTTGCAAATAAATCCTATATATATCCAAATAAAATTTAAGTACATCCTATCATTCCTTTATTCATTGCAAGGGTTACCTTTTAAATTGTATGGAAAATACAAAATACAAATTATAATTCAAGTAGAATTTAGCTATGTGTGATAGTAGGCAACATATCAATACAAATATATTTGCAGGCAAACACACAAAGTCCAGAACAGTTTGAAGCACCTGATAAGGACTTCATGATTGTGGCGCTGGATCTGTTGAGTGGCTTGGCAGAGGGGTTGGACGGCCACATAGACCACCTGGTGTTCAACTCCAACCTGATGCAGCTGCTCTACCAATGTATGCAGGATCCGATGCCTGAGGTATATCTTGTATGTGACTCTTGCTTATCTACTCACTGGGACAAGGGCGCATAGGGTATTTGTTCTATATCAAGGTATTATGGAGTTTTAATGTATTTCATTATTCATTTTAGCTTATTAATAATTATAAAAATTATGTTTACTTGTTGCGTTGTCCAAATGTTCTTTTTATTTTATCATTTGCATGTGTAGTTACTTTGTTTAAATTATACAAAATTATCTCTAACAAACTATTTATGCATTAACATATTGAATGAATTGAAGTTGACAACACCACATACAAACATTATTTCAACATTATTAAGTTAAACTACCTTGAGCTAGATAAACTCGATAATTAAAAAATATGTATTCAGAGCTCTAGTACATGCTCTGTGTGCATGGATTTGCTACTTAATTGTGATTAAAACTCAGTATTGTAGCACATTTTTTTAATACTATGAGATTCCAAGAAATCCTTAATTTTTAGGTCAGACCTTGTGTACATAATATACCTAGTATATATGTATATTTTATACATGTAATAGACACTAATTTACTTCTGTTGGGTCTTGTGAAGTATAACTCTTTGGATCGCGCAACTGGTTCTCGCATTTTCTCATCTTGCAACTGAGGTTGAAGAATCACTTATGTCATCAACCAAAACCATTAATACTCATTGTATATCTTGTAACAAACAATTAACAGTAACTAACACTTATTGGGAGATGGGATTCTTTGCTTTAAATAGGAGCTAATATTTTAAGTTGTGTTCATCATATCAGGTGCGTCAGTCGTCGTTCGCGCTGCTGGGTGACTTGACAAAAGCATGTTTCCAACATGTACTACCATACATACCCGAGTTTCTACCAATACTAGGCATGAACCTCAATCCAGAACTCATTTCTGTATGCAATAATGCCACCTGGGCAATTGGCGAAATAAGTATCAAATTAGGTAAGTGTACAACAATAGTATGTTCAATTACAAATGAAGATTTATTTATATTCACCTGTCATAATATAATTATTTCAGGGCCTGAAACATCAAAGTATATCCCCCTAGTTTTGAACCATTTAGTTGAAATTATCAACAGGCCTAACACACCCAAGACCCTACTTGAAAATACAGGTAAGTGATTGTGTTGATTAACTTAATTAGAACATTTATTTTATTGAAAAATAAGAATAAGTAATGTTTTATTTGCTAGAAGTATAATTATCCAATAAGTGACTTCTTGGTGTCAGTCATGTTTATGTATACTATTTATGTATATGTTACTATTCAATGTTTTAAATTGAGTTGTTGTGATGTTCATGTTTATCTGTATACCCCATTTGTGTTCGCTGTAGTACTCCCTGCCTATATCTGTACCTGGCAGATCATATAATATGTATCACAATACTTATGTGTGATGATACTAACTCAGTACTAAACAATACATGATTTATTTTATTATTGTGTACCACTTCTTCTACAAAACATTATATTTATGAACATGTATTCTATTGCATACAATTAATATATTCCACATAATAACACGAACAGTAGATTTTTCAAAGCTTATTTATCCTCATCAATATTTTTTTTTTGTTTATGGGGTAAATTGTAAATATACCTAATGAGAATTAAGTAGAACCGAAAGGTGAAGTGTGTGCCTGATGTGAAAGATGGCGTAGATCTCGCAGTGTAATCATCAGCTTGCATGAGTTCATCATGTTCTTGTTTCTTCAATGTACCACTATAACCTAATGTTTAACTGAACAAATTCTGGGCCATCTTTTCTCAAACATGCGATACTTATATAATTTGATGAATTATTTAGCAGATACAAGTGTTTCACGTTTTTCCATTTGTAACACTAATTTGTTGCTGTTGAATTATGTAATTTAATATGTTTTGAATGGTTTGTTGATTTGTTTTCTTGGTTTTGTTCTCGGTATGTCGTGGCGTGTAGCGATTACTATCGGTCGGCTAGGTTATGTGTGCCCCCACGACGTCGCACCCGTTTTACATCAATTTGTACGCCAGTGGTCTGTAGTAATTTTTTTTATTATTACTTTATATTATATTACTATTACGTTTAATATTAAATAAGTTATTAACCGGTATTATTTCGATTGTGGATGGTGTTTGTCCATGGCTTGTTAATATTATTGTTTTGATATGTTGTTCCTGAGTTTAGTTGTACCAAGCATGAGAATATTAATTCTATGTGTTTATGTAAGGCCACACTTGAGGGACATAGATTTTTGGGTGTAATTTTACCTGTTTGATCATTTTATTTTCAGTGCTGTACTTTATATGTGTTGAACACCATCCGCTTTCTAAACAATATAAACTATTATTTACACCAAACTGCAAGACAAATTGTTTGACTAACTTTCAAATGCAAACATGCTCATCTTATTGAATAATTTTATTTATTACTACTATGTCTGGTTGATTTTATATATATTTTATTTATAATTTGCTTACAGTTTGGAATGATCTGAGTTCCAATACCCATACAAATATTTTCGTGTGCCAGTTTCAATATTTGCTATTCACATTAATAATCCTTCCTTTGTTTCCTCCAATTTTCCTTGAATAGTATACAGTTTATTTACGCTTGATTAATTTTCATCAATTTCTTTAGAATTTTTTATTACATATTAGTTTAGGTGATTTTTCAAAGCTACTTAATTCTTTATATTAAATGTTCGTAATAAACTTTCTCAATTTCATTTACATGTTCATTGAAAAATCATCTAAGGAGTGATCACGATAACTCGGGCAAGTGAACTTTCTCTTACAACACTGCATTTTGTGTCAGGTGCACCTCGCTGCGAAATATTCGCGATAACGACGAGAAGGACTCTGCGTTCCGTGGCATCTGTCAGATGATCCAAGTGAACCCAGCCGGGGTCGTGCAAGACTTCATGTTCTTCTGCGACGCTGTCGCCTCGTGGTCGCACCCCAAGGACGACTTAAAGGAGATGTTCACCAAGATCCTGCACGGGTTCAAGAACCAAGTCGGTGAGGAGAATTGGCGCCATTTCACCGACCAGTTTCCCGTGCAGCTCAGCGTGCGCCTGTCTGCCATGTGCGGGATATAGACGTCATCACTGCGTTATGGTGAGTAGAAGCTCGCGGGCGACTGACTCGCTGTTGGTGTTACAAGTAGTGAGAGGTGGCGCTGACGCGGTTGTGTGTTGCAGGGGAACCAATGTCAGCACGGGTCGGGAAGACATTGAGGGTGTCGCAGCAGGCGCGGCACCCGCGCGTAGGGAACACTCGCTCGGGCCGGCCGCCGCCTGTCCGCCGCGTTATGTGCCAACACACTGACCTCACTACACTAGCGAGGATATTTACACATTTGTACCTATCGACAGAGAATATAAATCTAGATTGTAAATTGTTACACTTCATTCTTCTGTTCGTACCTGAAATTATTTTTCGTTTGACGAGACGTACATTTAGAAGCGGCGTAATCACTTAATGAGTGTATTGTGCACTGAGTATAAGGTAATCGTAGCTTGGATGGGTCGCGCAGGTTCAGAACCGCTCCGCTCGGCTTGCTCGACAGACGCACAACGCACAGGCCGGGGCTGCGTACACACGTATACGGTGCTAGGCTTTCTATTCGTATCTTGTTACATTCACGTTGCACGGTGCATGCTTACGTGCCTCTATATATAACCATCGTAACGAGTGTACATTCATTGGCCCTTTCTAGTTGTAGTTTTACTCACTAAACTTTGTAACACGGTGATTATTACCGAGTTAGATGTGGTATATCTACTGTAATTGCATGAAATTTAGAAATAGTTTCTAGTTTGTAAAAAAAGATGAGACATGTTTGTTGAAAAATATGATTTATTCTTATTTTGGTTCTTGCAAATTTGCCCCTATAGTTTCAAATTTTTTAAAACGACACATCGAATCATCTGAGTCTCATCATAGGAATTACCTTAACAAGCAGTAGTAAGGTAAACATAATATTGATATCGATAAGAAATGATATCAAATTGATAATAGTAACAATAAAACGCTAATAATAATAATATCGCGTGCTACTTGCGTAGTAGACATAGCAAGTACTCGCATCGCCAGTCACATCGTTCGCCTTTTGCTCGTGATTATTATTTAGCTTAGGTTGACTGATGCCATTCACTGCTCAACACATACCGCACGTGTTTAATTTATAATTCAATAACATAAATACAGCATAAATGCTATTAGTTTTAGTTGATTTCAAATAAACAAAGTCATTCAGTAATTAATTTTGTCCAAAAGCATTTATCTACACCCACTAGCTAGAGCATCGCAAATATATTTTATTATCTACAATTTAAAATTGACGCGTTAACTTTTATTATTTTATGTAAATTACAAAGACTTAGGAAAATCGAGAATTTATGTGAACTGTGATTTGTGACTGGATTTTTTTTTGACTAATATATGTGTATGATGATTTTATGTCTGTGTCAGTGTAGATATGATATACTGCTTTGATAGATTTTATGAAGGCTAGATTTCTGCTATATAATATACCAAATAGTATTTTTACGTTGTATATTGTTTAATGGAATTGTATATGTGAGTTGGCCGGTGGACGGACGCTTGCAGCGCGACGTGTGGTGCGTCCGTGCAAGTCTCACAAAGCTATATTTACACACTTTGTACTCGTGTGCGTCGTGCGCGCGACTGTCCGCTGCGCTGGTCAACTTTATCATTGATATAAACTACTATTTACGTGTATATTTAATTAAACTAATATTATGTATATGTAAATACATATTGCGATGTATATTATTATTATATTCAAGTAAAATTGTTATTTTTTGTTTTATAAAAAGCTAAAAGTCTGACTTTAAACACTTGTTATAATATCATTTAATTTTTTTTTTTTCAGATACGGGGTCTGAAATTATGTAGTTCGAATGAACATTAGTATATTTAACAAATTGCAATCGTAGTATAGGGAGCGTCGATATAATATGGTATTTCGGGGATAAAAAGAAATTTTAACATTCCGTAATCTAAATTCTGTCTTTTGGCTCAGTATAAAACTTCAGTGTCCAGTGTTGCTATACTTTTATGTTTCGCGAATCGCTAAATTATAATATTTAGATATACATATTATATATACACGTCGTGATTGTATCGAGTAGGAGAGATCCCCGATCCCTGAGCCCCGCTGAGTTCCTATCCTGAGTCCTGTCTAGTCCCATCCCGTGTCATGTGCCAACGAAGCCCGGAGACTCGCAGGTAGGTGTCGCGTCCATACGGTAGCTGTTTCACGTCTCGGTACCCGTAGGAACATTAAATTACTGTAGCTACCTTTCGGATAAATTTGAGACACATTGTTTATTTTTTAAGTAGAATCCATTTTATATCGATTATATGTATGTTACGGGTGGCCTCGTAATTTATTTTTAAGGTTAGTAGATTTTATGGTCATGATTTTTTTAAATGTAGATGTTTGTTTTTCCTAAAAAACCGTGATAATAGTTGGATAAGTGATCGCATGTGTGAATGTGTGAGTGAGGCGGCATTCGTAAGGCACTCCCTTCCTTGAGGCATAGTTAGTATTTTATTATAAATATTATAGTTGTATCGTTTGGACGAACATTAATTGTGATGCATTGTCGATATAAATGTAGGTTGTTTGTGTCGCGTTAAATTGTCATATTGTGTTGTGGATTATTGTCAAAACATGCGTACGTTGTATTTATTTATATGAATATTATAATCACATTGTCCACGTTAGTTAATCATTTGGATTGAGCTTAAATTATATTCAATTACAGAGTTGAGCTCAGCGCTGAAAATATTTTTATACTATAGCATTTACATAGAGGATCATTCCGTTCATGTCATTAGAATGAGGTTCATTATACAGTTATTCGTGAACACTTGTAATGGTTGCGTGAGCCACACTTACAAAGCCAAGCGATGGTGTTTACTTCAGTGAACGTTACATTGACTACGCTTTCGTATTTGTTGACCAACAGGATTTTTGGATCGGGGCTTAAATTGCACTCAACAGTTGCCTGTAGCAACTGTATTATATCATAACTGTATAATTTTATCAAAAGTTCTGACCACAGATTTAATACCCACAGAACTTGTAAGTAAAATTATGTATAATTTCAGAAAATATTTATGTCTTGTGTCCCAGTAACGTTATATTTTTACCCGACTTCAAAAAAAGGAGGAGGTTCTCAATTCGACCGTATATAAGCTTTTTTTCTAATTTGTTACACCTACATTACATAAAACAGTATTCGTTGAGTATGATTAAATAAATACTAATGTATTTTAATAATTAATCCACATATTCGATAGGTTTTAGTCAGCTTACTGTCTCTGTGGAAATAAAGAAGAACCCTAATAGTTTTGATAACTAGTAACATGTTTGAATAAAATCCTTCTCCTTTGAGGCATCACTGCTCATTGAAAAGAGATATCGGCGGTACGAATGACGGTCACTCATTTTACTGTAGTACTGTAATAGCCGCAATTTCGAATCAAAAAGATCGCAGAATCACTTCATATCACAAATATTTTCCTTCTGCGCCCGTGCCTGGTTCGACTCGGTTATTTAAAGTTCCAAAAACAGTAACAAAATGTAAACACAATGTAGGCAATGTGAGATTCTTATAAGTATTTATTCATCTACTAAATAGTCTTTCGCTAAATAAAACTAATATTATTAGTTCTGCAATTTTCGATTTAATTTTTTATCCATTATCCATACTATATATAAAGTTAAAACGCATATAAGTCCATGTTCTATATTATGTAATTATAATATTTTATTATATATATTATATTATTATTTTACTAGTTTTATTTACAAATCACTACCATTAGTTAGTTCTTACAAATTGCAATAGGAAATCAATGCGTGGAACTGTATCGTGTATAAAAATAAATATATTTTAAATACTTAAATGTAAATTCTTGTCACCTGTAGGCAAATGTGTAAGTTGTTACATATAAATAACTGAAATTGCAAATAATATATTTGTATTCTAAAACCTGCATGATTTCAGCTAAGTCTGGTACAAATTTGCACACCATAATTTATAATTAATATTTTGTTGTTTGTTTTACATAAAGTGAGTACAGATCTATGAAACTTATAATAGACATAACCTACCTCTATTTTAAGGCCTAACCTTAGGCAATTTGTTCAAAATTAACAATATAAAATTATAATTTTGGAAGAATATATTTATACTTACTCACTTTTGAAATAAAAATTCTGTACTCATTTTATATAAGTAAAGTATGTGTTAAAATATACAAATTCAATTGTAAAAAAAGATAACTACTTATATCCATAAAGTAATCAATTGTTTTAAAATCAGGATCTGGTTGTAATATGATGACCTCACAATAGACATTCTTTTACCAAACATTTCGTTAATAAAGCACTCATTGTTCGAATGTTTCATTTTTTACTTTAATGTTTAACATGATCAAATGACCTACATGAAAATCCCATTTTCCACCAAGTTATGTGTAACAGAAAGATTACTGTACGCCTATTATGGATTCTATGGAGAAAGATAATTTTTGCCGTTGAGGCTGACTGTGAGGCGGTATGGGAGCGTAGGTGGTGAGTAAAGCTGCCAATAGGTTCCTGCAGAGTAGCGCGGCCGGCGGGCCTGACGGTGGCGGTGGTAGGGGCGCAGCTCCACGATCTAATTCCACGTCCGCGAAAGCTCTGCGCCGACGGACACGCTCATTCCAAGCTGGATCATTTGAATATGGCCGGTCACCTGTACCCAAGTGACAACGTTATTTTTTTGAAATTAGAACAGTGAAAGGTACTGATTTGGAAGGAAAACTCTACTTCTAGATAGATAAAATTTGCAAATGTTAATTGCATGGATCACTGTTTAGAACCTGTGCAAACGAGCGACTTAAAGCCGGTAGTCAACTCACGATTGTAGAAAGGATCTACGGTAAAATAGGATGAATAGGGTTTGAGCGGCGAAAAGGGACAGAAGAGGGGTGAACAGATATAAGGAAATTCTTCATAGTATCGATGCACCCCTCTTCTATCCCTATTCACCCCATCTTACGTACTGAGAAGAGAATTTAACTTGATTGCATCATAGGTTATTTTTTGGCAATATAGTAGGTAGATCATATTTAATCTCATAAGTAAGAAAAACAACAATAGGAAGTAGTGGTCAAACGCCAGTCCCATTTAATATAAAAAAAGAATAAAGAGCAGTTTTCAGTAGAGTTAGGTCAGTTGGTCCCTTGTCTGTGTCGACTCTTATTGGTCCAACCATCGATTTACTACGGTCAAAAGGGTTAGGGTTTTTAATGCGATTAGGGTTTTTGATTAGGTATTGGTTTGTTGAGATTTTAGATAGAAGTGGATATTTGGAAATGGAGATGCTCTAATATAGATATCATAAATAGGTAACGATGTAGAACAAATAGTAGATAACGATAAATTAAATTCAACTTGCCAACGCGTTGAAATTAATTTGAATCAAATAGAGGTCTAATGAATAACTTTATTGAACATGTTTATAAATGTATTAATTGTGAATTAATACATATCCCGTAGGTACATTTTATTGTTCTAGGAAAACATTAGTGCAACCTGTTACTTTTGTCACGCAACTCGTAAAGTCGCGTTAAAACGAATATTAGCAAGATGTCATAAATGTAAAGATGTTGTTGGCACCCGCGGAGCTATCATTCAACAGGACGGAAAGACATGTTTACAGTCAACAGTATTGCTGTAATCCGACACCCCGACAAAGAGCCGCCTCCGCCTCCCTTGTAAAACAATCTTCACACTTTTTTAGAGCCCATAAAAATAGTTAAAAGAAATTGTAGTTTTTGTGTTAATAGACAGTGAAATGTTGCCGAGTGTTAGATGACAGCTTTTGTTCTGTAATGAACCGGGGACATTTTCAAGTCTTTCAAATTTTTTATTACGACCGTGGTGCTCTATTTTCGTATTTTAAAAGATGTTTTGTGCAACATAGAACTACCTAGTTAACACTGGTGCAATGAGCCAATGTAGTCAATTTTTCATTGCATTTAGGTATGGGGTAGTTTTAGTTGTACCAAAAATAATTATGGGAAATAAAATAAGTTTTACCCGCGTTCGTTTGTAATTCGTAATAAGCTCATAATTCCACAATTAGCTGATAAAAAATAATCTAATGAATTATTGATCACTTAGCCGAGTTAAGAAAAACCGTTTCATTTACTTTACAAATAAATATTAGGTAAATGGAAATATCTAGCCACTTAGTTTTTTTTTTCTTAAAATTAACTTTCCAAAGGAACAATGCCCAACACAAATGAAGCTCTTCTCCAAATTATTCATTTAACTCACCCGTTGTTCCAAAATAAATATTTATCCAGCTAATTCGCATTTAGCATTTCACGGGTGAGAAACGAAACACTCGACAGTGTCGGCTCGGTTACTACAATAACAGCAGCGGAGTGGTGTGGACACCCTGCTCTCTGTCACAGTATACATTACATTTCAAAATAACCGTTTAGAATTTAGATATCTACACATGTAGGTGTACACTTAGGTAAATATCTTCCATTGTATGTACATGGAAAGTATTTAAGTAAGTCATAGATGACAATTTTTTTGGAAATAAATGAGCGTAGGTTGGACCACTTACTATTATAATTTTGTCTACCTACAAAATTATATTAGTAAGTGGTAAGTGGTCCTCTTTCTGGTAATATCGTTCGGGGCCCGTGGCAAATTCGTCGGATAGGACCCCATTCCGATTAAAAACGAGAGAAATTCAGATGAAAACCCCTTAACAGGGCTCCAATTACAATTGGAAGCCCGTGGGATTTTGCTGACTTCCCACCCTGTGTGTTTCCTAGCTTACCCTATTATATTTATTAAGTAGATACTTTATGCCTTTCCCTTCGAGGACTTATAGGCGTGATGCTGTTTTGATTATCTCTATAATAATTTTAATTCGACACATCATAATAACATCACCACATGTGTTAAGGCTTAATAATGCCAAATGGTGTGTGAATTAAGTACCTCCCAGCTTATTAATGAGATAGGTATGTACCTTAGTTTAGGTAAATTTCTGTATAAGTAAATATTTTATAACAAAGTTAATGTGTTCGGTATAAGTACCTAATTATTTGTGTCGCTTAGAGCTGGTTGTTGAGCATATGATGAATGGTCTAAGTAGGTACTTAAGCCTCTATTGTCTCAATGGTGGGCAAACCATTTTCTTGTGAGGTCCAAAACTTGAGAATATTTCAGAGGTCTACTCATTATCTATCAACCATTACTGAGGTGCATGGCTCTTCTCAGACCGGATTAATATATTTTCACGGGCTTTCGTTTGGCATCCATATTATTGATGAATCACTGCAGAAAGTTTTAAAAGTAAAGTAAATAAGTTGTTATTTGGAAATTTTACTCGCCATAGATGGATGGTTGCACTGGAAATGTCCTGGTCATCTGCATGCATCGCAGTCGTGCGCGGTAAGCCCTCTTGCGGGCGGCTAAAGCTGCAGCTTCTCCATCACGGGCGTCTGAACTACCAGCACCCTGCTGTCTGCGCAGTGCCACCTTTGGGACAGCAAAAGCTTGGAATATCTTTGGAATATTTACGTTCCTATAGCTCTATTAGGTAGATACTTAATGGAAAGAAAACAACATTATCTAATACGTAGAAAGGGAAACATCAATACCGCGTGTGATTTTAAGTAGGTACCTACTAGTATTGGACACTAACAATCCGGCCGTCATGTGCCGAAACGTATACCGGGAGGTAGGTGTTGATCATTAGCACTGCATTGCATTAGGTAGGTAGGTAACCTACCCAATGTTTACGGCCAGGGTCTCTGCATTTTAATTTTAATAGAAGTATTAACTGATTCTTAATGGCTCAAATTTTGGCTGCAAGAATCGCATAGCTACTGTACTGTTTGCGTTCAGCATTTTTTTGCTGTAGAAAAGGCCCTGCGCAAACGAAGGACCATAGTTGGATGTATTGACTTTCGACCAAAGTTTTCGATGTCAAAGAAAACTTTTGAAAAGTTGAGAAGTCTCTCTTCTGCGCAAGATTTTTAGGCTCGCAAGTCTTTTAATTAAAGTACAATATTTGATACAAACACTAGGTAGATGGTCGTTTTTTGTACATGTTAACAACACAAATCGGCCCAATAACATGGATGTTAATCGCGGATTGTTGGTAATTAATACATAGCGCACCTATTGTTCCGCTTAGTTTAAATTCAAATATGTAGTTATCTTATATCTACCCATTCAATTACAGCAAGACTCCGAAGTTTCTAAATCCCCAAACTGTAACCGAAACTATGCACTAATTAGGCACTTTTAAACAGTGTTCAACGTTTTTTTACCTGTGCGGCCATGACACGTTGACGTTCCAGCACCAGCAGGCAGCCAGGGCACCGGCAGTCCCGCCAGCGACACAGTCTCTTGTGCCCTTTCAAGCACGAGATGACACCGTGGTTACGGCATCTTGCGCACTTCGGAGTCCTCAGCGCTTTCCGAACCGTATTCTCTCCCTCACTAGAGGCTTCGTTTTGCATTTTGTTTACCGCAAACAGTTCTTAAATGAATCACTACACTAACTGCCTAATTCATGTTCAAGCAAGCAGTTGCGCGCTCACGCATCACAGAGTTATTAATGAGACGCGACAACGAGTCATGTTGACGCTGAAATATCGTTTCAGAGATTGACGGCTGTAAAGTGGGCTTCAAGTTTTAAAAGTTCAGTGGTAGACATCGCCCCGCCCTATACGCCTTACGATTGGCGGAGCAGCCGATGTGGGCGGGCGGCACCGAACGTTTTTTGTATTGTAAAGTTTTATTTTTCGGAGCAAAATGATACATTAATCGCTTGTTGTGTAAAGTATGTATGGAAGTGTTTGTAGTGTGTATTTTTAACATTATCAAAGACACTTCTTCATAACGTAAACTGTAAAGAAGCAATAAACTTTTTCGTTTCCTACTGAAGTTTCAAAGCATTAATATCAAAGCAATTAGAAATCTTAGCGTTGTAAACAACAGTTTCAATAGACATATTAATATCTACTTAGAACAGAATATTGGCACAATAATCTGTGAAAAACTTGCCACAATTTTGGTAATATCTTACAGGTCTTGCTTTTGCTACCTTGTGAGCTTTTTAAATTCTAAAAATAAAAAGCTTTTCAAATATGAATGCATAATACGTGCCTAGGTAGGTACCTAAGTAATCAAAAATATTTAGGTCAAATTACACCAGTGGCTAGAAGGCAACTGATACATCTTAGGCTTGATTTAAATTCGAATAGTTTGCCTAAAGTTAATACACAAACGTATACCTAAATAAAAAATGATGAATATTACAAAATAAATTCATTGTTACTTGTCTTACCTACTTATTATATAATTTTCCAAAACAATACCTACCTATAGATAGCTATAGAAAAATTTATCTCATACTTACCTACTAAGATTAGAAACGAATAAATTGGTAAATATCTACAGAAAAATATTTGGATAACTGGTAAACAATAAAAATGAAACACGTAACAAATTAGTAGTCTATAGCAACTTGAAAATGATATTCCATCTCTAGCGGCGATTGCCAATTAGCTCTCGGATTTCAATTGTCCGTGTCCACGGCGCGTCTTCGGTTACTGAGACCCTTTGTATTATCTCCTTATTTATGGATTTAAAAATACATGTATTTATCTAGCCCTCAGTCCAAAAAGTGGAGGAAGGTCTACCCTTGTATACAAAAGCTAGTACAAGTTTATAAAACTGCTGCTTAGGCCTCACTATGTAATACCTACCTACTTAGCCGCAGCGATTTTTTTACAACTGATTATAGGTAGGTAAAAGTGAAATGTTACAGAATTCTCACAAGTAAAACCGCCTCAGGATTGTTAAGTTATTGAGAACCTAAGTGGTCGACTTCATCGTAGAAATTCGGTGGTAATTAGCATAGTGCACCCGCTTCAAATGGGTGTCATCGTTAGGGAGGTTCGCGAGAAAAATCCGTAGTGCAGCTTGCAGTCTATGCTGCCGATTTTTTTTTTGCGAGGAAATACCATCCTAGAGGTATTCCTTGTCCCACCTTTGGTGAGGCGCGAGTGAGTCCAAGACTCTTACTGAGTAAAAACAACAATGTTCCCAATTTTGCATAGGTTATGCCAGGCCTATATTTCCATAAAACTAAAGCACGAGGTACTATTTTTTTCAGATTAATATGTTCAAGCATAGATAGCATTGATAACAAGACTGCGTAGTTATCCCAATGAAGCGTAAGTTAATAATAGCAGGGTACAAAGTATCTTTGTTTGCAGTAATTGTGGTTTGGAGCATAAAGCATCCTTTGCTCCTTGGCAAAAACAAACGCACTTTGTTTATTGTACCAGCTACTGACACGCGTGCATTCAATTCATTATGCGGCTCACTGCCTTTGATTGTACAATATACAGAATTATATTTAACAAACCATGTCTTTTTATTGTAATTAACTTTTGCGTTCTAAAGGAGAGTGCATATTATATTTAGGTACTTTGCTTGGATGGGTAAGATACAGTTATCTATGTCTCTTTGTCTAAGATGTGATTTCTTGAAAAATAAGTATCTATATCTATCCATATCTGTCGCGGAGAACCTAACGGGTTACCGGGGCTCCGGCTCGACGTGCAGGTGAAGGAACGGGGTGGTTTTTAGTCAGTAAGAGTCTGACACTCCCTCCCGCCTCACCCAGGCGGGAGCAGTCATTCGATGATTTCCGCCATCAAAAAAGAAAAAAAAATACCTATCCATATCTACACACACATATGTAGATACGATGCAAATGCAGATACAGTGGCAATCAGGTGAACATACTTATTCTTATTACATTTTCAACTTTATAGTTTTGATTTTAAAGTTGAAAACACCAAGGAAAAACTGGCCACTATACCTACTTGAAGTGTAAGGGGGAGTTGTGTAAGTCTCTGAGTAAAGATACTCTGAGGTTTAAGGCAAATGCCAAAAAGTAAAACTATTTCTGACTATTTCATCAACATTATGGTGTAAAATATTTTATTTTAATAAAAATAATCATTGTAATCCATTTGTAAGTGCATATAACTTTAATAAGTACATATGTAAGGTATAATTAGATAAAATTAGAATAGTGCAGTCAATTAGACACAGAAAAAAAACAAAATCCATACCACATAAGTAAAATAATATAAGTAACTTTGTAAAAGCTATTCACTAAAATATTAATAAAATAATATTACCTAGACTAGACATTAATTCATAATAATATACAATATGTACATGTAAAAATTGCCTGCTTGTTAGCAGTATCACTTTAATAGTCTTTTTAAATAAAGTTACCTACTCTCAAAAATTTCACGAATAGACGAACTTATTGCTTCCACCCGAAACTTAGAAGTATTTAGGTTCATCAGCTCCCTTTTATAACAAATATTACTTTGAACAACAAATAAAACCTTTGTCACATAAGAAATTCGGCTTCAGGCAGTAATTTTTTTTCGGAAAAGCAAGCTTCAAGCCAGTTTTCACTTACAACCATTGCGCTATACGTTTTAAGACTATCTAGTTCAGTCTTTTGAATATTGCTTGGAACTACAATATGTGTGCAGTCTGTGGACGGAGTATCAAGAACATTGGCTCCGTACATCGAAGCTAGAATAGCGTTAAGTCCTTCCAGCTCCGTCACATGTATGGAGCAAGGACGGAAGAATGAATGCGGATTGTTGTCCCCAAATATCTCCTTGTCTAAGTTCAGCATCTCTTGATGTGTGAGGTAGATTTGTACCTGTATTAAAAAATAATTATACAATTATGCATTTTAGTCACACCATGTAGAACGGTTAATTTATGTTTGGAAAAAAGTGACTGATATTTAAATGAAGAGTTACTTACATCACCATTCATTTTATCGAACACCTTCCTCAGAGTTTCCTCGTCAGTTGGTTCTGTGTAGCTGTCTCCGTAAGCATCATAATGTCTGGCGAGGGTTAGTCTCGTGGTAGGTTTGATGGCCAGCATATCTACCGGTGGAGGCTGCACGGGTGCTTCAGCCGAGGGCAGGGAACGTAACCAGGCGGTGCTCAGTACATCCAGGCGTTGTGATTCAATTACACTACGTACACGACTGGTTTGCTGACCCGCTACCCCGCACCATGTGTCCGGACCTTTATATACAACATGGTACTTACTCTCTTAGTAGGTACAGGTGCACCTTACGGTACATGTATATTCATATCGATATAATAGTGTGGATCAGTCATCATCTAGTCAATTTATAGTTACTTTAACCGTTTACTGACTAAATTTTTTTTTTTTTTTTTTAAAAACTTTGCCCCACACTAGGATTATCTCCTGTGTCGCGGGTGCGTTTACATACATACAAGTTCACATACACATGACACCCAGACCCGAAACAACAATTTGTGGATCACACAAAGTGTTGTTCCGTGCGGGAATCGAACCCGCGACACGTTGCACGGCAGCCGGTTGCCCAGCCACCGCTCCAACCGTGCAGTCAAATGTAGGTAAACGGGACATATTCGTAGACTTTAAACCACATAAGCGTTCTAACCGACACAACTCAGTTACCACAGCGCTTTACAATTAAAATGATTGTAACTGCCATTGATTGATTGTATCGTATTTGCTTTACCAAAAATATTTACTGCTTAGGTTTGGATTAATAATAATTGAATCAACTCACCGACATTAGCGACAACTTTCCCGCCGTGTGTTTCAATGATCTTGCAGAGTTCCTGTCGTGTACAGTCGACATCTTCGGACAGTATGCACAGCTTCCTTCCGAGAAGAGCCTTCGAAGTGGCTTCCACATCACCACGAGATCTGATCTGGAACTGCTCTGGGACCTTCGGCGCCTCTATCTTTCGCTTCGCTCGAGGTTTCACTTCGGCTATTTCATCCCCATTTATTTGATTGGTACTCAATTTTACTACCGGTCCTTTGTTCTATGAAGAAGAATAAAATATTTTAGGTACCTTGCGTATATAGTATGTTATGTTCTTTTAATAAGAATATCAGTAAACTAAACTACTAAATAACTGCCTCGTTGGTCGAATGGTTGCAAGTGCGACAGCCGGGCAAGGTGTCTCGGGTTCGATTCCCAGGTCGGGCAAAGTACTACGGGGTGTTTCAAAAATTCTAAGTGGTAGCACGGAGTCTGGATTTGTGCCCGGTATATGGCATTAGGCTCACCCCCTATTACATGGGACTTACGACATAAATAGTGAAAAGTGGGTGATACATTGCACAGTGGCACTAAGTGCCGTAATGTGCAACTCTGCCTACCCCTTCGAGAATAAAATAGATGTATATGAGAAATTCATGAAGTACTTACAGCACAAAGATTTTGGAACTCCATTAGTGTCATGACATCTTGAACGGGTTTATCGTCTCTTATTTTCGTGACGCGTGGAAACCTAAGCGTGTAGTCCGTACCAAAGCCTGATGCACGGACCAACTCCGACGCTCGAACCTATTTCAATACAAAATAAATTTGAACGTTCTGTAATAAAGTCGAATTTCTATTAAAAGAATTCAATGCCATATCTACATTATTACATCCTTAAAAAATAATATAACATTTTTAGACATTACCGTTAACACGACGGAATGTTCAGGTAGGATCCAGAAGTCAGGTTTATTTTTACTGAAACTCAAGTTAGATGGCGCTGGTGTCTGTCTAGAGGACGTCCAGTTGCGTTCCAATGTGGCACATATGGTCTCTCGCTCGTCGAACGTAAAGCCAGTAGATACCCGACCTATTGATATCCAGCACTCAGGCATTTTACCTGGTAAGTAAATAGAAAAATTTATAAAAATATCACAAACATTTTTAATTCTTTATAAGTTTCTATAACGCTAAGGGGACCGTAGAGACGGACCCTTAATAAAAGAAAATGTCAGCATTACGTAATTTGCTTCATTATTACGTACACCTTCTGCCTTGAAATGAATAAACATACTTTAAATGATTCAGTAATCGAACTCTGAATCTCAACAAGGAACAGGACGCCTAGTCGGTAGAGCTACCTGCTCAATTTTCCGTACTAACAAAAAGATTTATTAGATCTTATAATTTAAAACCATACCAATATTTTTAACTGAGTTCTTTTTAACTTTAAATTAAACTGAACAAGAAGGTTCGACATCCCAAAGTTATAATAAGAATAATAATATTGTATTTGTTTAGACTTCACTCAAAATTGGGTTTTTAAATTACAATATTAAAGTTAAATTATGATAGACCATTAACGAGATAATAATACATCATTATGCTTCAAAACTAGGGACAGAAAAATAAGAGGACTAGTACTAATATTTGTCGCGATTTGGTGGTCGCAAGGGGTCTTGGGTTCCATTCCCGGGTCAAGTAAAGTATTACTGGGTTTTTGAAAAATCTCAGTATTTGCTACTATGGAGTCTGGAATTGTACTCGGTAAGTCGGTATATGGCAATAGGCTCACTCCCTATTATATGGGACTCATAACATATATAGTGAAAATTGGGTGTTACATTGGACAGTGGCATTAAATGCCGTAATATGCACCTGTTTTTACCCCTTCGGGGGACAAAAAGGCGTGAAGTTATGTTATGTTTAATAATCTTATTGTTATACTGTACTGTAAACTGTAATACTGTCAGTCTATTTTTAAGTACAGGCTAGTGTTTTATTTACCAGGGCTAGCTCCATCGCTACAGGCGACGTGGAAACTCTTGGCGCGACCTTGCCTCTTGTTCTCAGCCTCATCAGCCCCGATAATCACAAGGTCTAGGTCACTCATGGCACCTTCTGTATACTAAATAAAAACGTTTTGTTTTTTACTCTTTAGTTAGCATCGTTCAAGTTGAGCATTTGCAAATTTTAAGTGTGGGAGAGCAATGCTTCGACATGAATGGGCCCGCTCGACCTGGGTAATACCACGGCCTCACAGAAGACCGACGTTAATCAACGTTGTGTTGTGTTTCGTCGTGTGAGTGAAGTTACCGGAGGCCCAATTACCCGCCCCCCCCCCTTTCCCAATCCCTGAATCTTCAACAATCCTCAAATCCCTAATCCAGAAGGCTGTTAACGCACTTGTAACGCCTCTGGTGTTCAAGGTGTCCATGGGCGAAGCCGATTGCTTAATATCAGGTGATCCGTCTGCTCGTTTACCGGCTTATTCCATAAAAAAAATGTTTACCTACAAATAAAGCTAACCTAGGTCACATCACTAGTTTAGGTATTGACAAAAAATAATGTTAAGTAGATAACTTAAAAATTAAAGAAAGTATTATGTTATTTCTTTATCACGAACTCAGTTAAACAAGTAACCATAAATACAAAGTGTTTCAACGGTATTTGGACATTAGATAGATAGGTAATGTACCAAAATATTGTTACCTCAGGTTTAATTTTGTACCATCCAGCATTGCGTCGATTGGGAATGTAGTAGGACTCCACATCTTTCACCACTATGCCCTCATCTTGATTCTCTATCGCCTTGTTCAGAGCATCCAAAATCTCGGGGAAAATGGTCCTTGGGGAAAACCAAATAAATGTTATTTTACATTGTCACAAATTAATAATTATAATAAGTAATCCTTTTTTTTGTTAAAATGCCAAATGAGCATTCAGGTCACTTGTTCAGTTCAGCAAGCAGGCCTGTAGGAGTAGGGGGGACTGGGCTTCCTCTGGTAACAGCGCAAGCGTTCACTGAAAAAAGTTTTGAGTAACAAATAACAAACAATTGAGTAACCTGTTACATAAAAATAGTGACTACATAACTATAGTTCTTATTAGACAAATTCAGTTTTGTTATTAGAGATCTGTTATTAGTAGCTCGACAAAAATGATAACTTCTTAACAAATTTATTATTCACGTTGTACCAAAGTGTTCTAGAATAAATAACTTAATATGTGTATTATAAAACAAAAGTGTTATGTAAAAATAGCCACGTTTTATTGTTAGCGCGTACAAATCCGTTTGGTTAATACTTGGTCATGGGTTTGGTATAGTTCAGTTATTAGTTACATCATTATAATATTATTGTAACCAAACTATTTTGTTATTTGTAACTGAACTTTTCGGTTAAAAGTAACAGCACTATAATATTATTGTAACCAAACTATTTTGTTTTTTGTAACTGAACTTTTCGGTTAAAAGTAACATAACTTTTTAGTTAGAGTGACTGCTCCGATCAGTCCGCGAAATTCAAATTTTCTTACGTTTTTTTGCAATTTGCAGGCCAGTGCTAGATTGTATGTAGATTAAAATATTGTTCGCGATTGTAAGACGTATGTAGTTACAGAACTAATAATCATCAAAAGCATCAGTGCAATCCTCCAAGTTCTAAAAGGTCTAGCAATGACTTTGACCTTGAAAAAATCTTTTTTGCTTGATGATGATGATGATGATTATTAGTTCTGTAACTACATACGTCTTACAATCGCGAACAATATTTTAATCTACATACAACCTAGCACTGGCCTGCAAATTGCAAAAAACGTAAGAAAATTTGAATTTCGCGGGCAACCCTGTAGCATCAGCCTGAAGTGTTTTTTTTTCTTGTAGATTTTCATTTACCTACCTATAAGAAGTTTTAGCAAGATATATCCTTCCCCAAATCTCACCTACTATGGTATTCATTTCGGTTACAAACTTGAGATAGAATAAGAAAAACAACTTTGTTTTTTACAATTATATTTATTTATTAAATATCAAATCAATTAATTTTAGTAGGAACTTGAAATTAATACAGACAAAGAGCTAGCACACTATACTAGCCAAACCTAGCTACATACACTAAAATAGTATTTAAAATTCGATCATTTCCACTAGTTTCATTGAAGTTAAAAAATGAAACGAATGCAAACTACTTTTTTCATTCCATTGTAGTTAATTTTTGCTAAATGCTGTACACATCTATACATACATCCTCACAAACTTTCTATTTCTATTTTCTAGTAGGTAGCATTTACCAAAAAATAACTACAATGGAAATAGTGGAAATAAATACTTGCACTAGTTCAATGCAATGATAAACACAAAAATTTTGTCTTTCATGATTCAAAGAAAAATGTGTCATTAGGTTCGGTACACTTGTCAGGTCTTTCAAACATAGGAAACACTTGGGCATTTTAGTTTGTATGCTTATATGCGATTTATGTGATCAATGCTTGTTCTTTATGTTTTAATGCCGAGATCCGATATAAGTGTATTTACTGCAGTAAAGCTTTTATCATATTTCGTTTTTAACTCAAAAAGTACAGTTTGTACAAACTGCCAGACATGACGGGACTCTTTAGGATATTCAGCATTCAATACAAAAATCGCCTTTAAACAAACTTCTACAGCTTTTGTAATAGTTGGCATTTCATATGTAATGTTATTAATCACTATGTACCTTGCTGTAATTGATTTATTCGGCGAAACAACTGCAATTACAAAAGGTTGCATTTGAAGGTCCATTTTCATAAGCTTGTCTCTTTTTCTTGTTATCTCTACTGCTACCTCAGCTGGACTTGCGACTTGAGTTATGAAGCCTTCCAATACCTCTCGCTTTGATGGTCTCCAGTGTGTCTTTTTAGTTGCTTTATTTGTAGAAGTAACATTTGATGTGCTCATCAAAAAAGGTAGCGATGTTAGAGCGGCTAAATCAGTTTGTTCTTCATTGGACTCTGTAATAAATAAGAAAAAATAAATAACTCTATTTCTAGCGCTGTCAGATAATTAAATAACCCTTTAGGTATCTCCATCAAAGGAAGAAATCATCAATTATCTTCATCATCATGTAAGTTACAAGGCCGATGAACGACCCGACAAGCCCTGGTTGCCAATCATTCCCACTAATTCCGTTGAAGAATTCCATCATCATCATGATTGTGATTCAGCCTGCATTGTCCTAATTAAACCACGAACAACATAAAAATCTTTCACCCAGTTTATTGTTTCCTGTGATGTGAACCGACAACCGGACCATGGAGGTATACAATAGCTTTGCACTAATGTTATCCGTTGTTATTTTCACATAATAACGGATAACATTAGTGCAAAGCTATTGCTGCTGCTGTTTATTTACCTCTAGAAGAAATAAGAACAACAAATATTAAAACGAAAAAACCTTATTCACTTACCATCAATCTCATTTATTAATCCTTTCTTTTTTGCAATGCTTATAAGTTTTGATTTAATTAAGGGCCAATTTTCATTAAACCTCTCTCCGTAGTCTGGGTACAATATCTTAAAATCCTTCAGTAACTGAAAATAAATGTTAGATAACAGAAATCAAGTAGAAAAAAAAATTAAGTACCTAACTGTGGTTTCTAGTCACCATATATTACCAGTTGCCCTTGTTTTGAACACCACCTGAGGCGAATAGGAATGATTACCCACAAAGCAGGAGTAACTGGGAATATAGGATAAACTTCAAGGGCAAACTACTAACATGACTTACCAAATATACCTATTCCACCGGACAGATTGATAGCCTTATATTTTGTGAAATAATTTGAAATCGTCATATTTTTAGAAGCAAAATCGTTTAACCTTTCTTTAGTAGTAACTTCCCAATATGATTCTACCATTTGCCATGGATCACAGTTGTTCTGAAGCCATAATAACTTCTCTGAGATGTCAACACTTTGCTTCCTTCGAGGTGACTAATAGCTTCCTGTGCACTTGTACTGGGCCAAGGGGAATATTGCTCATTTGAGTTTGAACTGCTTGAGGAGCAACGTCTTTCAAAGCTTTTAATAATTCCTGATTTGATAAAATCTCGGCGACGGTGTCGATATTGGTCTAGTAATTTTCCTTTTGCCGAAATCTTTTGCAGCGGGCTGAAACTTGCATATGGTATAAAATATACCGATGAACTTTCCTGTTTGAAGATTTTGCTTATTTCATATGCCAGTTGATAAAACCTTGAACTAAGAATTTTTTTCTCTGCATCATTTTTCAGCTCGTGTGTAATTATTAGATTGCAAAGTCTTCGCCTGGCTGCATTATTCAAGAGACCCTTTTCTTGGTATTGCAGCAAAAGACCTTTGCCTTCATTTGATGAACTTAGGATTCCATATAATTCCTAGAAACATTTATATAATTAATAATAGAAAGAAAAAAAAACATAAAAATGTAAGGCTTTGGAAAGAATAAAATACAGTCTTAAAATAGTCAACTGTTCCTCTTTCCTCCCCAACACCTAGAATTAAAAAATCTTAGCAAAATTCTAAAAAGAATGTCAAAATAACTAACGCAATCATATTCCGGCTTATCCTCTTCTATTTCATTAATTATTTCAGACATTTCAGGGGGGTCCTCATCATCAGGTAATGTCTGTACAACTGGCAAATCTTCCACTGTATACAGCATTATTTGGTTGTTTGAGTCCGAAGTAGTATTAGCACACTGAAATATAAAATAATAACCTGATCAAACTCTAACATGGTTTTATATGACAACCACTGTCCGAGACAGTGACAGGGACTGATGGCTGAACATGCCTTCCAAAGCACAGGATAACCTACTGGACAGACAAGAACCCTGGATTTGGTTCGGCCTGCATTATCCTAATCAAACTGGGAACAACTTCACAAAATGACTTTCATGCTCTAAGTATTTTCCATGGGATTCAATTCCACAACCTCTGGATCAGGTGCCAAAGCCCCAAACCACTAGACCACAGAAACAGTAATGAAATTAAAAAGTAATCATTACTAACATACATACATGAATTATAACATATATACATGTTTTTATTAAATATTTTAATGTTAACTAGCAAATGTCACGCGATTTCACCCGTGTAGTTCCCGTCCTATGGAGATAAACTATAGCCTATGTTACTCAGGGTAAATGTAGCTTTCTAATTATAAAAGGATTTTTGAAATTGGTGCAGTAGTTTTTGAGTTTATTCATTACAAACACACACACACAGAAATACAAATCTTTTCGCTTTATAATATTAGTGTAGATTTAAACTGTCAAACACCAAGCGGTCACCGGTGACCGCAACCTATTGTTCTGTAATTGTGTCTATAATGACGGTACGAGTTAAATGACTAATTAAGTATTAATTATTGTTATTATTACTTACAGTGTTCTCAAAAGCATTTGACATTATATTGGTCAAAAGTCTGATTTGTGTCGTCAGCTTAGCCCGGTGTCCAATAATTGGCACTAAGTCTTTCAGGTCAGCCTCTGACAATATTTGGAGAGTCTCCACATCAATGGATTCTTCTGAAATAATATGGATAAGTTTAGTCTTTTTATCTCCGCACTAAGTCAGTTAGTCAGCTTGTTTACTAGTACCACGGGACTTTTCTTAATAAAAATAAGAGTTGGTTGGGAGAGGACTGGCCCTAGGTTATGTAGGTGCGGGGGTCAGTGGTTCATCTTTGGGTGTGGTAGGTATGCAATTAATAATATCATACACTAGGAAAGCAAAAGATCTGCATAAATAGTCAAACAATAGCTCATAACACTCCATTGCTGAACATATATGCGTTCTCCAGTACTACAGAGTACATAGTCTCCATGTATGGAAGAAAACGCTGCTACCCGTTTCCTCAAGTGAAAAACACTCACCCAAAAATTTTGGAATGTAGGCTTCCAATCCCCAAGACCGCAGATAGTCCGAGATCGTTTTCTCTGCCGCCTCGGCTACCGGCGGCGGCTCCATTCTTGAAATCTTCTTGACGTTGCACTACCTAGTACCTACACTCGCCTCGCAAGTACCTACTCGCAACGCAACACGAGAAGAACAGGTTTCTACAGATTACTTCCGTGACCGTTAGTGTTTGATGTAACCAAAATGTTTTGTTATGCCCTGCATAACTTTATTCACCACCTATTATATTGCTGTATTATTGATAACCAAAAATATTCTAAAACCAACATAATCAATATTAGTTGATCTCAGCCAAATTTTTTGTTCATTTTTAGTAACTATGCAAAACAAATCTCAACAATACTATTTAGCTGGTAACAAACTAATATAGCAGACTTGAAAAACAGCAACTATTCGTTAAAAAAATAGTTTTAGTTGGGTCAACTGTAAAGTCACAAGTGTGTAGAGTATAGCCAAACATATTATGTTGCAAAGTGCCGAAACCGAATTTTGTATTGGATAACATAAAATTTTGTAGCTTATAACCAACTCAAATAACAAAAATATTTTTGTAAAATGCAACAGAAGCAGTTGATCAATACGTAAATGAAATTCGTTTGTCTTTTATCAAGGTTTGGTTATTTGTGAATTAACTCAACTAGTTTTGTAAAATACTTTTTTCAGATTGTTTCACCCTACTTTTTTGTGAGGCCGTCTCAGTGCGGTAAAGCTGGCCCATTTGGTACAATCATGGCTTTCCCACATGAGTAAAACCGCAGGATCAATGTAGCATAAGAGTCATTTAAAAATTAAATAAAAATAAGTACACTCACGCCTTAGACAATGTCTTCCGATCACTATGCTTTATCACTCCAGTTTTGTCAGTAAACACTTTGTCCAAAATAAGAAGTCGTTCTCTAAGTGGCAACCCTCCTTTCTCTGGAGGCCCAACTAATGTTCTACCATTGTAGTACAGAATATCGAAAGCGCAGAAACAAGGTTGGAACCTCGAATTCTCTGTTATTTTCTTAACGTCGAAAGCCATGCCTGTAATATATATGAACATTGTATTCCAAACTTATTAAATAATGCAGCCGTTTTATTTTATCTGTTTTCAGTGGTTCAACAGTCGACTGCACGGTTGTCACAGTGGCTGGGCGACTGGCAGCTGCGCGTCACGGGTTCGAGTTCTACGCGGAACAAATCTTTGTGTAATTCATAAATTGTTATTCTGGATTCGGGAGCGGTGATTGTAAACACACCCACGACTCGATATCACCACACGAATATTATAAATGTAAAAGTTTCTTTGTATAGATGTTTGTCCGTCAATCACACTGAAACTACACGGGCAGGGTAAGGGCTGACTTAGACGACAGGATAATTTTATCCTGATTAAATACTCCTATGGGGCAAAACAGGAATCATATTCTACGAGGACGAAGTCGCGGGCAACAGCTAGTTATCTGTATCTATACTAATATTATAAAGAGGAAAGATTTGTATTTAAGCCGGGACGGGCCGCTAGTACATAATACACATATTATTTGCACACTTTACAGAGGTAGGTATTTATTGGAACAGAAAGAGAAGTAGGCTAGTTACCTTTACACCCAAAGCACTGGTACTGTTTATGCCAACCCATCATTTCGCCGTCTAGAATAAAGCTGGTAACATCAGATGAGAAGGTGTCCTTAAAATGAGGCGTCAACAGGCCAGAGTCATAACTGCCTCCATAGTTCTTGGTGAATGAAAAACCTCTTCGCGAATAATATTCAAATTTTCCGTTTAGCATGTGTATCTGTTAGGAATATTATTTCTTAATTACTGCGTTATAGCAATACAATAATGGCTGCTGTTTTTGTACCATGCAATCGAGACGATAAAAAAGACCTACTTGAAATCTTTCACCGTCAAACTTGTTCTCAATCTGATAAGTTTTGTCCGAGGACAGTTGCTTGGCGATATTCTTGACGTCGAGTCGTTCGGACAGCATCGGGCTAATTGCATGAAACATCTCTATTCCCAGCTCCAAAGGACGAGAATCTCCCTCACCGAGCTCTTCACACACCTGTTAGAAGTTATAGTATAGATGGTAAACCGAGGTATATAGATACGGAATATAGGTAATAGTACCTAACCTATTAAAACTTAAATAGGTTAGGTAGTTTCTTATGTTAATCCTTACTTATACAAAGTGTTTTCACTTTATTTACTCGGTTGATGATAATGCTCTCTGCAAGATAGAACTGAACTGAACATTGTACCTACCTAAGTAGGTACCTAAGTAGGTACAATGTTGTTAAATGACTTTTTATGTAAGTACATAAGAATAATAATGATTGGCGTCGTCGACTAACCTTGGACAATAGGCCACAGGTTTCATAATATTCGGGAGCGTCAGGGTGAAATAGAGCCAATATGCGATTACTCCCCATCTCCAATTTGAGCTCTTTGAGTATCAGTCTGAGGAACCACTTCATCTGGTCTGCAGTCACTTTATTTATAACTTGGCTGAACGTTTCATCGAGAACCGCTGAAAATATGAAATAAGTCAAAATAAAACCTGCCTAGTATAGATAGGAAGATAGGTTTTAATTGCTGCCTCGTTGGTGTAAGATTCGCAATTGTGACTGACCAACAAGAAGTCTCGGGGTTGATCTCCGGGACGGCAATTCTAATTGAGATATATGTATGTAGTTTTTTGAAAAATTCTTAATCAGCACGGAGTTGAGAATCAAACCTTTGGACGACGACATGATGATACGACGATATATTATGATTAACTACCTAAACCAACTACTGCGCCGTTCGTGCAGTTCAAATTTTCTCAATAAGTGCAATAATAAAATAAAATTATATAGAGACTTACACGCCTTCATCCCAACTTCAGCTGCGGCGATGTTATCAAGGATGCTATTAATATCACCAACAGTGATGTCCTCAGATTTTGGTTTCATTCTACTTTTAAAAACAAAGTATGCAACTCCAGGAAAATCGCTGTCCTGAGAGTTATTTACTGATCTGTAATTCAGTAACTTCTGCGCGTCGCGAGATTGTTTGCAAAGTGATAGAACTTTTACAAGTAACACGCCAAGTTTGCTTTCTTTTAAATTATAAGCACTCCTTTCTCTATCTAGTTTTGGCAGCAGCAGTCTTAGAATTGGGAATAAAGTAGCATTCTGGAAATACATATTATTTGTATTTAAAATATTTGATAACACCTATTAAGGGTCTTACAGTTAATGATTGTGGTCCTATTGCGATAATTTTAGACTTATGTAATGCTTGGCACCTACATCTATAAATATTAAACTTCACACTCCTTGCAACTAAACTACTTAATTAACAGACTGCCTCATTGGTCGAGTTAGAGAGTAAAATATTTTTGGTATTTTCAGTTCCAGAAAATTTCCAGCAGTAGCAGGGAGTTCGGAAAACCAAGAGACGATAACATAACCAACGAATGTGGATATTTATACAACTAATATGTGCGCCAAATTAAAAAAAAAAGATAATTACCTAAGAAAATGGCCGTTATAATACTGATCTTTACAAAATAAAAACTCAAAAGACACTAACTAATTTATTCTATCGTCCCGATACGAAATGAAACAAGGAAAGTTCAATGGTCACGTGTCTAGCCTTTTTTTTTTTTTTTAAGGGGGGAAAATCATCGAATGACTTCTCCCGCCTGGGTGAGGCGGAAGGGAGTGTCAGACTCTTACTGACTAAAAACCACCCCGTTCCTTCTCCTGCACGTCGAGCCGGAGCCCCGGTTACCCGTTAGGTTCTCCGCGACTCCGAATCGGCATCGGCCGTATTGGGCCCCATCTGTGGTGGTCTGATGGCTCTTTGAGGCGCGCGCGGAACGCGACGCGCTGTACGCTCGGGTCTGTTTCTGGTCGGACGGGGAGCCACCCATGCTCGCCGTCCGCAGGCCCGCGCTTACGGTGGCCGGAGATCGTCTCGCGATCCCCGACGCCCGGTGTGTCCTTCGCGATGGCTGGGTTGCGAGGAGGCAGCGCTTCGCTGCCTCACGCGTCCCGCCTCCTCCTTAGCTAGCATGACTGCTTCGCAAAAGGAGGAGACGGCATCCCAGTCCCCCTCGCTCCGCATCATGGCCTGCACTAGGCCCGGACGCGAGAGGACGTGTCTAGCCTACAAATAAGGTAGCACTAGAAAGTACTAGATTTTTTATATTCTATAAAATAAATAATTATTACCTTTTTCCCTACCACTTGTGACGCACTCAATTTACATTCATTTATAAAGTTTCCCAATACTTTATCTTGTTCTTGTCTTTGCCTTTTCCTCTTATGCAGCTGTTCTAAGATGCTACAAAACTTTTCAAATTTAATTTCATTAGCGGGAATCACTTCATTGGCCATGATAGGGATCAAAATAATATAATGGACTCCCTAAAACAAACAAAAAATAGCTGTTGGTACAGAAGCCACCATAACAAGCTTCCTCAAATTGTAACTTTCTTTAAGTTTTCAAAAAGTCGAAAATCTTTTAGTTGTAGTTTTGGGGAGCTTGATTTACTGGCGTCCGTATTAAGTTAGTTGCTACTTAACTTATTAGTCGTAAAAATTAATGATTAAGTATACAAAGCTTCGAATATTTTATTAGCATAAAAATATTACTCTAATATAAAAAGGGTTGTATTATAATTGAAACTTAGATATTCATTTTAAATAACATTTATTTTTCATATCAGAAATGATCAGAATATTACACGACAAGATATTTCAGCAAATACTTTCTGGCCATGACTGGCGAATGGTCTTTATAAAGAAGATACAAGTTATAGGCTGTTTCTCTCTTCAGATCAATAACTCCATGTTGTTCACATGTCGTAATATGGTCACAAGCAAGAGCCCTCTCATAATACTCAATAGCAAGATTATTGATACTTAACATTTGATACACTCTTCCCATATTATAATTCGCTTCTTGGTCACATTTCCTTAAAGACTGATAAGTTTGCATATATGCCATTCCTTGGAGAATCAAGTTGTGATGTTTGTCCACAGTTCTTTGTGCTGCCATCACTAAAATAGTAATGGCAATTAAAAATGCAGACAAAGAGTCACCACATCTTTCATGATATTCCAAGTAGTACTTCAATGCCACTAAGTATCTCCCTGAAATTAGGAAGTGATTCCCCAAAAATAAGTTCTTAGTGAAATTGGTACTATCTCTTTGGAATAGTCTTAGTAAGAACTTTGAATGTGTATTCCTATCAATGAAATTAATAATAAGATTCAATAAGTTCCATGACCGGTTACTTGGATGCTTTTGAGAGAATTCTCTGATGAAACGGAATGCATTTTGGTTGTCATTGCTTAAAAGACAGGCTTGCAAGCAGTAGAATTCAATATCTGGTCGATGAGGAAATAAACTCTTTGACATCATTGCACCAAAAGTCAATCTTTGCATCACAAAGTATTTTTTAAGTTGGCATGCAGTATTTAACATTTCTAGAAAGAAGTCCCATTCTTCCTGTGGTGTAAATTTAAAAGTTTCATCTTCATCAAAGTGAATATCATTTTCGTGATATTGGCTTTCTCCTCGCATTGTACGGAAATTGTGAATAAGGTCAATTCCACATCGTACCTTACATGCTATATTTAACTCATCTTGGTGTCTAAACTTGACAAATGTTTTAGAGAGCAAAGCTTCACCCACCTCTAAATACTTTAACCATTTTTTATATTTTTTCAGTGCCAAACATTGTTCATATAATAAATTGGCATTTACTACATACCTAAAATCTTGTTCTAACATTTGCAAAGCTTCATCAATACGCCCTTTCTTCTCTAGTATGGAGTATAACTTTCTTCGAGCATCAGGATGTTGTGGTGCATGTATTAATACTTTGTAAAATGAATTAATAGCATCAGTTTCTCTGCCGAGCATATACAGACATTCTGCATGCTTTAGCCACACTGCTCCAAGATCAAAGCTATTGTTCTTCACTAATGGTTCTAAAAGTTGTATGGCTAATTCATGCTGTCCAGTTGAAGAAAGTGCTTCTTCTATGTCCATATACAAGTCTCCTGCATTTTCCACATCATTGTTTAAAAACTCAGTTAACAAAGTTTGAACTAAATTAACAGCACCAAGATGTATGAAACAGACTAACAGCTTACTTTTTAAATCTATAGGCAAAGAATCAGGAATAGTACAATCCAAGTAGTTAGTTTGCTCCTCTATATCTCCATCAGCATTTTTAACAGTTTGTATTTCTGCTTCAATTTCAACTCCAACATTGGCAACAAATATTTCAATACATGTTTGAAATTGCTTCTGTCCTATGAGAAGCTCTAAAAATATATTGAGATCTTCTAAATTGAACAAAGTTGGGCACTTTTTATAAGCTGAAGACATCACTGCAAGTGCTCGCTCCATTTCATTATTATTATGATATTGTGTCACAGCCAGTTTGGCATATTTCATTATGGTTTCTCCTTCAGAAGCCGGCAATGAAGTTACAATCTTATGATAACACTTGAGCTTTGTGATATGTAAAGTATTAATTGGAAAATTTATGGCTTCTAGTTTATCAAGAAGTTCTATTCTTTTCAGATGACTATCAAAATTATGTGGGTCATCTGCTATTGCTTGTGTGTAGCAAATCATCTCTTGCCTGCAATCATCTCTTTGTTTAAATATGGCAGCAAGTCTCAGCCATTCTTCAGCATCTGGAGGACTCAGATGAGCCGATAGTAAGGAAAACTGTAGTGATTTTTCAATATCATGCTCATATAATTGAGCTAAAGTTTGGTACGGCTCTGGGGCAGTTGGAAACTGCTTAATTATTTCATGACACATTTTCTCCGCTGTGTCTCTGTCTCCTCTTACAAAACGTAAATTTGCTTCGCCCATTAACCCCAAAAGGCCTGGTGGCAACCTTGCAAACTTACGACGCCTTTGCATGCCTTTTCCGGACAAAGCAAAAGGTTCATCGTCATTTCTTTTGCTTGCATCATCTATGTCTTCTTCGTCATCCATATTGTACCATTCATTGGAATATTCAGCAAAAGACATTTCACCACTCAAGAACTTACTGGTTAGATCATTCTCTAACTCCATTTTTAAAGTTATTTTTAGTACTTCGTTTTCTCAAAACTTTACCGGTTCAATTCTTCGTGTAATAAAATTATTCAATGATTATTTCTTATCAAAATGAGATAATTTAGCGGCTTCAATGTGTTTTACTTACTTGTTTACAAAAGGGAATTTAATTCTTTTGTATTTCTTATTCTTCCATCCCATTCAAGTTTATCTTGCTTGTTAGTGCATACTATCTTTTTCACGACTAGTATTAATTCAATTAATTAATAATTTTCTAAAATATCACGATTTCATGAAATAGTACACGCTGTTTAGAAAAATAGTTTAAAATAGTGTGTGAAACTATGAAATATAATTTATTTGTCTGTCTGAATGTCAGTGTCACTTGTCTAGTGAGTAGTAGTAGTAGTGGCTAGTTTTGACATGTCGCGACGTGATGTAAAGTAAAGGAGGCGATACACGCTAGGTTTTGCATGATGTTTTTAGTCGTGCATGCATAACCGACAGACAAGCCCTAGCGTGTATGTGTGTCGCGGAGAACCTAACGGGTAACCGGGGCTCCGGCTCGACGTGTAGGAGAAGGAACGGGGTGGTTTTTAGTCAGTAAGAGTCTGACAGTGTCAGACTCTTACTGACTAAAAACCAACACTCAAACTGACTGTTGGTAATAAGCGTTACATTTATATTGGCAACACTGATTTTTCTATCTTGTAGTAGTTGTATTTTAAATAATAAATAAAATGTCTGTGAATAAATTAAGGTTTATTTACTAATAAAAGAAAGTATGAACATAAAGTAAGATTTATTCTTCAAATTAAGATGGTAGCAGAGCGTGGTTAGAGAAGGAGAAAAGTGAAAACAATAATTGTACGAAAACAAGCGAAAATAACAAAACTGTCCATGTGCAAAATGGCAGCGAAAAATAGCGACATCAATATTCCGATTTTCGATGGTTCAGATTACAGCAATTGGAAAATACGAATTCTCAAGTTTCTACAATTCAAAAAGTGTAAAGAAGTGGTAATGCGAGCTAAAACATCTGCCGACAATGGTACATGGGACGACCGCGATGTTCAAGCTACAAACTATATTTACAGCGCAATAACAAACCGACAATTGGAATACATAAGTGAATTAGAAACGGCCTACGAAATCATGCAAAAGTTTGATGAAATGTATTTAAAAAAGTCGACGGCCTTGCAAATTATATGTCGACATAACCTCGAAAATGTCAAATTGAAAAACTACTCTGGAGTGTCATTGTTCTTCGACGATTTTGAAAAGTGTGTTAACGAATTAAAACAGGCCGGGGCGTTTGTATCAGAGCAAGAAAAACTTAATTATATGCTCAAATCATTGCCCCCAAATTATAGTCATATCGGGGACTTGATTGACGTTCTCCCAGAAAAGGACAGAACAGTAGATTATTTGAAAAGTAAAATAAAATTAAAAAAGGCCGAAGAAGAAGATTCCAACGAGGCACCACACGATAGCTCTAATGCTTTTCGAGCTGAAGCTAAAATGGCATCACACTTAAGTTGTCATTATTGTGGGCAACAAGGTCATTTTCTAAGGGACTGTCGTACCCGTGAACATGAACTAAGAGGACGAGGACGTGGATATTCTATGAATAGAGGAGGACGTGGATATTCTATGAATAGAGGAGGTCATGGATATTCTATGAATAGAGGTCGTGGCTTTTCTGTAAATAATAGAGGAAGAGGTACATACAATTCTAGATTTTTTCGTGGACGAGGAAATTACAATAATGAGCGATCCAGAAATGAATATGAGCAACAGGGAAATAGTTTTCATACAACAATCGCTAACAACACAACAACAAATGAAAAAGAAAATACAAAGAAAGGAGAAATAGAGTGGTTGCTCGACAGCGGTTGTACAGATCATATCATTAACACAGATGATTACTTTGAATCTTGTGAGACATTAAAGCAACCTGTGAAAGTCAAAATTGGTGACGGAAGAATACTAGAAGCTACAAAGGTTGGAAATATAAAGGCGTGTTTTCTAGTTTATGGAGAAAAATCAGAAGTGATGTTGACAAATGTATTCTACGTTAAAGAAATGAGAGCAAATTTATTAAGTTATTCAAAAATCACAGATAGAAACTCAATTGTGTCAAAGGGGAGATTGGCAAAAATATATAACCCATACAGAAAAGTAATAGCAGTTGCAATTAAAGATGAAAGACTATATAAAATGAGAAGCTACGTTAATGAAAATAATCTGGAAGCAAATGTAAGCAAAAGTATGACTGTGAAAGAGAAATTACACCGCACATTTGGACATGTAAACTTCAATAATTTAGAAAGGATGTGCAGAAATGAAACATTAGAAGGACTGCCTAAAAAGATTGAACCGGAATATTTAAAATGTGTGACATGTATAGAAAATAAAATGCATAACTTACCTTTTCAAAACAACAGAAGAAAGGCAGATGATATACTACAGATAGTTCATACAGATTTGAATGGTCCTCATCAAACAGTAGGAGAAAATGGTGAAAAATACTTTTTAAGTTTTATAGACGACTACAGTAAACTGGTTAAAGTCTATTGTATCCGGACAAAAGATGAAGTATATAATTGCTTAGTGCAATATGTTAACGAAGTACAAAATCTCACTGAAAAGACGATAAAAGAAATATGTTGTGACAATGGCACAGAATATATAAATTCAAGAGTTCATCAGTTTGCAAGAGAAAAGGGAATCATAATAAAACCGTGTCCAGCATATGTTCATGAATTGAATGGAACTGCCGAGAGGTATAACAGGTCTTTAATGGATATGGCAAGATGTCTGTTAACAGAAGCAAAGGTTGACAGAAAATATTGGCCGGAAATAATCAAAACAGCTGGATATCTCAAAAATAGAATCTTGACTAATACTATTGAACGAAAAAGTCCATATGAAATATTTTTCAAAACGAAGCCTACAGTGAAGTTTCTGAAAATGTATGGCAGTAGAGTCTTTGTACGAATACCAGAAGAAAAAAGGAAATCTAAATGGGACAAGAAAGCAGAAACTGGAATTTTACTTGGATATACAGACACTGGATATAGGGTATTAATTAACAACAAAGTAATAGTAGCGAGACATTGTGATATTGTAGAAGAAGACATGAAACTGTGTGGGTTTCAAGATGAAAGAGTAGAGAATTTAGAAGAGGAAAAGGAAAGTAAATTTGAAATATCAGAATGTGTGGAAGGAAGTGATACGGATAAACCAAACAGCAATGATGATATACAAATTGATGAAGACATGACTATAAAGAAATCAAAAAGACAAGTTAAACCTCCAAAACGATTTGATGAAGAGTTCGGCTATTATTGTATCAGTGTAAACTATTGTGACGCTATGATTCCAGAAAATTTTCAGGAGGCGATTAACTGTGACAATGCAGATGAATGGAAGGCATCCATGGATCGTGAGATGAGCAGCCTGGTGAAAAACAAAACATGGATACTAGTTGACAAGCCAACAAAGGACAAAAAAGTGATTGATGTGAAATGGGTATACAAAAAGAAGAGTGAAGAATACATTGCCCTGTCCGAAGCAGTAACTGAAATAAAATTCTTGATAAGCTTAATTAATGATGTATTTACAAAAATTTCTAAACCAGTAAGAATTTATGAAGATAATTCAAGTGCTGTAACCATAGCTAAATTTGGAAATTTTACTAAGAACTCTAAGCACATTGAGGTGCATTATCACTATATTCATGAAAGTGTCAAAGAAAATTTAATTGAAGTTATTAAAATAGAGTCTGAAAATAATGTTGCAGATGTATTAACTAAAGCTCTTGGAAGTGTTAAATTTGTTAAATTCCGTGAATTATTAAACATAAGTTAAATTTATATAATACATAATTTGTTTAATAAGTTTAAATATATATAAAACTGTTTAGTTACTTGAACCTGTTCTTAGAGCTAATTTGAATGTTTTGAATTACTTGTGCTGTGTACTGATTGCAATATAAATGTAAGGAGGCATGTTGGTAATAAGCTTTACATTTATATTGGCAACACTGATTTTTCTATCTTGTAGTAGTTGTATTTTAAATAATGAATAAAATGTCTGTGAATAAATTAAGGTTTATTTACTAATAAAAGAAAGTATGAACATAAAGTAAGATTTATTCTTCAAATTAAGACTGACACTCCCTTCCTCACCCAGGTGATTCGATGATTTTCCCCCCTTAAAAAAAAAAAGCATTTATGTGTGACACTGACAATGTGTGTTATCGGTGCATGTACTTACATGTAACCGACCAAATATCAAATTCATACTTTATGCCGCTCGGTTATGCGCGCGAGCATAACCGAACCGAGCGTGTGTGGCGTCCAGCGAGCTTGCCTGCCACAGTTTTTTTTATTTTCGCAGTAGTTTGATATTGGCATCCTACACCAACCGTCATGTACTACGTAGACGTACGTAGCTTACTCAACTGAGAGTTCGTGGCAATGGCAAGATGGTGCTTGCAAAGATATAACCATCATGCAAACCCTAGTAGGGTGTGTGGCCGCCTTTACGGAGTGGTGGGTTATGAAAATGCGGACGACGTATGTACTTGCTTTAAAGTGATAAGTTTACTTTATTGATAAGGGTAGTGCAATCTTTAAATACTGCAATATTATACTTTAATAAAAACTAAAAAACAAATGGTATGTGTCCAGAAATACTAGTACCCAATTTTTAAAATATTACCCAATGAAATTGAAAGGTACCAAAAATTTGACAGTTCATCAGCTTTGTGTGACTTGTATTTTTTTCTGTTTTGTTTTAAAATTTTACCAAAATAGTACACAGTGGTACGTGGGTTCATGATAAAGTTAAAATTTGGGGCAACGGAACCTGGAGAGGAAACGTGTATATTAATAAAAAACGGTAATGGTGTCGAAAACTACCATCTTAATTAAAATTTAAATCAACTGAGATTTACTTTATAATGTAAAATAAAATCAATAATGAAACATATGTTTTTATTGTTATTTTTTTTAATTTCAAATACTCTTATTTATCTATGTATAGTTTTAAAATATAAAAATAGTTACGAAAAGATGTGAAGTGATAATGATTATAAATAGACGCTATTAAAACAAGGTGTCTTCCTGACTCTGTCTGAATATTATACCAAAATGGGCAATTGGTATCATCATCCGACTAGATTGTATATTGTAAATAAAATTAGATTGATTGTTGATATAATTTACTCTAAATAGAGCTTTAAAAATATGTTAATGTTACTTTACTATTTCCCTTGACATCATCACCAAGGTTTATTATCACTGTTGAAGTTTTTCTCCTAGAACAACAACAAATATTTAGTAATCATTAAAATTAATGCAAAAATTATAATATTTGGTTTATTGACTTGCCAGTGTCTGATTGTAATAAATGTGGGTCTAATTTAACTTTAAACTGTCAAACACCAAGCGGACACCGGTGACCACAACCTATTGTTCTATAATTGTGTCTATAATGACGGTACTCGACGAGTTAAATGTCAGATCACAATAAGGCTAGGCCACAGTACACTGACTTTTATACAACACAAATGCAACATTCAGAGGTCAAACAAAGGACTAAAAGCCTTATTTACTTTGAGCCATATGAGTCATGAGGGAAAAATAATATTACTAGAAAATCTCATACATGTTTTTACATGCCAAAATTCTAATTTGAGACCATGTAAAATCATGCAACCACTGAGATTATCAGTTAATTCTTTTAATATTGAAAATTTACATAAAATATTTACAGATTTCACTGACTGGCAAGCTCAGTTACCATGTCTGAAATATTTGAGTCAGTTAAAGAAGAACTGAAAGAAATTGAAAATGAACTGGAAACAAATACAGAGAGTTGCAGTATGTATGACAGCAGTAAGCCATCACTGATGGATATGCCAGTTGAGGTAAGGCATTTAGTCATAAATATTTTGTGTCTAAATGATTTATTAATCATCTTAAAGAAACTAGTCCTGTAGTAGTAAACATACCCTTTAATATATTATTACAGATAATTTTGAAAATATGTTCATGCCTGGATGCACATTTTTTAAAATATACATTGAGTAAAGTATGTCAGCGATTTGAGGACATATTAGCAGATGATCACTTATGGAAATACTGGGTGCACAGTAAAACTAATGGTTGTTTCCCAACATTGCCTCTGTTGAAAATATGGGATGAAACACAAATAGACTGGGAAGCAGTTTGTGTTGAAATGGATGTGGAGATGAAGAAATGGACTAATGTTAAAGAGACAACAAGACACATAGTGGTGAAGGATGTTCATTTTGCTTCTGTGGATACTGTTCTACTAGTTAATGTAAGTACTAATAATTTGCAAACAAATGATTTGGAATGAACTTAAATGTATATAAATACTGAGTCTGACTTTCATCCTCTCATGCTGATCCTACTTTTTAGAATGGCGAAATTTGTATATCAGGTGGTAGGGACCGAGGAATGGCGTTATGGAATGTCCTGGAAATTAGCCCTCATGATGAAAGTGACAATGTCACCACCTTTACAGACGCCAAACCAAAACAAATCAGGCATGATGCTCATGCTGGCTGGGTCTGGGACCTGGCTGCAGATAATATAAACTCTGCTTCAACTATATACTCTGCTTCATGGGATAACACTGTAAAAGCATGGGATCTTGAGGCTGGATTTGAATGCAAACAGTCATTCCGGTAAGTTTTTATCTAAACTCATTATAGATCAGTTCCAAAAACAAATAATAATAATGTAATAAAACATATTTCAGGTGTGGCATGTCAGCATTATCCGTTGCTACTGTTGGTAATGAAGTAATTGCAGGATTATACTCCAAAAAAATTCTGTCATTTGACTTGCGTGCTGGCCCTAGTCCAACCTACGCTTACAAACCACACAAGGGGCCAGTTTTGGCTCTGCAAACATTCAATAATATGATTGCATCATTAAGTGAAGATAAGACCATGGCTGTGTGGGATAGAGTTGCTGGTAAACTCTTATTGAGTGATGTGAAGATACCTACTGATAAAGCTTATCCAGTGTGTATTAGTTGGAGCCCATCTGCCTTGTATGTTGGGGACTCCAAAGGTTGTTTGCATCTTTTTAACCCTGAAGACCACACATATATAAGAACACATGAAATATGGCCAGAGCCTCCCATAATTAAGCCGTCTAGTAAAATAACAGGCTGCTATCAGAGTTCTGGCAATATGATTGTGTGTTCAGACAGAGGAGAAATCAAATTCATGTATAACTGCTATCCACCACTAGAGTACACAAATGTGAAGAGTAGTACATTTGATGTGACCCAGGTAACCATTTTGTTTTATGAGTTAAACTTATTTTCTGAAATTTTAATTAGACTAGTAACAAGTTTCATTCTTTGTTTGAGTCAGTGTCACATTCCATGTTACCTTTCCTGTTTCAATAATTTTATGTTATCCTATTTTCAGTTACGATATTTGAATGGTGTGTTAGTGGTTGGCACATGTGACTCGGCACTGGAGTTTTGGGTACCGAAAGAAAGGTACACACCACATTGATCTTGAAACAATGCTACCGGCAGGTAGTATGTAAATTTGAAGTATTCGCCCTTAACTTATGTGTAGATTTATGACGAATATTTAACGATTGCCTATGTTTATATTAACATTAGATTGACATGACAATTTAAGTTTATACTAAAACAAGTAAATAATTTCATGATGCCTATTTCTTTATAATTAGGTTCTGATAATTCTTAGGATTGGACTATACATATTATATTATATTCTATACAACATTCAGCAATCCTTACTGTGATATAATGTCTCAATAATAATTAAATAGCATAATAACTATAATATCACATTTTATTTCATTAACATGGCTGCTATAAAAACACACTGAAATAATTTCTACAATATTTAGCTAGATGCGTAAAGTAGGTATTGTATTCTTTAAATAGATATATTTTGCACTGCAATCGGCCTAACGACGAAGTACTCTTTGACTGCCGGTTTAGAAGTCCATGACAAAGTTACAAATTATATAATTATATTATTATCTCGGTGGCTTCGCCTTGTTGAGATAGAAATTAGGGCTTATCTTGTAGCGAAATCTAGTGTCATCTATGTTATCGAGACTGTGAGACTGGTCGTTAAGTGGCAGGCTTATGTGTGCTAAATTATAAAAAAAAACTTGCCTTATCCAGTAGTCTGAAACTACTAATGAATTTTAAAATCTCTGTACTGACTAGCCAAAGTCATGAGTCGTTTAATTATTGACTTTATTTTATTTGATACCTATAGAAACGTTTTTATTTAACTAACCCTCGTTCAATTTGTCCTAATTATGAAGGTTTTATATTTGTATAAATTAACTTTATTATACAGTAAAAAATAATCAATGCATCAACACAAGTTGCGTTTACGTTTTGTCCTTATTGTATCAAATTATAATTCCAAAATGCATTTATTTTAAACTAGTATTGTTCATCATACTTACAAAATTTATATTACTTATGCCGGGAATACTGAAACGTTACTCAATTTTAAGTCGTGCTCAAATATCGTGCCATCTCTGTCATTTTACAAAGAATTTGTAGAGATAAAACTATACTTAAGTGCTACTTAAAATTAAGTGGCGTTTGAGTATTCCGGTATTAGAGGGAAAGATTTCTTCCTATTTCCTTTGCGAAATTTTGTTAGGGATAATTCTATAAGTATTAACGATGTAATATATTAATAATTTAAGACATAATAACAAAATGAAATTAATAGGTTGTACCATTATTTTTATAGCCATTCCTTACAAAGTTTAATGTTAAAATTCATTTAGAGTTAAAATGCCTAGAATAGGTACTAACTATAATCTGTTAATCAGTTTCTTTTCTCACAGGTGAATTAAAACGTCTCTTGCACAAGAAGTGATTCCGTATAATATTGGTCTGATGTTATGTAGCATACATTTTGACTTATTTTGTATAAGTAGTCATTTGGTCATTTTTTATTATTTTTATTCGCCAACATTGTAGCTCATTCTTGATTTCTTGTATGTAGGTAGGTATGTCTTTCCCATTTCTACTGCTAGTCCCCTATATATCTATGTATAACAAATCAGAATAAATCTTTTGATTATTTAAATTTTAAGTATTCATACAAACAAAGACGTGGATCTGGTGCTAGTATAATGGGAGAGAAGACAAAGAGTTGGCAATAACGTAAACACCATAATGCAGACCATCTTCATTTCATTATTTTAACAGTTACTTAAGGCACAGCTGAAATCAGCATCTGGTCAGGGATAACTTGTGGCCTTATAAGAAATAAAGAAATGGGGAATAAGAAATTAAATTAATAAAATGATCTGATCGTCAATTGGACAATAATTATGCAGGCTGATTTATTTATTTCATTGGGCCTAGAGCCATTGTGGCTATGAACAAATATTATTTGAATTGAATTTATTAGAAATGTTTTATGTGACTAAGTAAGGAGTAAATTTTAAAGAAATTACTGACACTTATGATAGTAAATAATAATTTATTAATTTATATGGTTTATTGAGCTCAAAACTTTGGGACGACTTGAACTAATGCGACAGATTATCTAAATATTCTATTAGAAACATTCAGGCATAGGCAAGACCTCATCATCAACAGTTTATAAGTGCCCACTGCTGAGCAAAGCCTCTTCTCACACGGAGAAAGTTTGAGCATTAATCACCACGCTAGCAAGCACCTTATTTTTGGCGTTGGCAGTTGGGCCCGCGCTATCTGCAAACTGGCACCTTAGGCACTTACCTAGTTTGCCATTAGGATATTACGGCTCTACCCATTGATGGTCTTTCCAGCTGTGCGTATAGTAACGTACCTAAGTAATAAATTGGTACTCTACCTATCATAAAATGGTCTGAAATTCGTCTCATAATTATATCCTAAGTATTTGGACTTGTCATATTAATTACAAAAATATAGTCTTTATTCCTAAGTGAGCAAGTAACTAAATACAGTAAATACAATGTTTACCTATACTTAGTTTGTAATGGTTATTTCGGGTTATTATCTACCTACTAAAACTTTACTAAGAATAAAGACTAAAATAATATTTATACACTAGGTACTCATAGTATAAAACATGTATTAAACCTGTCTAATTCCTTTAAATAAATTTTTATTTAAACAATTGTTTTATTATTTTTGTTCTAATCCAAAGCATGTCACAACGCAATTTTACAGTCTCTTTTCACTGGTACCTATGTTATGAACATGAGTGGTGTGCCTATTATGGTTTACACAGAATTTACTGTAAAAAAATTATTATGCCCAAGACCCAACCTATAGAACTCTAAACCTCTTGCTTGACAGTCAACTAGTGCTCTCAACTAAGTGAAACAGTAAGTCAACTCGAGTACCAACCTCTACCTACCCACCTATTTCTCGGGCTTGCTGCCATCGCAGCGGTAAGTCTCCTCTCTGAGGAGTGGCTTGAGAGACGCTATGGCGTCCTCACCTACCGCCTGACGCTGATGCCAATACGGAGCTGCGGAGGACTTTATGGTTCCAAATTCAAATTTTTATTTTTATATAATTAACTATTTTCTATTTTGGCACGGCGTTTGAGTTGCATCTGTTATTTATATTAAACAAAGTTCTTGTTTTAGTAATATCATCAAAAATATTGTCTTAAATTTTGCATCACCAATGGAATTTCGTGTTCGGAGTCACTGAAAATGTTACAGAAGGCTTACAGTGAACCGACTTTATCAAAAACTCGTGCTTATGAGTGGTTCAAAGCGGTCAAAAGCGATCGAGATGTGATGGAAGATTTGCCTCGCTCCTGGTAGGCCGTCAATGTCTGCAACTGAAGTTAACATCGCAAAAGTGAAGGAAATAGTGACTGAAAATCCCCATTCAACTCTGTTTCTGTATCTCATGAGTCGATCCGTACCATTTTAACTAAATATTTGGGTATGAAACATGTTGCTGCTTGCCTAGTCCCAAAAGATCTGAATTTTCTCCAAAAACTCAATCTCATGAATGTCGCTGAGGACAGGCTGGAATGAGTCAGTTCGGACCATTCATGAAACGCATTGTTACTGGTGACGAGACGTGGGTTTACGAGTTTCACATGCAAACTAGTCAACAAGCTTCAACTAGTCAACAACTGAACCGAAACCGAAAAAACTACGCCAAAGTCGATCAAAAGTCAAAGTCATGTTGACCGTTTTCTTTATTGCGGTGTTGTGCACTCTGAATTCTTACCGGAAGGTCTAACGGTAAATAAAGAATAATATTTGAGCGTTATGCGGCGTTTGATAGAGCAAATTCGACAAAAAAGGCCAGATTTGTGGAAAGAAAATTCATGGATTTTGCACCACGACAATGCGCCTTCGCGCAAGACTATCATTGTGAACGAATTTTTGGTCAAACATTCAACGAATACCATCCAGCAACCACCATATTCACTAGATAAGGCACCTGCTGACTTTTTTCTTTTTCCTAAACTCAAATTACCATTTTGTGGCACCCGTTTTCAACCGATAGAAGACAAAGGAGAATTCGCGACGAGAACTGAACTCAATTCCGGAAGCAGCGTTTATAAAATGTTTTGATGAATGGATTATTCGTTAGCGCAAGTGTATCGTTTCTAAAGGAGCATACTTTGAAGGTGATAAAATAAATTTGGATGAATAACAGACATTTTATGTATTATTGATATTTTCCCGGTAGTTTCTTGACAGAGTAGTATACCAGTTGGGGGTGCCCCAAATTGTATACAAGTATTTTAAAATAAGGAGAATTACTCGCCGCCCACTCCTGTTTCTGTGTGCTTACTCTTGAAACCAATCTCAATGTCAATGCAATTTTAATCCAATAAAATCTCAATAATTATTCAATGTCAAACCTATACAACCCCAATCGTAGCTGGTAAATAAAATAGCATATAAAGTACGGAACAAAGCCAAACTCAGTACCATTTAGTTCATTCAATATCCACGCAATACGAATGCAATGGGCGGTAGTGTTGTTACTCAAGAGTTCGAAATTTCATAATATCAATGTCGATCGATCGGAATTGGATTCAAGAGTAAACCCTCTGGTTGATGGCGCTCCAAATCCGATGCAAAAATCCTTATGAGCTTGACGCCCTTTATTGGTCTGTGGCGTCCTAAATTCGAAGTCTATCGAGCGTTACTGCAAACGATGGAGCGTCTTTGATCACTTTAGACTGTTTCTCAAAAACTTTCGAGCGTCCTCGAATACCATCGAACGTTCTCGATCACTTTCAAGAGTTAGTCGAAACCTATCAAGCCTCCTCAATTACTTTCTAGAGTTACTCGAATTCTATCTAATATCCTTTATCATTTTCGAGAGGTAGCAGGATACGCATTGGGTGTAGTATCGCGTTGTCGGGATCTCTAGCCACCGTAAGTGCAAGTCTGCGGACGGCAAGCAAGGATAGCTCACCACCTGACTAGTACCAGACCCGAGCGTACGTCGCGTCGCATAAAATGCCATCAGACCACTATAGACGGCGCCCACCATGATTGTTGCCTTGCTGGAGGGTAGGTTGTCATATGGGTACTGAGGCCCAGACTTTGAGCAAGTGTTGAAAGGAATGAGGAGGTTTTTAGTTAGTAAGAGTTGTAAGAGTCATTTGATGATTTTTACCCACCCAAAGAAAGGAGAGCGGCATAATCGGTTGTTGGACGCCGGCACTTGAATAGCTAGCGGCGGGCCTGGGGCCATGATGCGGAGCGTGGAGGACTTGGATGCCGTCTACTCCTTTTGCGACGCAGTCATGCTAGCTAAGGAGCCTAGCTGCCTCCTCACAACCCACCCGTAGCGAAGGACATTTCGAGGGTTGGGGATCGCGGGACGATCTCCGGCCACCATAAGCACGGGCTTGCAAACGGCGAGCATGGGTAGCTCGCCGCCCGACCAGAAGCAGACCCGAGCGTACTGCGCGTCGCGTTCCGCGCGTACCTCGGAAGAGCCATCAGACCGCCACGCGGAGGACTTAACGGGTTGCCGGAACTCCGGCTCGAACGGCAGGAGTAGGAACGCAGTGGTTTTTAGTCAGTCTAAAGTCCGACACTCCCTCTCGCCTCACCTAGGCGGGAGAACTCATTCGATGATTTTATTTATTTATTTAGCTTCTTCACGAAATATAACAGTGAAACAGACTTGTAACTCGACAGAAGATTAATTTCATGCAAAATTAGCCCTGAGGTCTCTGGTCCGAATGTCCATGGGCGACGCCGATTGCTTACCATCAGGTGATCCGTCAGCTCGTTTGCCGGTAAACGAGCAATAAAAAATATACCAATAAAAAAGCTAGTTTCAGTAGAAAAAATCCCGATCGAATTACAAAAACATCATTAAATAAAAAACTACGGGTTTAATAATAAAACGCTCATTCAGTTCAATAGATATATATTTTTTTTTTTTTAAGGGGGGAAAATCATCGAATGACTGCCCCCGCCTGGGTGAGGCGGGAGGGAGTGTCAGACTCTTACTGACTAAAAACCACCCCGTTCCTTCTCCTGCACGTCGAGCCGGAGCCCCGGTTACCCGTTAGGTTCTCCGCGACTCCGAATCGGCATCGGCCCTATTGGGCCCCATCTGTGGTGGTCTGATGGCTCTTTGAGGCACGCGCGGAACGCGACGCGCCGTACGCTCGGGTCTGTTTCTGGTCGGACGGGGAGTCACCCATGCTCGCCGTCCGCAGGCCCGCGCTTACGGTGGCCGGAGATCGTCCCGCGATCCCCGACGCCCGGTGTGTCCTTCGCGATGGCTGGGTTGCGAGGAGGCAGCGCTTCGCTGCCTCACGCGTCCCGCCTCCTCCTTAGCTAGCATGACTGCTTCGCAAAAGGAGGAGACGGCATCCCAATCCCCCTCGCTCCGCATCATGGCCTGCACTAGGCCCGGACGCGAGAGGTCGCCATCGCCGATCACTTCCCTGAGGACACGGCGGTGCTCAGCCCACGAAGGGCATTCTCCCACCGTGTGTTCCACCATGTCCTCAGGGCTAGTTCAATAGATATAGAACCGTCACAGAGATGTACATGATGTACATGATGCACCGTATGTATTCATCATAGAGAAGGTTACTTCGACCGTTTGTAAATAATAATGTTTTTGAAATTGCCCGTTTTCCCTTATACTTAACTTATCATCAAGTTGTAATTCAGTTTTGAGAAATTTTTAAATATTTTTTTGGATTTGGGTACCGAATACTTAAACCAAGGAAGTTTGTCTAATAGTTTGTAAGCTCAGTGTAACATAGGCAGTTGTCCCTCTGACTCTCGATCTCGACTCAAAACAAAATTTGATACTAATTTACTTGCTATTTTGAAACGTAAAATGTTTCTGAAAGTATTAGTATTAATAAATGTTCGATGTATTGACAACAAATTAAAACAAAAATCACTTAAATCAAACCAGTAGGTACATAGTTTTTTATTTACTGATGTTTTTGTAGTTCGATCGGGATTTTTTCACCAAAACCGAAAATGTTGAATATCTCAGGAACTAACCACTTTCGGACCAGAGACCTCAGGGCTAATTTTGTAGGAAATAGTTGTTGTATTATTACCTCCCGAGAGGAATACGTCAATTAAGAGGTGACTTGTAGTCACCCTGTCTGTATAATGCTAAACTAATAATATATAAGTATATATAAGTAGTATATATAATATATAAAAAAATATACAAGTAGTAGGTATAAGTATTTTTTTTATTTTTTTTTTATTACAATATAATAATATATTTTATTACAGTATATTACAATACATTGTAGAAAACTTTGTCAAAATAGTTTCCTCAATTGTTTTGAGTTTGCCAATGCGTAAATAAATGCTCGCTCACTTTAAATTTAAAAGAGGTATGATTTGTTGCCATTCTGATCTCCTTGGGCAGTGCATTCCACAAAAGAACAGCAGCATGATTTTCTCCCATAAAAAATACCACCTATTTCTGAGAAAAATTGGAAACTAACAATATTCTGCCTGACCCAGGAATGGAAATGGTTGTTCAATATCTATTTTTATCAAAAAAGGCTTCTGAATATCTCTTGCTTATTTGTATGGTACGGGATTCAAACACCATCACAAAATTTTCAGGTTCTAAGCTGAAAAAAATCATTTACATTTTTTGTCCGGGATTCGAATCCGCGACACTTGGTACACCAGCCGGTCACCTAAGCAGAGAGTATATATATTATGTACCTACATAATATTCACCCAGCCACTGCAACAACCTTGCAATCTATCATAAATAACTGTCAAGTGTCAACTGCGTCAGTGCAACTACCTAATTAGAAGTTTGTTAGTTATCTAATACCTACTATAATAAGTACTTTATTTTGTTTACATACTAAGCAGATTCTGGGTTGTCATGTTGTATCAAATGACGAGCCGTTTACAATAGATGTATTCGGCAAGTGTGAGCTAATCATTTTAAGATATTTGATTTGTGCTTGCAATATCAAGTGTATAAAATATTCTGAAAGTATCAACAAATCTTTGAGATAAAAAGCTACACTCAAGTTAGACTTGTGGTTTTAAAAATATTGATCATGAAAATAATTTTGTGTGATGATAATAAATCAAAATTAATGAATGGCGTTGGCAACATTGCCGTCATGGCTGAACGAAACTGTTGACTATCTGTCAATTTTGTGAAATCTTTTATTTTCGCCATGATCAGGAATAGGAATTTGTGAGTTGTGGTTTTGTAATGGATAGTGTTCAATAATTTTCTCATGAGTATTAGTTAAAATTCATCATGAACGGGTTAAGTTTCAGTGAACTCTGTTGCCTGTTTTGTTGTCCACCATGCCCGGGGAAAATCGCGGCTAAGCTCGCGTTTCTGCCTCCTGAACCTACGTATGCATTCACACCTGATGAGACAGGATCGAAATTCTCATTGACATTAACTGAACGAGCAGAATGGCAATATTCGGAACGGGAAAAAGAAAATATCGAAGGTTTTTACTCGAGAACCACGAGAGGCAACAGAATAGCTTGCCTCTTTGTTCGATGTAGTCCAAATGCCCGTTTTACGATATTATTTTCACATGGAAATGCCGTAGATCTCGGTCAAATGAGCAGTTTCTACTTAGGATTAGGTACTAGAATAAACTGTAATATATTCAGCTATGATTATTCTGGTTATGGTGTGAGTGGTGGAAAGCCGTCAGAGAAGAATTTGTATGCGGATATTGATGCTGCGTGGCAGGCGCTGCGGACTCGGTACGGCATCAGCCCCGAAAATATAATACTGTATGGACAAAGCATTGGAACAGTACCTACTGTGGATCTGGCTGCTCGCTATGAGGTGGGAGCTGTTGTGCTGCACTCTCCTCTCATGTCTGGAATGCGAGTTGCCTTCCCTAACACTAAGAGAACATGGTTCTTTGATGCTTTCCCGAGGTCAGTACCCAATAAATTCCTTTATTAATGGTTCAGGATGCATTATTCATATGTAGTTGTTACTTGTTATGGTGACTCATTATGAGTATGTAGCATTGGTTGCCATATTGTTATGTATATTAATTGGATTGAGTGTATGCCTGTCCAATTCAAATATTAAACATTTTATTATCATTTTTCATGGACGTATTATTATAAAATGTATAAAATTAATATGTGGGTAGAATTTTTAGTTTTCTTTATTTATTTTAAATAATTTCTTATTAAATAAACAACGGAATGTACAATGGTACCTATATTTTCGACAAGTGATGAATAAACATCTCCAATAAGATTTCAATATTTATAATTTCTTTCTGTTTCTTATCGAATTACATAATTTCATTTTTTGTGAATTGTACTTATAAAATAAAGTAAAATGTATTATGAAAAATCATTGGAATATTATGAGGAAATAAATAGACTTAAATACTTGTGTTAATAATTGTATTTAGATTTAAGGAATCAATACATAGTTTACCTGTTTGCCACTAATTAAGTCAATAGGTTATATAACAAATTATCTTGTTAATGTCCAATCCGTTATTTTGACCTTGTTGTGACTCATTTAATCAATATTGTTTTTATATTTTCTCATTTCAACACACCCTTATCATTGCTCTTGTAATTAACATTTTGGTTTAAAATAAAGAAGGCATAAACATTTCCTTCTAACCTACTAATAGTATTTACATACTAATACTACTACTAATTTATTTTAGTTACTTTAGATATTCATGGAATGTAGGATGTTGGGTAAATGTATGTCGCTGGGCTTAGTAAAAAGTGAAATTTTCTACTAAAACCTTGTAGGTATTTTTCATACTATAATGTTGAGACTATATTTTGTATTACATTATGAATGTTTTTCTAATGTACAGACAACATTACAAGCTATTATGACTGTATATGAAACAAAATATTGTGTATTCGCCTAGAATCCGTATTTTATCAGTACCGCCGGGACATGATTTCAGCTTGATAACATTATTCATAATACATACTCTACTTGATATCTACGCATCAGAGATAACGTCATCAACAAAGTAATTAGGATATTTGCTTTTTAGTTGAGCTGCTTTCATGAATTTGTAATGGAAAACATAGATTAAAAACAAACTGTAATGAATTAGTTTGTTGCTGTTTGTTAAAACTATTAACATTATATAAACATTGTTTATTGAAAGGTAAAGGGACTCCCTAGTTATGAAAAAAAGGATCTATTTATTCTATAATATATTTTGAATAAAATGAAATGGGTAAAAGATCTGTGTATATAACTGTAGTCACACAAAAAACGGTTACTTATGAAGCCGCAAATGATTCAGACCAAACTAGCAGTATCAGTCTACTTTCTACCATCAATGACACCAAAGCCTACCACTACCACAAAAGTATAAGAGTTCATTCTTTTAACAGATTTATGTTCTGCAATTTTAAAGAGCCTTCTTCCAGGTTTTTAATATTTGGATTTGTTGGATTTGTGTACATGTTGGTGGGTGAGTACATAGATACGTCTTGGTGCTAAGAAATGTTGTTTTTAAGTTTAATAGATAAATGTTAAATAATTACAAATTCTACAAATCAATAAGCAGGTGTTTACTTCGCCCTGTCGCTAAAATTGAGGTTAATCAGTACAAGGGCAAAAGAATTTCTGCTCATAAGTATCCTAATTTAATTAGTGTTGTCTGTTTATTGTTTTATTGTTCACCTCTATCAATATCAACAATCTTCTTACTATTACTGCTATTACCACCTCTTTAGCAGTACTTATCCATTGTTTGACTTTCATTCACTTGTGTTTAACCAGATTAGATTAGAAATGTATTAACTTTTAACATCATGCATCACAATAACAATTGCAGGTATTCCACTGTGTAAAAGTTAAATAGCATGAAACATGCCCTGTTGGTATAAAAGCATGTTTGCTAATTTGCTTTCACTATAATGCTTACATGTATATTCAGCAGTAAGCCCTCAATAATCACTAAGCGTTGAAATACTAGATGTTTTAGATAGGTACATGCGTAATACGCAGTCGTTACATCGATAACTAGACTCAATCACGTGTCAATTAATCATAGTTAATCAAAGAATATTACTTATAGGAATGTTCCGACTAAGTAAAAGTTAAACATACGTTATATTTGAAAATACAGTTGCTTGTCTCTGAATTTCGAAAACGAATGTCATTGCATAGGTAACCGTTGCGCGGGCGAGAAACATACCTATATTGTACTGCGCAACTGTGTAAGCATAAGCAATTACCTTACTCGCTATCGTTTCCATAAAAATTGCAAATACTTATCTACATTTCTCTGCCGACGATCAATATCCAAGAGACAATGAGATAAACGACGTCACCTACTTTTCTTACCGAAAGGTAAACAAACAAGCAAAACAAAACAAAAATTTGATGTGACAGATATTATGATTTTGACCATTTGATACATTAAATAGTTACGCGATTACATTATATGTATTTCCTTTGCAGTATCGACAAAATTCCCAAGGTGACCTCTCCTGTTCTTGTTATTCATGGAACTGAAGATGAGGTGATAGATTTTTCTCACGGGCTAGCAATATACGAACGCTGTCCCCGTGCTGTCGAACCACTATGGGTGGAGGTAAAATATAAACTGCATTTTTTATATATGAGAAACTTATTTGTATGTCATACTTATATAATTTGTTTTAAATTTCAGGGTGCTGGACATAATGATGTTGAACTTTTCAACCAATATTTGGAAAGACTGAAGCGTTTTGTTTCAGTAGAATTACTCAACTGACAAAGACTGCCGGCCCCAGGCCAGACAACTCAAGGTGAATAACTTTAAATGTAGAAATATCCACTACTGAGTACATACTAACTTCCATTAGGTAGACTATTCACTAAATCTGCTTATCAAAAATGTTTCTAGGTGACGACCAAAATCCCGCATCGACACTGAGCTCCGGCACCTCCAGTTCAGCGACAGAGAGACTCCTCTAGCTAGCGGGGGCCGGGCCCAGCCGGGCCGGCCCCAACAAAAACTCAGCAAATGCTAACGGCTCTGTGAGTCCACACAATTATAAAGAAAACAATAAAACAGACAATAACGAAATAGGTTCTACCGAGCTGAAACCCTCAGTCGCTCATAACATCAGCATTAACGTGACTGACACAGACTCGCCCACATGCGTTCGAAGGCGGATTCATTTACGATCTCTTAGCGATGTGACTCCGGCCAGTCGAACCCACACGCCGCGAGCTCGGTCTCATTCGGAACGTCCGCGCGCCTCTCCCGCGCCGTCCCCGTCGCATGTGCCGCAGTCCCCGGCCACGGTGCTGGCCGCGCCCGCCACTGCGCCGGCCGTGTTACTGCCGCGCATCGTGCGTAGCGAGCGCTCGTCGCCCGATGCGTCGTCGCTTGCACTCGACGATGGCACAGAAACACGCCTACGCACTCGTGATCGATCTGGCAGCGATGCCGTCACCGTCCTGGGTAACCCGTGGCGTAAAATGAGTGACGTCGATTTGAACGCATCTGGTAGTCGTCGTGCTGCAGGTCGTGGTGCGCTCGACCCTTGGGTAAGGAATCCTACTCTGCGTCCTGACAAAAATAGTGATGTACCTAAATCACGAGAAGATGTAACTCGAGCGGTATCAGACTCGGAACAAAAACGAGAGGTGCCTACTTTCAAACGAGGTAAGCTTGAGCGTCGATCGCCTGTAGTGTGCGAGACGTGCGGCAACGAGAGCTGCGAGTGCTGGCGCACGGGCTGGGCGCGGCACGCGAGAGCGGCGCGCTCGCTGGGCGCGCAGTGCACGTGCGACGGGCGCTCGCCGCGGCCCTCGCCCGCTCGGCTGCCCCCACGCGCTCCTCCACGCACTCTGTCCGACGATGAGGATCGACCGCGACGTCTTTACAAGTCTGCCTCGCAGAAGATGATATGCACTTCGATCGACGGAGATCGAGTGAAAAAGCTCGCTGACCCGCTTTTGGAGACGACATGCTGAGGTGGTGGACGACGATAGTGCGACACAAGGATCCCGCCTGCAACGCCGCGTCACGCCTGGCGTCTGGGAGGAATCGTTTTGTGTACGGTGTGTGTTGTCCCTTTTTGATGTATGAGTATTATTAGTGCGAATTTTGTATCCCTTTAGTAAATAAGATTTCAAAATTTATTATTGTACTGTATATTAATATTTGATAAATATAAAAGTATGCTCGTGTTATGATAATATGATAAAATATGAATGTTTTTCATGAATATTGTATAATTATCTTTTACTTCGGGAGGTTGTGCGTAATTAGAAATTCTGCATCATTGAAAAGTATTTAAAATTTTGATTTTGTAATTCAACCTTTGATCGTTTAAATTGATTGATCCAGTTCCTATAATGTTCTTTTTATTCTGTATTGAACACCAAAATGTTAACGCACAATACCATAGTAGTTCTCTTACATATTAAACCTATCCATGCATCTTCCATAAAATGTAAATATTTTTAGGTATGAAGTAAACATATTTATAGTTGTAATGTCAAAATCTGATTGTAATACGAATAAAATACTTTATTGGGAAATTAAATCAAATTCGATAGGCATGGTCAGTTTCTGTCATACATTCCACAAACAAATTTTTAAATTTAAATTCACTGTTTCGTATTAGATTCCAAAATGCTTTCTTATGTTCTTTACCATTAACAACTTGAATATGATTGATTAGCCATTATGAGCTAATCGATGTTTCAAATTGGAAGTTTATAATTTGTTTTGTGACTGAATGTGTTGCCTGAACACGGTATGTGTCAACGAAAAAAGAAAATGTTATCCTCAGTAATATTAGTTTTAGAAAACGTTTATTTAACGGTTTTATACTATTGACTGGGTACCTTCCTTATCGCATGCACCTATTGAAACTGTAAACATTTAAATACCGAAGCTACCAGCGCCCCGTTAATGTAGGTATCCAAGGTTTTTATTTGTTAGTCGAATTAATGTTAATTCTTGTGATTAGATGACCGAAATACTTAACAACCAATCACGTTACAAGAGACAGCTGAACAGTTAGTTGACTATTTGCATACACACATTCTCCAACATTTTATGTATTGTAATGTTTAGTTATAATTATCGTTTAGGTTAATTTTTGTCATTTTAGTGGTCTTCATGTCTATAAATCGTTGCTAAGACTGAGTCTTGTGACACGCGGAGATACGGTTTAAATTATAAGTTTAGTGAGTAATAGGGTTTCATCATACGGTGTATAAAAATATACAGTCATATCGATGCAAGTCTCAATGAACCAGCTACAATAATAAATCGTCATCCATTAATAGCTTATTCATTCTCATTGGCGCACTTAATGTATTGGTCTCTTTATGATTTGAAGCGTATTGACGTCATTGTATCAATCTCTATACGAAAGAATTAATTATTAGACAGTAGGTACTTCCACGTTCCAATAATATAGGCCAAGAGCAATTTATAGAAAACACTACTAACATAATATCTGATTTCAAATTATAAGTAAAATATAAACATTGTAAAATAAAAGTGGGCTGTAATGATGTAAGCATGCCATTTTTGTTTCTTACCAAATTTTAAGTCAATGGATTAAATATTTTATAATGTGGGCATCATCTTCTCACTTTGTTTATACTGATTTTTTTATAAATTTATTATTATTTTTAGTACCATTTTATTTTATTCGTCAATTTTAATTGATGCGTACTTGTTGAATGGATTCTAGATGAATTTATTTTATATATAAGTGAGAGTACGTTTTTAATTAAAATATATTTAATTATTATGAAATAAATCTTTTTGTTTAAAAACTCTATTTTAACCATAGTTTATTGAAATGTCTTCATTATGCATAAATCAATGATCATAGGTACTAATCTATGGTTCACAAAAATAAATATAGCTATAAATTACAATACTATAATAAAATACCAATGTTGTTATCAACACTATAGACTGAAAACCGGTAACTTCTACAAATGTTTTTGTTCTCTGGCACTTCCTTTAATTTACTGGTGAAAAGCTTATAAGGATTGTAATCTCTTAGCTAATTCTGTTTTACTTGCCGTCTTTTGAACTTTATAAAGAAATCGCTCACATTATAAAATAGTAATTGATAATGTTGTGAACTGTCGGAACTGTGATCATTTTATATAACGTAGGTACCTAGACATCTTACATGCGTATATCTAATTGGTTGTATAGTGCATGCATACTCATGTGGAATAATAGCGCTGATAACAAAAATACGACAGGCAGAGGTAGGTACCTGCCTACAATTCCAATTTTGCACTCTCATTATAGACATATATAAATACATTTTACTTACTTGTTTTATGGATATAAAACAGATAAGCAAAAAGCAGATGCTTTTTTGACTAAGAAGGTACCTATTTGTTTTAATGTAAAAACTCAGTACTTAATATTTTTAGACATAGTTTGAAATCAGCCAAAAGAGGCATATACAAATAAGTAACGATGCATTACTCAATTCAAATTAATCTCACTTAGATTTACACATCTACCTACTTCTATAGTTGAAGTGCAGATGTCCATGAAAAGGTTTTACCTTCTGAAGGACAAATTGTGACCAAACAAGTAATTGTGATCTGATATGTAGTTATTACCTATTTTTTGCTTTGTTTCTAATGTTGGAATGCCAAAATGTTATAAAACTATATATGTATATTTTAACATTTTAAATATCGGTTATTAAGCCATTATATAACTAGTATTAGCCTTTCTGCGATTGACATTGGAAGTCTTGGGTCAAATAAACACGGTCGGAGATATTAATAATTATAATTTGTACTTAGAATTTATCAAGCAAGCAATACACATTTGATAAAGCTTGATAAATATACATGAATGCACTGGGTAAATGAAGTTAATTCAATCTGGAATGTTATTAGAACTGTACGGAATCTGTTAAATCACACGGATTATAGATATAGATAATCATGTAAATGTATTGTAGGTAGCAAAAAATAACTTATAACATTCTAAAAATATACATTTTAGAATGATGTAAGTAGTTATGGGGAGCTTATCTGGGGCCCAAATGTAATTTCACATTTTATGTTACCACATAACTGCGCCCATCTATATCCAATATATTATGAAGCTACCCACCAGTTATTTCTTTGACAGTAAAATTGTTCAGTACGAGTCTAGCAGGTCACTTCTATGTATCAACGTAATAACTTTATACTAGAGAATGCCAGTTGGCAAATGATTTTAACTTGATGTACTTTACCAAATGATATAAAATGTTAGCGGTCACGCTAATGCTGATGTAGGCGGTTGACCAATTTTTCACGCCTCATGGTTGGAGATATGATCAACAGCAAACATGCAAAACATAACCACATCATATTAATAATATACCGACGATATACAGTGAAGTTGTTTATTTGGTCTCGACAGCTATATTATGATTAAAGAATGTTATCTCTAAATTGTAAAATAAGAGGTAAATTACTTTTTAATAAACTAATTAAATTGCACATATCTAAAATATTTTGTCTATTATTTAGGACACATGATTGTTTTTAGTTACTGAACTATAGATGAGTTAGTTTTTAATAAAATTTTGCTCATCCTACACAATAATACTTACCTAATGCAAATATTTGAATTACGACTAACTTTTTTCTGGTGATGTGAGAGGTAGAAGAACATAGGCCTTACCTACATCTACTACAACTACAACTACTACACAGGGCGAAACTCCGCTGCCGCACCAAATAAGTGCGTGGCGGGATGAGCTCCGGCGCGATCTCATGGCGGAATGGCAGCAGCGACTGTCGCAACCGGGGGCTGGGCTCGCTGCCATTGCAGCGGTAAGTCCCCTCTTTGAGGAGTGGCTTGAGAGACGCTACGGCGTCCTCACCTACCGCCTGACGCAGGTCCTCACCGGACATGGAAGTTTCGGGAGGTACCTGTGTCTGATGGGGCGGGAGGAAACGCCCGGGTGTCATCACTGCGAGGACCGCCCTGAGGACACGGTGGAACACACAGTGGGAGAATGCCCTGCGTGGGCTGAGCACCGCCGTGCCCTCAGGGAAGTGATCGGCGATGGCGACCTCTCGCGTCCGGGCCTAGTGCAGGCCATGATGCGGAGCGAGAGGGATTGGGATGCCGTCTCCTCCTTTTGCGAAGCAGTCATGCTAGCTAAGGAGGAGGCGGGACGCGTGAGGCAGCGAAGCGCTGCCTCCTCGCAACCCAGCCATCGCGAAGGACACACCGGGCGTCGGGGATCGCGAGACGATCTCCGGCCACCGTAAGCGCGGGCCTGCGGACGGCGAGCATGGGTGGCTCCCCGTCCGACCAGAAACAGACCCGAGCGTACGGCGCGTCGCGTTCCGCGCGCGCCTCAAAGAGCCATCAGACCACCACAGATGGGGCCCAATAGGGCCGATGCCGATTCGGAGTCGCGGAGAACCTAACGGGTAACCGGGGCTCCGGCTCGACGTGCAGGAGATGGAACGGGGTGGTTTTTAGTCAGTAAGAGTCTGACACTCCCTTCCGCCTCACCCAGGCGGGAGCAGTCAATCGATGATTTTCCCCCCTTAAAAAAAAAAAAAAGGCCTTACCTACATGTGATGGACTTAATATGAATGAGCCATTTGGAAAGCCTCGATTACTGCAAAATTTTATGTGTTTGTTGTGTATGTAGGTTTATAGGTACCTACCTACTATATTTATACGATGCAACGACGTAATTGAATTTTACTTTTGATACGTAATTGGAATATCTATTAGTCTGCAAATGTTGATTCATAGAAATAATAAAAAAAACATTCCATTACAAAATTTTGAAGCAATTAAAACCTCGATAGGTATGATTTCAATTATTTATTTATTCCATTCTTCACATATTTTTATACCATAATATCTACATAATTTGTAGCTAGCCATTGTTACTGGAATGATTAGCTAGTGAGAAATATAAATTAACATTCAAAGTTGAATAATTTTATAAAAATAAATAACCTTAACAAGATTTCATCACCACTTATAACTTAAAACTACAGAATATTTTATAGGAGCCAACAATTGCAGGTTAAAATTATGTATAATTATTTGAATAATAATATGTCATGTCATGATAAAGGCAAACTTTTAATTTGTACATGCATCTGCATGTTGGAGCAAATTGCAGAATAAAAGTCATCAATTTAGTAAAAAGGCTGTACATAATACCTAGAAGCTATTTTACATGTCAATATTGTCCCATCTGAAATAGGATTACTATCTGTATTTAGAACTGACATAGATTTCTAATTTTAAACTCACTTATTTTCAAAAAGTTTGGAAAAAACTTCCTCCCTTCCTCTTAAAAATAGAGGGCTAAACAAATACATTCATATTACATGCAAGCAGTATAACTGCTGCATATACAATTATTTGGAAAGGGTGTGATAAGTTATTTTTGGTATTTGAATTTACTAGAGTTGATTGGTCTAATTGTAAAACAGTAATTATAATTTTGTCTTTATAAATTGCATCACCATTTCTGCAGTTGTTTCTGATGATTTCAAAACAAATGCATGGTCAATGTCTACTTGTTTCATTGTTAGTTCTGGTTGATATTTGTATAGGTCTTCCATATATGAGATAGGAGCCCAATTATCTGTTTTACTATAAATGACATTGGTTAAATGCTTTATTTTGTTAATTGCTTCAACATTTAAACTTTTTACTCTGTCCATTTCATTATAAGCTAAAAATAATACCTTTTCCCCAACATTTGGATTTAAAAACTTTAAAATATATTCTGAATAGTGTGAAGGCAATGCATACACTTTTAAGTAGATGGCTATTAAAAATTTTACAATAACACTAGGTAGTAAATGTACCAAGACAAACAAAAGTAATACAAAATTATGGAGGTTTCTAAGAAAGCCATTTAAAAACTTTCCATTTCGGGTTTCAGCCATTTTCTGCAATGTTGGAAATAAAAGATTAACCGACTTTAGTCTCATGGTTAAATTTTCATTATCTTTTAGCAATTCTAAAATCAACCAGCTTCCAATTGAATGACCAATTAAGTGTAATTTGCTTTGCTTATCTACATAACTATTGATTAGTTGAAGCTTATGTTTTATTTGACCATCAAGGTCAAACAGATGCTCTTGACCTTTTAAAATAGAGGATGCTTCATCTGGAACCACATCATGACCAGCATGTCCTGAAATATCAAAAAGTATATATTAAATCAAGTCAAATCATGAAACATACAAAGAGTATTTGATTTTTTTTATTGACAAGAGAGTGATTTAGAAGAATATAATAATAGTCAAAATTATAATATAAAATAAAAATATATACTCATCTATACATCCAAAATATTAACTTACCAATGATGCACAAGGGCAGCCCAGTGGATTTATGTAATTCAACAGCAAATTCTATATAAAAATCGGGTATACCTGGGTTTCCAGTAATACAGACAATTACATCTTTTCCATTGCAATTAAAAGGATCACCATACGTTATTACATGGGTTTGTATATGGTTAAGTGTTACGAATTCGTTCTTCATAATTCCTGCGAGTATTGTTCCTTAATTTTATCTAGCACACGGTAGGCTCTCACACTGGTATCTAGCAGATTAATTTAATTACCAACCCTATGCATAATATCGTTATCTTTCAAGGAAGAATTTTGAAATTAAATCGTTTGTAGTTTTTATCCATACGTTTATCATTATCATTTATCGTATAGTTTATCATTAACTATGGATTTTTTATTAGTTTCAAATAATCAGACGTTTTTTAATTGTAATACATTTACATAGAACAGTTCATTCTTTACTGTCAGGCAATTATAGTGTGTTAAAGAAACCTGAATTAACACGATATATAAATTAATATCCTTTGTCACGACTCTCACGACCAAACACTGAAACACTGATGTGATTTGTGATAACAACGTCAGGTGTCAGGTCAAGTGACATATTATGTCATAAATGTTTGTCATTTCGTTTGTTGTTGTCAATGTCATACCTTTTTTTTTTCAATGTCATACCTACTAGGGATAGAGATTTCTAAATCGATTCTAATTGTAACCTGGTTTATCGATTCCCAAAAAATTCGAGTTCTAAAAGATCGATATCCAAAAAATGGTCCTTTTTCAAATGAATTTTTATAAATCAAATTTATAAACAACATGAGAAGTATTAGAATTAACGGAACATATATAAAAATTTTTTAATCAGTAAAATCAGGGAATTTGATATTGAAAATATTTGTTATTACCTTGTATTTATATTACTTGATGATGCTATGTCAAGTCAATCACAGTACAGTGATTAGGAGTGAGGTGAAGGAGACTATACATACAGCCGCCCCGCGAGTTTTTGAGTACCTACCTATTTAACCGGCTGCACTCTTGTAAAACGGGTCTTCAACTAATTTTATGGGTTATACTAAGTCTAAAAAATCTTACCACGATCTTTAGATGTCTGAGATCGATTCAATCCATAGAATCGACTGCACGGTTGGTGCGGTGGCTGGGCAACCGGCTGCCGTGCAACGTGTCGCGGGTTCGATTCCCGCACTTGACAACACTTTGTGTGATCCACAAAGTGTTGTTTCGGGTCTGGGTGTCATTGTGTATGTGAACTTGTATGTTTGTAAACGCACCCACGACACAGGAGAAAATCCTAGTGTGGGGCAACGTTTATACTTAAAAAAAAAAAAAAAAAACGATTGAAAGGATTGATTTATTACCCCAAAAGATCGATTCTTTGATTAATCGATTTCAGATGGCCATCCCTATTTCGAATTCGAATAGCATTGCTATTGCTACTTTCATTCATTTGATAATCTGATAGCAAGGACATTGAGAAAAAGGTCTAATTTTTTTACTCAAGAAATATAATATTATAAGAGGAAAGTGAATAGCATTATTTTCAGGCCAAGTGATAGTTAATAAAGGCGCAAGATGTCAGAAGGAAAGAAAAAAGCATTGTTTATTTGTCTCGGTATGTAACCAATACGTTAATATTATTAGCACATTAAGTATTCTTTATTCTTCGAGATTGAACATACATACAAAGAATACGACAAGTCAACTGCAAATTAAATTATCTATTTTTATCTACTATCAACTTCCTTTTATAATATAAAATGTACTTAAAACTACTTTTGAATCATTGAAATAGGTAAGTATTTTTATATAAACAATTGATTTACTCTTACTAGGTATATAAATAGTGTGCAATAAATATATGTATGTTACGACTTTTTTCTTTTTTTAGGAAATATATGTCGCTCTCCTATAGCAGAAGGTGTATTCCAAAAAACTGTAAATGACATGAATTTAGGTGATCAATGGGAAATCGATAGTGCAGCTATTGGAGGTTGGCATGTAGGTAATCCGCCAGACTGGCGAGCATTGGATACTATGAAAAAGCATAATGTTCCATACAACAATCATGCAAGACAGGTAAATTCCCAAAAATTGAAATATACGAGTTCCTATAACTACAAAATCTGCTATTCATCATCACACTTCATTTTTTTTTTCCAGATAGTATCGGAGGACTTTAATCGTTATGATTACATATTTGGTATGGATGAAGCTAATATGAGAGATCTTAACAAAAGGGCTCCCAAAGGAAGCAAAGCTAAACTTCTTCTCTTTGGAGAATTTGATCCTGAAGGTGATAGGATTATAAGGGATCCATACTATGTATGTGTACAAAATTATTATATTTAAACTGTCAAATACCAAGCGGTCACCGGTGACCGCAACCTATTGTTCTATAATTGTGTCTGCTAAACCGGTACTCGACGAGTTAATTGATATTAGATTTAAATAATGGACTCATTTACTTACTATAATTGTTTATTTCAGGACAGCGATGCAAAAGGGTTTGAAAAGTGTTACCAGCAATCACTTAGATGTTCTAAAGGTTTTCTCGATAGCTTAAATCAGTAGAGTGCAATCATTCCATATAACTTTTTTTTTATTGTTTATTGTTACTATCAATTTTATAGAGCATTGTAAGTAATAAATTGTTATAATTATAATTACATAGAACTACAAAAGCCTTCATGTAATTGCAAGTGATAAGGACATCATGGTATTATATTTATTTATTTATTCATTTATTTCAGGTTTCATAGGCCCATATCACATTCACCCTTTTCAATTCTTGTCACTACATTATCTTTCAATCCACACCTTTCTCTAATAACATTATTTTTCACACAATCACTCAATTTTACTCCACACATACTTCTCAGGGCTTTCATTGCTACCACATTAATCCTGCTTTCAAGCTTTTTCTGCCACACCTATGATTCACTACCATATATAAGTGTTGGTGTCAATGCACACTACATTACAGCAAGTCGAGCGTTCCTGGATATTATTTGACTGGACATTACAGAGTGTAAGGTAGCATTGACAGTATTCCCTGCTTTCACTCTCCTTTCAATATCCCCGTCACACTTTCCACCTCTCGTGACTAGTGAAACCTCATTCACTTGGCCAATTTTTCATCACCTATCATTACCTGACATACTGTTATCACCTCATTTCTTTCTATCACCAACACTTTTGGTCTTGTTCACATTTACTTTCATACCTTTCCTTTCAATTTGGCAATTATTCTTCCATACTAAACTGTCAAATGTTTATTTTATTCTATAAGAATTAACACACAATTGAAAAATCGGCCCTAATTCGTAAAATCTTCGAAATGATGAATTAATGTCACCGTGTAGGCTTTCTATTAGTATACTCTACTTCTAGTCTGATTTCAAACAGCTTCTCACTTATTCCATCTTTGTACTTATCTGTTTCACTAATATGATAATTATTGTAGTCTGGCACTAAACATGTATTAAGATAATATGTATATTTAGATTGCAAGTCCTTCAACATAAGATATTTGAAAAACCATATAACTGTTGTATGGTCTGCAGTGTATTCAAGACATTTAAAAGAAAATATGTCTTTTGTGGTTAATAATCCTTCTAAAATCACATTTTCTAAAATTTCTTCTTTTTGTTCCTGTTGTTGCTCAGTAAAACGGTAGTCATTTTGATAGGCTGGCATGCTCGGTAGGTCTATGTATTCATCTGAAAATAAACATTAATATAAATAGCAGTAGGTAGTCTGTAACTGTCCTATTGCAGGAGAAAGGCCTATTCTCACACAGATGGCAAATGACGATTTGTCACCATGCTAGCAGTGGATCAAGGCGGATTTGATTTCAGTGATGCAAAAAAGAATTAGTATGTGGCCATGATTTTTCTCACTTTCGGTACATGAAGCTGTACCAATAGTTGGGTACAAGTTACATTTTTCCCAAATGGGGAATGGCAGGGAGAGTTAAGACGCCTGCTTCTCATCCATGAAGGCGCGGGTTCGAAACCTACCAACGGCAAAAACAAATGTAACATTTTTGGGTTATATGTACATTCTAAAATTATTTAGACACCACCGACAAAAGGCGGAAATCGAACCCGTTGCGTGGCAGCAGCTAGTTGCCCAGCCACAGTGCCAACTGTGCAGTCAAGCCTTAGGTAAGGCGAGAGGGAGTCAGGTCAGACTTACTGATTTAAAAACCACCCCGTTCCTACTCCTGATAATTTTACCGTGGTTTGGCCTTCTGCGGCTCCGTATCAGTCATCAGCCCTACTGGGCCCCATCTGTGGTGGTCTGATTGCTATGGATGTGAGTAAACTCGGACTTTTAATAAAATTATACGTTTGAAATCTTAAACCCGCCTTGAGCAAGCGTAATGATTAATTCTCAAATCTTGTCCATGCATGTGAGATAGTGAGAAGAGCATCAGCATTGGCCACATATAGGCTGTTAATGTAAGTAATGATGTGAAAATACTGTGCGACGGTCTAAATTACTTTTAAACTTACTTGGTAATTCGTCGTCACTATCTAAAATATCTGCTACTTTTCTTTGCGGCACATTGGTCACGTTACGTGTAGTCATTTTGCTTCTTTATCGTATAGGTAGGTATTTAGTTGTTAGATATTGCACAGGTATTTTTAAATAAGTAAGTCCTTTAATAGAGGAATTGTCTAAGCAACGAGAATCTTATACGTGAGAAACTATGTATGTATTCAAATTATTCAAAACAACTAATAAAATGAGCCAATAAGCCGACCGGTCTGCACTGTGAAGTTAGGCAGCAGGCAGGCGTCAAAGAGCACAGATTACTATACTATATACTAGTCAGAGACAGATAGGACACTCGATTTTTTGGTATTAGTTTTCACTTGTTACCGCAAAGCGCTAGTATCGCATGTCATGACGTCACAAAGTATGACGTAGGTTAGTGATGTTGTATATATTTAATTTAGTAATATTTAATTTTAATTTTATTTAAGTAATAGTTAGTTTTAATTTAAGTTTTTTAATGTATGTAAATATTAAAATGGTCAGTGATGTGTAATTTATATATCGATTTTGCTAGTGATTACCATAGTCGATAAAAAAAAAACTATTCGGGAATCTGTAAAAATTAAGTTTTAACTTCGACTTTTAGAAAATAAATGAAACATTAGGTAATTTCAAAGAGTATGGCATAAGTGTAGGGCAGGGCCGTCACACTTAGAGCCATTGACAGCTTTTTTTTTGTTGTCAAAACTAATATTTTCAGTGGCCACACAGTTCCAATCAAGGTTGCAACATTATGTTAAAATTTAGGGTTAAACTGTCAAGCGGTCACCGGTGACCGCAACTTATTGTTCTATAATTGTGTCTACAAAACCGGTACTCGACGAGTTAAAATAATATTTTTTGGAAATTGTAAAATAACATTATACACATTTATTCATTAATACTATATTGCAATTTTTACAAAATAATTCCTTGAACTTAGATCAAATGACAGTTATGCTGGCATATTCGTTCAAAGATAACGCCTCCTTACTAATAATAGAGATTAAAAAGATATCAAGTGATGGATGACGAACTAAACTCTAAGAAGTGACTGCGTCAGGTTTCTGCATCCAAAAGCATTAACCTAAGAGCCTGTGAACCTCAGGTCTAGGCCACCGTTTTTATTATATAAAAAGTAATATTATATGAAAATACTAATTTTTCATACAAAATCTATATAAAATCACATTTTATATAGAAAATCTATATAAAATAGGTTGCACGCATTCTTTCTGTCTCATTATCACACACACACACACACACTTAATCATACTCGATAAATACACTAACTAACACTAAAATGAACTTTAAGTCCATTTTTAGTGGAGCTTTTGGAGCCTTCTCGCACGGTTTGCCAATCTGAACTAAACGCATTGAACAGAGCTGTTACAATGGTTCTAGACAGCGACTAGAGTAAGAGTATTGAGTGACTCTATGTTCTCCCTCGATGTCTTGAAGAACCCCAGGATTACCTACTGTTTGGCGGAAGAGATAAAGCAGTGTTTGGAGACCATAATGGAACAGGGAAGAGAGAATCGATTTTACTGGCTGAGGGCCCAAGCTGGAACGGCCAGGAATGAGAGGGCAAACTAATTCGTTAAAATCGCTGCCGAAAATGAAAATAGCACCGCGGAAGACTACTGTAGGGTACCCATATCTTTTGTCAAAAAGAAAATTCAGGGACGAAATCATCTGTAAGTGGCAGGACAGGTATACATCCTCTACCAGTAGTAGAGGTCAGCAGATTACTAGATTCTAATGAGACATATCTTAGATCGACAAATTTGACACTTGCCCAAGTTCAAGCGTAAAGTAATCTGGCTGAAAGAAACAGCAGATTAGTAATATATAACTTACGTCGTTGCGAATCGCTGAGAGAATTGAATAGAACAATAAATATTTTAACAGTGTCCTGTAAAAAATATTTATGAAAATATGTATTACATACTTCCGTAAGGAAAAATAGGCAATTGTTTGAAAAAAGAAGCGATAGACATAGTCTTATTACTAGAGGCAAAAAATAAGTTAGCTATACCGCAATTGGCTATTTGACTGTTGTAACAATAAAATGTGCTATACAATACTTACACATTATGTTATTATTTTTCGTTATAAGTCTTTTAATATTATATATTTGAAAAATAATCCGAGATTTTTTTATCTAAGAAAGATAATGCACAAAACGCTAGCGGCCATGATTGAGCACCGTAAATAGAATAAAAAAATAGTTCCTTTCTTTGTTCTTGTATTTATCTCTGAAAATGATACGTATACTATTTCAATTTATGCTTTTTGAAGCTTAAGGAAATGGAGTCAGGCTACACAAAAGTCTAGTTCAAATCTATCTAAAGTGGATTCATTTCTGGTCACAAACTTCTTTGCATGTAACCGTGACTTTTGTTCTGCAGAGTTTCGGAATGTAAAACTTCCGAGTAAGTAAAGATAAAGTACATCAATTCTATTTGGGCAAGTCGTTTTGTATAATTTTTAAATCTGTGGCGTCCCAATAACCCACTTTTAGTATATAAGGCGAGAATATTAATGTTGTTTATGGTCGCCATTGACCGTCTATGGTTTGATTTTTTAACTGGGTGACATTTTATGCCGTTACACTTTTTGGACAGAGAAGAAGTGGAATACAAATTTTGCCAATGTTGATATCCATCCCCTAAATTTGGTCATACAAAAGTATTCTCTAAACATTAGAAATAAGGTCTATAATGTAATGTAATATTAGTGGAAAGCTGTCACCGGTGACCGCTTGGGGATTTATAGGTTAACACGAGTTTTATTTATAAGCTTACCTCGAAATTACTCGGCGCACAACGCAAAAAATCAATTACTTTATATTTTAATAACGTTTCAAATCCGAATAAATAAAGGGGAGTCGAAGTGTCGGTTTTTTTAAACTAGTAAGATATGTGGGGTTAGATGGGAATAAATCGAATATTGGGGTGCGAACCGAAGAGTTTTAAATCTATGATTGTTAATATGATATCTATTGTTTAAATTGACTTGCAAAGGATAAAACAAAATAAAATGCCTCGTTGGCCGAGTGGTCGCAAGTGCGACTGCCGGGCAAGGGGTCTCGGGTTCGATTCCCGGGTCGGGCAAAGTATTACTGGGTTTTTAAAACATTCTCAGTAGTAGCACGGAGTCTGGAAATGTGCCCGGTATATGGCAATAGGCTCACCCCCTATTACATGGGACTCGTAACATAAATAGTGAAAAGTGGGTGTTACATTGTACAGTGGCATTAAGTGCCGTAATGTGCACCTCTGCCTACCCCTTCGGGGGTAAAAAGGCGTGATGTTATGTTATGTTATGTTATGTCTATTATTACAAAATAAGTATTGTGGTAAAAGCGAATACTTACAAATAGTGCCATTTACAACCCTATTAGACAAACTATTACCACAGAATAATCTATTACGTTGCGCATTGTGCCATTATTTTTGGCGAGAAAGGCTCCCTTTATCTATTTGTACCTACCTACCTGCTTATTTTCAGTCTGTTTTTAGGGGTATTTACGACATAAACAAATACATAATATATGAAGTTTTAAACTAATAACCAGTACCTAGTTACATACTTAACTTTAGGTATTTTATAAAAATGAAAGACTTCTTTGCTGCAAAAGGTATGATGATATTATTATCTTTTTATTAACATCTTAGACACATTACAACAGTCTTATGAGTTCATTTGAACTCTAGATACCCTTTCAATTGAACAGATTTCACAAAGACTATTTTCTGATTAAGCATGATCACCACACAAGTTGTTGGTTGCGCTATATGGACGTTTATTGATACATAGTATAGGTCATCATACCTATACTGCCATTACATAGATATTGGGTTGTACTTTTGGTGACCCCACGTCCAATGTCGAACGCGGAATATAGTCAGTGTTAATTGGAAGCACATTCAGCAAGTAATAACTTACATAATAAAGCAATCAATTCATAAAATAATATCACATTGGATATAACATCTTAATACTTTATGTTCTTGTTAGTATCCAGCTATTTCTAATTCTCCATTTTCATCAAACTGTAAAGTTTTCAAACGACGTTTCTGAAATGAATGATTCTTGATTTTCTCTATTGCATATTGTGCAACTTCAGGTAGAGGTTTCTTCAAATATTCTGGAATTTTATATACAACACTTCGACATATACTATATAAAAACTTGTGTGTTATTCCATCAGGAAACTGCTTGACTAGGTCTTTCCATCGAATGTCTGTCCATACTTGATAAGATGATGACAGTAGGCTGAAAAAATAAAATATCTGATAATATACCCAAAGTTTTGCTATATTTCGCAAGCAAGATATTAAAGAGGTTTTAGCAATGTTTAACAGGCTACTAGTATTTTTAAAATAAAAAAACTATGATGAAGGAAGTCGGCTACAAGTAAATATTTTTGTTAATAACCATTTCATAATTAACTCTTAAGTCATTGAGTACCGTCATTACAGACACATTTAAACTGTCAAACACCAAGCGGTCACTGGTGACCGCAACCAATTGTTCTACTATAATTGTGTCTATAATGACAGTACTCGACGAGTTAAAGAGCAATAGGTTGCGGTCACCGGTGACCGCTCGGTGTTTGACAGTTTAATCTGAAAAATGTAGTTAACTAACCTTTGAAATACGCCTTTTCTTAGTTTATTTATTTTCAGAGGTTGTTTTACATAAATCTGGACATGAAGAGTCTGGTACCAAAAGCTCTGTAAGTGTATATAATGTTGATCAAATTTCTTTTCTAGTTTCAACCAAACTTCTTTATCAATTTTCCTATATTTCAGTTCTTCTAAAGGCAATTTTGTGTACTTTAGCAAAAGCTTCACAAATCTAGTTGCCAATGACAATGACCATTTAATCTTCTTCTTCTCTGGTTTTCCTAAAAATAAATAACAAACAAAATGATACATTATTATTAGAAAAGTATTTGCTACTTTTCAGAAAATTAAGTACATATTTTTATTTATACACTAGAATAATATACTCTACATTTTAGTTATTAATCATTCAGTAATCTTTTGTGTGACTGATTTTAGAGTACACTTAGATTTAGAAGATCAATATAGAACAAGAAATAGGGTACTATTTTTTACTTTTGCAGTTATCTCGATGTACATGATGTATAGCTGCAAAATTGCCATAATAGTTATGATTGCAAATAATTTTCATTGAGATGTGCTTACATCTACTTATTATATCACGAAGGTAACAGGCAATAGTTACATTAATATTATTTACTTACATTGAACATAATTATTAATTATACATACCACTGAACATTTGCTGCAATCTTTTGTATATTCCCCTAGGTTCTCTACTCAAAACCATTGACAATAATGTGACTGCATGGTTAGGATGGTGGGTGAAACAGACTTTCATGATCTTTTCTTCATCAGAGGAGTAGGGACCTTTCACAGCCCCACCATAATGGCTTACAATATGCCTGAACACTTGATATATTGTTCTTTCTAAGCCACGCGCCAAAAATGCAACTACAAAACGTCTTGCCTGCTCTTCAGGTGTGTTAGGTAGTCTACTTTTTTCTTTATTTCTCCAGCGAGCCAAACATATTAACTTGTCAGGAACTTCATATAGCTGTACAGAGAAGGTGAATATAAAGTAAGTTAGACAAAATAAAAAGTGAGAAGTTAGGTAATGGAATCTAGCAATAATTTCCTAGGGCACAATATGACATCACTTATTTTACTTCTCAAAAGTTGGCATTTTAGGATGAGCAATTGATAAAAAATCAAATTAAACAATATGACGATTACAGAATAAAAATATAACTATTAGAATAGTCAAGCTAAAATACCATGGCCTGGGCATTTTTAAAAGTAAATAGTACTGTATCAATTTTTACCTTCTTGAATTGACGCCAGTTGTGTTCTATCAAATCACTTTCAGCTTTGCAGATTGTGTCTGTTCTATAAGGCTCTGCATGGTTTTCATTTTTATTATTTTTAAATGGCCTTGAAAGAGAATTTGACTGCTGATACCACGGTTGTTCCCATGTTATAGTCTCACCTTTTAATTTATCCACTAATAACTGCAAAAAAGAGTGTTAGTATTAATTAGGTTGCTATATCTGGCAAATTTCAAGGTAACAAATTTATTTTTTAGAGAAAGTTTGCAATTTCAGTAGAGTATTAGTGTAGTATCAGGGCTATTAGCTGCTGGGGAATGTGTTACTACTTAAACACGAAAAAAATACTTAAATACGAAAACGAAAAAAAACCACACGGTATAATTATCTATTTTTTTGTGCTACATACTGCAATATTTAGTTACCTCCATGAAAAAATAATCTTCATCTTTGATTTCTTCTAGATACATCAGTATTCTGTCCATACAAGCTGGTTCATTTAAATCATCAAAATCTTTTAGGATATCTCCAAATTCCATTTGTCTTTCTACTTTAGTCGTTGGCCTTTCAAAGTCACTACTTGAATCCGAGTCCATATTATCTTCTGTGGTTGAGTGTATTTCTGTTTTTAATTCCTTTATAACCGGTATATCATGCTCGTCTTGTACTTCACTGCCTTCACTTCCTCTTCGTTTCTTCCTGACCGTTGATTCTTCATCGCTAGACTTCATCGCCTGAAGATTAGAAAATTAATATTTTTTTATAATAATGTAACCTGTTAAAATTAGCAATGAATTAAAATTTCCATTAAATGTTTTAATTTTAAGATTACATGATGCAAAATTTGCATTTTGATGCGATTAAATTAAATATTAATACTCACGAAACTTATTAAACTGAGAATATATTTCACTACTTAGGTCTACAATTTTAGGTTATGTTAATGTTTTTGTATCATTTCGTTACTTTGACGATTTGATTTAACTGACATCTACTCTGTGTCTAGTACCTATTGTCTTTGATAATATAAAAAAAACAACACGTGCAGTTGACAACTTGACACATTGTTGACATCATAGACTATTTCAGGCATAGACTAAATTTTTCACAGAGAGGGACATTTAAAGAACTAAATAGCAAAAGGTACAAATTTTTTTTCTTATTTCTAAAATCATAAAAAATACAAGAGAAAATCATTATTATGCACTGATATTATATATGAAGTGTAACGGTGTGTCTGACTTGTAGGCCTTGTGGCCTGTGGGATCGTGGGTCAAAGAGTATATTAGTTTGGGTGCCTATTTGGCGACCCCAGTCTGATACATATGCTAGGTCACACATTTATACTAATATTATAAAGCTAAAGAGTTTGTTTTTTTGTTTGAACGCGCTAATCTCCGGAACTTCTGGTATTGCGGGTGTCCATGGGCGGCGCTGATCGCTTACCATCAGGTGATCCGTCTGCTCGTTTGCCTCCTATTCCATAAAAAAAAAACTACTGGTCCGATTTGAAAAATTCTTTCTGTGTTGGAATTCAATTTGTAACCTTATATTTCAGCTACCACCGGACCAAGCGTCAGGGCAGAACAAGAAACTCTTAAGTAAATTTTATCATTTGTAATCCCAGGGCGCCATGATTCTCTCCGTGGGGGTATAAATAAATTTAAACGACACAATGTTATACAGTAGAAATTTTTTGAGGAAGGCTATAAGCTATAAAATATCACGCTACAATTAATAAACGCCGAGCAGAGCGAGTGAAACCGCGCGGAAGTAACTAGTAATTCAAAAAGTAATGAAGGTATGTACCACTTTTAATTTTAATTTTGTAACTCCAGTTTCAAAATAAAACTTGATTAACAACTATTTTTTTTGTTAAATGGCAATAAAAATTTCGGACATTAGGACTTTTTTTCTTCTTCTTTTATGGCAATTGAGTCTCCACTATTTAGTAGTTGACTATTCTGCCAGCGTCCATTAGGACTTCATTTTGACATTTATTTTTGATTTGACATTTTAGTTTTGAGTTTGCGAAGTATGTGGCGAAGTAAAGTAACGCCGCCATGAAATTGCTTTGCTACAATTAATTTTATTCAAAGAAGTTTTAATCTAAACTACAATTTACTCCGTCTTGGGCACTTTTGCAGTAGCGATAAATATTTACGATCAACACTCTGCCAAGAGAAGTTACATGGAAATATTGTAATTGTTGTGATGCAACTATTACAGCTCCATGGAGATCGAAGAGTACGGCTGTTTGAGTTGGTTCATCAAGAAACAATTACTTACCCATGGATTTTGATTTAATAAAAATGTTCTGTAGCATATTTAAGTTGCTACACTAGTTTTAAGGTAACGTGCCTGGACGCGGTGGAGTAAATGGAAAATATATTTTGGACGAATTACGCGTCAATAAATAATCCGATCCATTTGAACTGATCACCTTGTGAGTATTGCTTAATTTTTTTTTTCAAAAACAGTGATTTGCAGATTTATTTTCTAATCTCTGCATGTAGACATCTATGTAATAGGTGTACAAGAAAAATAAAACAAGTTGTACCTACACAGGCATAGATAGCATTAGTAGTTATTACGGACTAAGTTACTAATAACCTAAAGAAAGGCATAGCTTTAAACAATTGTTTTTTACTGCTTCTCGGTATGATATACTCTTTCAATGTAGAACTATTTTCATATTTTACAAATAATACTACAAATGGAATATTATTCATTTTGCATACATATAAGAATGCATCTTAACCTCTTATTTACTGATGCTGTGTTTACTTTTACTTTCAGGTTTATTTTCCAATGTAGAAAGAACAATAAAATTATGTTTGCATCAAAAGAAAAAAATGTTTGCAAGAAAACATTCCAGAAACCTAATATTCTTAGGAGAAAGGGAATGGTTACTGTTCCTAAAGCAAATGTAGCCAGTACTCATGAATCCCCTGAAGCATTCACTCTAGTCACCAGCACAACCAGGGGAAGACCTGCCTCGGAACAATTAGACAATATTGTGAATCATGAAGATGTCAATGTAGCAACATGGAAGTTAACGTTAAGGAATGATTGTGAGGACAAGCACAATAATATACAAATATTGAAGGAGACTGATATACATGCCAATATAAGCGACAATACATCTATTATGGAAATTAAAAGTAAGTAAATTATGTTTGTTTGAAATTACCTTGTGATGATGTTTGTTGAACAGAGATCCATATTTCATTGTTTCTCTTTTTATGGGTAATATGCATAGTATTTACTAGATACAGTAGATATAAAAATAATAATAAAGATTTAGGTGGAAAGTTTTATGTGTATTGTGTAAGGTCTTGCCATTCCTTTTTGACCTTTCAAAATGTGTGAATTAACTCATTGAGTACTGTTATTATAGACACAATTAACTCGTCGAGTACCGGTTTTGTAGACACAATTATAGAACAATAGGTTGTGGTCACCGGTGACCGCTTGGTGTTTGACAGTTTAAAGAACAATAGGTTGCGGTCTCCGGTGACCGCTCGGTGTTTGACAGTTTAATGTAGGTAATTGCTTGTATTATGACTAAAAAACTGTTTAAACTGTCAAACACCAAGCGGTCACCGGTGACCGCAACCTATTGTTCTATAATTGTGTCTACAAAACCGGTACTCGACGAGTTAAACTATTTAAATATTTCAGATGAAAGTAAAAGCTTTGAGCAGAATGCACTCAATATTGAATCGTTTTTAAACAGTGCTGACAGCATTGAAGAGGTATGTACCATGTGTAAGTCATGACAAAATTTTTTGTAATCTTACAATTTCTAGTCACTCAAAACTTTTCACTTTTTTGTATTTGAAATTATTTAAAGGTGTGATTTGTGATTGTTATTTTTTCTAATTGAAATGATAACAGGGTATGAAAAATAAAAATATAATTAGTCCGTAAGTTAGGTAATGAAAGAATATTAGGCACATTTTTTTATTTTGTTGTATAATAAAACAATACTTAGATAAAACGAATCAAACTGTACGTAGAAGTGACGTCACACGACATTTCATATCAATATATCGTCGAAAGTATTCGTTTCTGTAAGAAAATAAAAAATATGTGTCAGAATTTAAAATAATCATTAAAATAAAAATTAGGCATCTACCCTATTGTATTACTTTATAGGATCTGAGTTTCTCCTACAACCCTACTGAAATAACAGAAATGAAGGCCTCTCAAAGTAAAAGCATATGGTGTTTCGACATTACCAACAATTCCAGAGACATGATTATAAATAACTGTAAGTACACTGTTATCAGTTATACTATACTTTACTATCAAAATGTACTTATACTTACACTGCTATGCTTGTTTACATATAAATCATCTAAGTATGATGTTTAACTGAATTTTTAAAGTTTTCATTAATAAAATTTTGTCATAAAAATTATGTTAAAATTATGTAAACTATAAAAAAAATATTTTAGACAAGGAGGAACCATCAGAAGAACAGAGTGATTCAACAATAGTAGCAGCTTTGGAGTCCACTGATGTACAACCAAAGGTAGTCCACGACCTAATGCCGATAACCAAGCCGACCCAAACCATAGCAATCGACTGCTACACTAATAGAGCTGTTAAGTTTAAGGTGAGAATCCTAAATATCTTGGTATATCATAAATAATCATTCATAATATCTGCTTCAACAGTCTGTTATCAAAATGGTTGCTAATGTGGTTGCCAACCACTAAGCAATAATGTATTTGTAGACTTTTTGTTTTACGATTTGTCTTTCTTTCGTTATTTATAAGTCATTTAAAAGTGAGTTGAACACTTAAAAGGTAACTGGCGCTTACCTTACGGTTCTGGAGTCAGTGAGCAATATAAACAAATGGCAACACTGCCAATCAAAGTTTCAATGCGTTGGCAGCTTTTAACATTCAAGACTTCTAGCATTGCATGTCCTTGTTGTAGTGTGACCATCCTAATTGCAATAAAGGGTTTTGGAGTGAAGAGAAATTGAGGAAGCACAAGAACTCTCATAACAGGCCAGTATATAGGCCTCAGACACAGATGAAATATGAGTGCCCTGTAAAGAAAGCTGAGGATGGAACTGAAGAAAAGTGTCCTCGCACCTACAATGTGAGGGGTGATCTACTGAAACATTTGGAGGAGGATCATACGACTGATGAAGCTCATCACAGGTACATACATGAAACTAATTAAGAAATTGCATTTTCTTATCGATTTTGATTGATGTTGAGGCTGTGTGCAAGCTAATGGCTAGTTCCATTAGATATCTGTTGACAAATACAAAATCAAAATTGTATCTTATTAACCACATTAATTAAAAAATGGCTTATTATTGAGACCAGTCTGTATCTATAAACAAGCTGATCTGGCACAAATTATGTTTTTAGTGTGTCGTACTGCTTACTTGTATGATTTGAAAACCTGAAAAAATGACTACATCAATTTAGGACTAATTTAATATTTTACACATAAGACTACAAATGGAATATTATTAATTTTGGATATAAGAATGTGTCTTACCTTATTTACTGATAATGTGTTATCACTTTCAGGCTTATTTTCCAATGTAGAAAGAACAATAAAATTATGTTTGCATCAAAAGAAAAAAATGTTTGCAAGAAAACATTACCAAAACCTAATATTCTTAGGAGACAGCTGATTACTGTTCCTGTAGTAAATGTAGCCAGTACTCATGAATCTTCTGAAGCATTCACTCTAGTCACCAGCACATCCAGGGGAAGACCTGCCTCGGAACAATTAGACAATATTGTAAAACATGAAGATGATAATGTTGCAACATTGAAATTATCATTAGGTATGTTCTTTATAATATTTATGTTTTTATTGATAAAATTCTGTCATAAAAATGATGCTGACATTCACAGGCCTGGTACAATGATATGAAAAACTGTAACAAAATTATGTAAATAAAAACTATAAAAATAATAATGTTTTAGACAATGAGCAACCATCGGAAGAACAAGTTGATTCAACCGTAGTAGCAGCTTTGGAGTCCGCTGACGTACAACCAAAGGTAGTCGACGACCTGATGACATTAGCCAAACCAACCCAAACCGTAGCAGTCGACTGCTACACTAATAGAGCTGTTAAGTTTAAGGTGAGACTACTAAACATATTGGTATATTGTAATGTAATTATCATAAATAATCATTCATAATCATAGTGTTAACAAAATTGTTGCATATGTGGTTGCCAAGCACTAAGGCTTCTTGTTTTGTGATTCTTCTTTCTTTCGTTATTTTCAAGTGCACTTAAAGGTAACTTACTTTACGGTTCTGGAATCAGGGAACAATAAATACTAATGGCATCACTGCCAATCAAGAGATGGATAGGGGCACCTATTGGCAGTTTTTAACATTCAAGACTTCTGGCATTGTATTTCTTTGTTGCAGTGTGACCATCCTAATTGCAATAAAGGGTTTTGGAGTGAAGAGAAACTGAGGAAGCACAAGAACTCGCACAACAGGCCAGTATATAGGCCTCAGACACAGATGAAATATGAGTGCCCTGTGAAGAAAGTAGCTGAGGATGGAACTGAAGAGAAGTGTCCTCGCACCTACAATGTGCGGAGTGACTTGCTGAAACATTTGGAGGAGGATCACACGCTTGATGAAGCTCAGCACAGGTACAACAAATTAAGAAATTACATTTTCTTATGTGTCAAAATTCTAACTTTAGTAGCCACATTTGCAGAAAGAAAGATTGATAAGACCAGTTGTTAGTTGTTAAAGAACTCAATTTCTCACCAATAAATGAGAATGAGACAATCCATCCTGTTTGGAGCTGTCTGCCTGTACTTATATTTACACAAATGCTCTCAATGTTATAAAAGGCATTCCCATAACACAGCATTTGCTTGACATTATGAAAGTTTAATATTTATTTCTCCAAGGTGCATGGTGTGTGGGCGACGTTTCTTCTGGGCGCTGGGCCTGCGCGCGCACGGCGCGTCCGTGTGTGCGCGCGGCGGGCTGGCGTGCGCCTGGCCCGGCTGCGGGCGCGTGTTCCGCCTGCCCTGTCGGCTCAGGGAACATGCACGGGCGCACACTGGAGACCGACCCTATCTGTGCCGGTACCCTGTACGTACTTACTTTGTTATTTGAATAATTGCTTTATAGCACTATTACATCACAGGCTGCATTTAATTTATTACTTACAAAATATGTACTGACATCAGTTTGCCATATTGCACCTGTATCTTTGTAAAAAAAGCCAATGATATGCCGTTACAATACAAAATTCTCTTTATCATACAACCAAATCTGGTCAAGCCAGTGCCTGTAGCCAAACGCCACTTTAGCGCTTGTCTACAGAGAGAGTAGAAATCAAAATGTATGGGGATGACACAGACAAGTGTCAAAATTTACGTCAATTCCATATAATTTGGTTTTCTATTCTACATGTAGACAAGCGCTAAATGGCATTTGGCTACAGCTGCCGACGTGATTAACAACACTTTTTGAAGTTAATAAGTCTTTCAGTCGTAAGCATGTATAATAACGTTGTAGGAGTGTGGCTGGGCGTTCCGCTCAGCCAGCAAGTTGGTCCGGCACGCGCGGCGCCACACGGACGAGCGGCGCCACGCGTGCGCCACGTGCGGGCGCGCCTTCCTGCGCCGCGAGCACCTCCGCGACCACTGCGCGCGGCACCACCAGCCGCACGCGCGCACGCCGCATCTGTGCACGCATCCCGGTACGTGTATCCAACCCGTCAGATACTAGTGTACAGAGTACTATGTTCTTCAAGTTTATTTTCAGTAGAAAATCCTTCTTACTTTACTCCTACATCGGTGCGCCTAAAACGCTCGCAATTGTAGCCTTACTTCATTTGTGAATCAAGTCTAAAACCAGTAATTATTTTCTTACAACTGCAATACATTATTTTGAAATGACTATTCATCAGGTTGTGAACAATCTTTCACGAACATGAGCACCCTGTACATGCACATGAAGAAAGTTCATAGGAAGGTTGAGCAGGACGCGGTCGCGTCTATCGTAGAGGATCCCGCCCAGTACTCCACCGAGCCTGTCACTCTAAACGGGGAGAACGTGTATTTGGTGTGTATTACAACATTAAAATATTAATTAGTATGAATAATTCATGTCAGGGGAAAAATGAATAATAAAAGTAATGTTAAATAAATTTAAAAATTGTAGGTTCATTTGCCTAACGCGGATACAGTGGGAGAAGACGAGTCTGTTAGAGAAGTATCGTCCATGAATTGTGAGCTTGACGCGGACCAATTAGCAGTAGAGGGTGTGGGCGGGGACTGTGGGGAGGACGAGGAGGAGGAAGAGGAGGTGGGTGTCGACGGGGAGGACGGGGCAGGGGAGGGAGAGGGGGGAGAGTGGCACGCTGCGCGCACGCACTGCACCTGGCCACTACCGCGTGCGCAAGCGCATCTCGTACTTGATGACGACGTTCAGGTACGCTACTATTATAAAAACATATGTTTTACACATTCCCTGTTCCACTACGTTTTGGCTATTCTGAAGTGGTCGTATTGAACTGTTGATGATGATGTTTTATTTCAGGTGGAACGAATAGAAGGTTCAGTTAACGACGTGTACACTGTCCGCAGCGATCTCTTCCTTCATGGCAACGTGCCTATCGATGAGGATAGCCAGTAAGTAATCTGGTTTCAAGATACTTTGACTACACGGTTGACGCAGTGGTTGGGTGACCGGCTGTGGAACGTGTCGCAGGTTCGATTCCTGCGTCGGTCAAAAGGAATGGCATTTTCTGAGTAAAATGACAGGAAGTTCGGCAGTGTTTCACCTCCGTGTTTTTCTCGGAAAGCACGCAAAGCCGTTGGTCTTGCGCCTGATCTCTCTCCGGTCGTTTCGGTCTGCCGTCCGATCGGGTTCAGAGAGTGCATTTGTGTTTGCGCATATACTTGTGCTCCTACATAATTGGCTAGTCTAGACTGGCCACCGTGATCGAAATCTATCAGGAGATTTAATAACAAGATAGAACTTCTGAATTAACTGTTCATTTCACGAGAATTGTGTATATTTGTAGGCAAATCGTCAGCACGGCGTTATCAAGCAGTGAGACAGGGACTCTAGACACAGATCTCTACTTGATCGACTCACATCCTACCATTGATCTCATGCAGGTATGTTGGCAGACAGTCTCATATTATCTTCTTAATAATATTTTATTATTTATTGATGATAAAAGTATTACACGGTAAAAATATACTATCGCGCATTGAATACTATTGATATTCCTTAAATGTTATAATAAGGTACCTTTGAACCGGGCAGATATATTGTACTATTTGCTCCAATACATGTGTTGTATTCATAAGTTTTGAGACAAACTTTTTGCTTATAAAAATAAAATAAAAATTACTGGCTGCTGTATATTTCTTTTTCTAATTTTGAATTTGGAATGTTAACTTTTAATATCTATGATTTCGGATTATTTTATTTAAATTTTCTCGTAATGGAGGGAACAAAAGAATTACGTGCGACCGTCATTTCATTATTTAAGGTGGGAAGAAAACCTATGGACATTTTCCGAGAACTGAAAAGTTTTGGTGTGAGCCGTAACTTCGTGTATTACACTATTAAACGATACTAGGAGACAAGTTCTTTACATGATCGGCAAAGATGTGGTCGTCCACGCTCTGTGAGGACGCCTGCGAACATTAAAATCATCCGAGAGCGACTTCGCCGAAATCCATGTCGCACTCAGAAGAAACTCGCTCTGCAGACCAATATTTCGCGCGTTTCAGTCAACAGAATACTGAAATATGATCTCAAGGTTAAGGCGTATAGCCGTAGAAAAGTACACTTTTTAAACGATCGCCTTCGTCAATTGCGACGCGAACGTTGTCCAATACTGCTTAGGAGACATGATGCGAGGGAAGATGCTCTTCACCGACAAGCAAGGATGTCCCACCTTCAGCACGGAATGTCTCGCGTACTCATCACCCGGCTAGTGTCATGGTATGGTGGGGAGTTTCGTACGAAGGTGTCGCTCAGCTTCATTTCTGCCAACAAGGCGTCAAGGTGAAAGCCAAAAATTATCAAAGTGACATTCTAGAGACTGTTGTGAAATCCCTGTCTAATACCCTATTCCATAACAAGTATTGGGTTTTCCAGCAAGACTCGGCGCCATCCCATAAGGCTAAAACCACCCAAGCTTGGCTGAAGGAAAATGTGCCGGCCTTCATTGCGGCGAACGAATGGCCCTCCTCCAGCCCCGACTATTCTCTATGGACCGAATTAGAGCTCAGAGCCTGCCGAAAGTTCCACCCAAACTTGGAGTCACTTAAGCGAGCTCTTGTCCGAGAAGCGAAGCGAATTCCTCTGGAAAAGATTCGTGCCGCCATTGATGACTGGCCAAATCGTCTAAGGGCATGTAATAAAAACAGGGGTGGTCATTTTGAATAATAATTATATTTAATTTTCACTTACTATCTACTTAATATGTTTGTTATTGTTTTTATAAATATAAGTTTATTATTTAAAAAGCTAAAGATATGCAACTTTTAATTTGTCTCAAAACTTATGAACACACGAGGTATAGTTTTGATCATGTGGATCTGCAAGCCACTGGTTGGCAAGGCCCATGAGTAGCTATGAATGTCTTGTGGCTGATGATATTATGATGGTGATGATAACGTGCGTTGATCCAGTTAGAATGCTAGAATGAGACCACTAAATAATTATTTTAATCCTTAGGAGGAGCTGATGTACGAAGACGCTAATGACGAGTCCTCGTTCCGGGTGTTCCTAATGAACGGCGAGGAGCTCACATAACTGTAACCTTACGTAAGTTGACTTGATGGGGCTGCAGGCGACGCGTTGTTATAGAAGGGCGCTGTATGGACATGCCACGTACTGGGCGGGTAATACTTGTTTATGCATTGTGTTTATACTGTTGAGACACAGACGGCACATTTTAAGGTACTGCGTTAAGAAATATGTTGTTGTGACTTACCAGTCTATGTTCAAAAACCTTCGACTTGCTATTCGTGATAATACCTTGGTACCATCGTTAATGTATAGAAACAAGGGTTATCGCGTAATTTTCTGCCTGGTTCTGGTTCTCCAGTAGAATACAACTGTAGCTCAGCATGTGGCATCTTCATAAAATCGCCCGCGTAAGTTATTTTTATATCACTGTGAGTGATAATGTTGTCAGGTACATTTCAGTAAGTATTTCATCGGAGTTTATACTGAATCAGTACTTTGTTATCAACAAAAATGTACAACAAAACTGCATAAAAGATTACTTCAAAATATAAGACGTAAGTATCTCTTTGAAAGTTGTGGTGCAAAGTCTGAATATATGTATTTGTCAACTATTCGATGATCTCAAAAATGTTAAAGTATACCAGAAAAGTGTTGTTATGGTATATTATATACGAAAGACATGATTTTTAGTCTTAAGGTGCAATACTATCTATGTAATACTTTGTCTTAATACCAATATTTGTAGTGTGTATTTGTTGAGTTCGGGCCACTAGCCTCTATGTTCTTAACATTCGATTGGCTTCCGGACAATTTACAAATTAGTTAGTAATTTGAGGATCAAATGTACAATATTATTGTTCGTACGTAACGTGTTAGACGATGTTTGCTAAATATGTGGCCTCGGACTAGCCAGCAATAATACCTAGTCCGTTGACCGATCCACATATTTAGCGATAATACATCACAAAAGTGTTAATTAGTAATAAATTCTGTAGTTACTATATCTTTTCTTAATTATATACTCCATTAATGTATCTACTTATAAGAATGTGTTACGATATTACAATTTTTAACTACTTATTGGGTAATTTTTGCTCACTCTTTTCGATAGTAAGTTATGATCTCTGGAAATGCCTTTTAGATTTAAGATTTGAGTAGGATATTAATATAACTGGAAGTTTGTAATACCGTGTGTTTGTTTATATAATAACAATAAATTACTGTGCAAAGGAACAGTTGGTTGGAAACAATAGATTCGCTTGGCGTTGGGTTAAGAACTCGGTGTTGTTGATTGAAGCATGTTACTAAGAAAGTAAGACTTGTTACCGTGGTGATGTAGACGAGTAGTTGCTGGTGATATGAGAGTAGGTAGGAGTAGGGTAGTGCGAGCGACCGGCCCCCAGGGAACAGACCAGTGTCTTGTGGAGTGATCATAGCTCATATTTAGCGTAACAACGTACCTACTGATTGTATATAAGAAGTTATATTTTTGGATATACAAGGTAAATGTGAGATTGTTGCTTATTTTTTGAGACTGTTGTCCAAATTATGATCATGATATCGTTTTGTTGAAATTTGTATACTTGGATGTAGATGTATTCAAAATTAATTTTTATAAACGAGTTTTTATTTTGGTTGTTAATATTTGTTTTGTTTAATTAATTAAATACGTCTGGAATAGGTGTAATATTGCTATCACAGTCTGCACAGTATAGATGTACTAAGTCAAATTAAATTAATCACATATCAATATTAGTTTGTTATATTAATCATAGTTTTAATTGGTTGCTTTGTGTTTAATTGTAGATTTTGCTATATATTAGTACCTAATAAATGTTTTTTTTGTAATACATCTGATGTTTTATTTATAACTCGAACCCATAGAATAATGCACAGTTTCACACGCAAACAGGATTTAATACGAGTATGTAGGTATCTCTTATAAAACATATTTACATAGAACATTAAATCTTTAAGTATACTACCTACTAATACTACCTACTACCTACAATATACAATATTTCGTGATACGTGTTTGAAACACATTAACCTTTCAGTTCAATTTTCAACAAAATTAAACGAAAGGTCTGTTCGAAAAATTAAGTACTGCACCCAGTCGGTTTACCCACGTCAGACTTTTAAGTATATAATATAAATGTACATTTTGTTGAATAAAATTATTGCCGAAAATTTTAGTTTATTCTGACATGGGTAAACGATTTGCTTTTACATAAAATATAATAACATCTCTTAGAAGTTTCAAACAGATTTGTACATTTTTGTAACCTATTAGTTAAGCTTCTATGAAAAAGTAGCTAAACATAATATTAGCTAATAATATGATTAATAAAATATTACATCTGATAAGGCACCTTATTCGAAAACCACTCACTGAGAGAAAAACATGGATTTGTTAATAAATACAACAACGCCTCTAGCAGCGAGAATATAAAATTTCAGCTATTGAATTCCCACGAAATGCATATTTCTGTTATCACATAGCGTTGTGGGTTGCATTCAACGAGGTTTGTATCTTGACTCCCTTAAGTATGTTGTTAAAATTACTTCAGACGATTCTTGTGTGTCTGTCGGGCGGAGCAGCGGGCAAGTCGTGGCTCGTCGTACGTATTAAGTATGTGGACACCTTATCTCTACACAAAGCGATGCCCCAAATGAAGGCATACACTATGATGAGACCTACCATAGACGCTGCGACTATGATACCCGCACGTTTGCTCTGTGACCAGTCTAGTATTTCGTAGATAAACGGATTCCCATTTCTGAAATATAAATATTTATGTTCAATCCAGGATATATTCAAGTATGCATCACCTAATCAAGAGTCATTTGAATTAATTTTGACGCTACTACTGTAAGGTCCTCGGACTACCTCGTGCAGATAATTTAAATGCATATGATATACCTACTTATGTACAGGTTATGACATAGTATTATGTGCAGGCACCTTGATACCATTCCAATACCTACTTATGTAAGCAAACTGATTAAAATCAATATACAATAGCTAATTATCATGATTAATACATTGCAACAGTGATTGTAACCTACATGTAGGTATAGGTAAGATGTTATTGACTTTTTCATGATATTTCATAGTTATATCTGAATGGTTACTTACACATCGGTTCCTCCGGCCACGTGGTAGATGCCGGAAAAGACAACGTACCAAAGCCCCATACTGAGCGGCTGGTACACGTGTAGGAAGCGAACCGGAGTCCGCGACGACAACAGCTCGACAACTGCTAGGCATGACGTGATACCGTGTGTCGACACGTCCAGCCAAAACGCACGCTCATCCATCTCATCTTCCACCTCTGAAAGTTTTAATCATAGCTACTTAAAGTCTAGAATCTTACTACTACGAACATATTTTATAAGTTCCAAGCGATAATCGTGAATTAAGTATAAGTATTATTAAGGTACGTAGCAAAATTAAGTAAGGCGAGTACCTTACTTAATAGTAGGTAAGTACTTAGGTAATACATTGCGCCAGATTTTTTAAGCGATGCCCCTCACTAGATTTTTCTTCTGTGTCGTGGTTGCGTTTACACACACATATACATGAAACTTAGACCCGTAATAACAGACCCGTCAGCCAGTTGGCCAGCCACTCCAACAGCGCTTCCTTTATAACCTGCGCTGTTGCAAACAGGCTGCTACTATACGTGTTTGTACTTAATGTGTGTATGTCAACAATAACATTCTGTGACAGTCTGCTCCTGGGGTATGGACCTGCCTCTGCCTTCTTCACATATTAAGAGAGCTTGCCATAATCTCCATGCTTGGCAACGGGGTAGGACATTGCCATTGCAGTTAAAAAGATTTAGATTAGGCGGGAACTGAACAAGAGACGTGAAACTTGAATCTGGCTACCATCTAATTTACAGAAGACGGACACAACACAGTAATAGGTAAGTGTCCAAACTACTCAATTTTCCGATGTTAATGGATCTTAATTATACAAATGATGACAACGGGAAATGTGGACGGCAATGGTAAGTGAACGATAATTATTGCTTTGTGAGAGACGTACTTAGCAAAGGTAAAGTTCATTTAGTTTTGAAAACAAGGTGTCCAAACATACCAGTGTTGTATAATAGTAGCCAGTAAAGCGCAGTGATCATGATGGAGATAGTTATGCTGATGTTAAATACCGCCCAGTACAGGCTGGCGTACCATGGCAGTTCCTTTGTCTCTGAAAACACATTATGGGTTTGTTAGACAGATACAGTCACTACTTACATTGTGTAGGTACCTACAACATATTGAGAATTGTTTTGAGATGCAACAATTGTTTTATAAGTGGATATATTTTTGGCAAGATCGAATCCAATTCTGTCCTTCAGTACTAAAAACAAGAATGCTAATATGCAATATGTCTTAACCGAGCGGGCGCGCCTCACGAGGGGATTTTGTTGTTAGCATTTTTTAAGATAAGACGTCTAGATTCAACTCGGGAAAAGAGTACTCTTTTCTTTACAACTTTTCAAAAAAGAAAAGAGTACACCACTCTTTTAATTTTGAGAAAGGGCAACAACGGTTTTAGAAATTAAGATTTTGCCTAAAAAGATTTTGCAATGGTTTAAGACATTCTCGTTACAACTGGTGGCAATAAAAACATGTTGAAGTTATAGATATGAACAATGGCAGTTCCAGCGCACGATATTACAATAAACTTAGTCTTTGGATCAAGTTTTATGAAGACGTATCGATTGTTTGAGTTCCATTGTAAGGTTGTTTAAGAAATTTATCTGCAAGAAGTGTCAATTATTGCTAATTAGGTGTTTACGTAACATTAGGAATTGTGTTAGTGAGCCACAATTACGAATGATGCAGTATCATGCTGTGCTCTACTAACGCTGCACTATTAAAACTCCTTTTACTTTGTCGGCAACTGACGGATATTAAGTTCTCAGTAAGATAAACATAGGCACTTGCATTACCTACTTTACCTACGTGTAAAACTGGCGATCGACGTAGCAGTATGAAAAGTAAAAAGTAGTAAAAACTGTGTCAAATTACAAAAACGATTTCAAGGAGCAAGGTCAGGTGTAAATGTTAATTTACAACTTCAATTTCAACGTACGTAATGTTACGTTGGTAGGTACCTAACTTAATGGTATTTGATAGGTGTGCGCTGTGTCATAATGCTTTGTTGATGTTGCGTATGGGATCGTCCCAGCCGATGACGACGTCGACATCGAATAGTGGAAATTACGACATTAACGAAGTCTACCGGCTTAGTTTTGTAATGGTGATATTACCAACAGAAAATAGGGTTATTGTGTCTGTACTACCTCAGCACGAGTAGAGGCTTAGGACGTTGTATAGTACGATAAGCATGTAGGTAGATATACCTACACAAATATTATTAGATAATATGTAAATACAAATTATTTACTACTTACAAATAAAAATACAATGGCGAACACGTTTATGACTATTGTATTTTAATTATCATAAGTTATACACTACACTTATATTATGAAGTCCGCCCTTTGTAATATTCTATAACAAAGGGCATTATCCTTAACTCAGCATTCAAATTAAATACGGTTCCCACTTACTGGCAGAACACTATTGTTTTGTAAGTTATGTTATCAATAAACTATTCTCAAAATTAATATAAGAATAATAAAACCGAATCAAATGAATTAAGTCGCGGTCGCGGACGAGGTTGTACATAAACACACCTATTAAGAACCTATAAATAGGTATCAGTTGCCAAGCTATTCTTTTTGAAGATGTTGCATAACTCAAGTTCCAAGGATCCAAGAATTATATGTCGTCTTTGCCTTTTTTCAATTGTATGCGCGGATCTCAAGAAAAGGTTACCGCTACACAAATAAACTACCGCACATGACGAAGACGCCTAGAAAGTGTTGTTGGCTAATGTAATTTCATCAGCTGATTCAATCGCCACCGGTTTTAATGACGTGTTGCCTGGTTTTGTCCAAAATAAACGAGAGCAAAAGTGAGACGATAAAATAGATGCCATTACCTACAACTAATAGATTTTTTGGAAATCATTTATTATGTGATCTAACAGGTTTTATGACAGATTTATTATCGGGTGATTGCAATTGGGTTGTAGCCAGGGTAAGAAAAATAAAAATTTAATTAGTCCGTCAGTTAGATAATGAAAAAATATTAGACACACATTTTTTTATATTCTTTTTTTATATTTAGATAAAATGATGTTAAGTTTAGAAGTGGGAGGTCTTTACGTAACAACGTGCTATAAAATGTACCACGGTGTGACGTCACATGATATTTTAAATGAATATATCGTTGAAAGTATTGAAATTTGTGAGAAAACAAAAAATACGTATCTAATATTTAAAATGATCTACCAGACGGACATTAAAGTAAAATTTAGGAAACTACCGTATTTAATGAATGAATAATATTATGATTTAATACAGATGTTCGCTTGTAAAACAAACAATTGGCTTTGTGTATATAGGACTTAACAACTTGGCACTAGTAATTAACTAAGGAACAAGGATGTTTGATCTATTTGATTGTAATTAGTACATACCTGTTGGCCGTCAAAATAATTATGTATCGTGTTATTGAGCAAGCGGCTATAAAAGGGCTTACTGGGTTTGTAGAACATTGTTAACGTGTTCCTTTATCTAATAATTGAAGGTTTTTAAAGTAATAAGACGTGAACTTGTTCATATAAAACAGTAAAACAGTAAAACAGTAAATTGAATTTTACTGTTTTATATGAACAATTTGAATGAATATATTGAATTTATTTTATGCCTTCGGTAAACGGCATAAAGTCGAAGAAATATGTGTTTAACATCTTACTGCCAAATAGTCCTACTAATATTATAAATTCGAAGGTTTGTATGTTACTCATTTACATCAAAACGACTGAACGGATTCGGATGAATTTGAATTTGGAATGGGGGTAGATTATGGTCTGCAATAACACATAGGATACTAACTATCCCACGGGAACACAAACGAAGCCTTTGGCTGAAGCTAGTTTTAAATAAAAACAATAACATAATGACATAAACAAACCAACATTGTTATTGTTATTGTCAATAACAATGTCGGTTTAATTTATTAGTTAGATACTGGTTACTGTCGTTGATACTAATCTTACAACTTAAAGTATTTACTATGTTGAGACAGATAAAACACTTGTATTATACCTAAATACTAAATATATTTAGTGAAAACATTTATGATCCATTTTATTTTTGTTTATATTACGTCTTTCGTGAGACATATTACGTGAGAACATGAGCCCCTAGTATGGCTTGAAACTAGTCTAGTTCCTCGTCAAACAGTACAGTACGTGAGTTTTGGCTTGAAAACATAATACATAATCATTTTACTGTTATAATCATAATACATAATTTGACTGTTTGTTTTAATTATAGAAAGGTTTTAAAACTTTTAGATATAGCTAATTTCCTTAATGGCTATACCAAGACTAATAAAATTCACCAGAGATGGGGTCCAATCCGCCGATACGGAGCCACGGAGAACCGTTCGGGTTACCGGGGCTCCGGCTCGAAGTGCAGGAGTAGGAACGGGGTGGTTTTTAGTCTTTTTACTTACTTTTATTAGTTCGAAAATCATCGAATGACTGCTCCCGCCTGGGTAAGGCGGGAGGGAGTGTCAGACTCTTACTGACTAAAAACCACCCCGTTCCTTCTCCTGCACGTCGAGTAATAGAGCATCTGTTAATATTTAGTTCCTTTTCTAGTTATCGAGTTCGATGTCCTAATTGTTTTAAGTCTGTCAATTTTTCAAGTCAACAGACCTATAGCTGGGCTATTCTGCAACTATCAATTCGAACTTTCGAAGCGAGCTTTATCGCATTCTCGCTCGTCATTGGTCGAGATTATTCTCACAACCAATAACATGGCGGACCGCGATCGAGTTCACATCTTTCAGATTGAAAGTTCCAGAATAGTCTAGCTGATTTATACTAAGGTAGATAAGTAAATAAGCCTCTATAATATTGTACCTGTTACTATGATATCAAGCTGTGTGTGTGTGCTTATGTACCTGAGTATCTACTTATATATTTATGTATATGATGAATGATAGGTGTACGTTGTACATGATAATCTATCTATATTTTTTAAAATGAATCCTTTTTCCCTTGGTCACGGCATCACGCGTGAATGGCTTGACCGGTTTCACTAATTTTTGTTATTATTAGGAGAAGGTTCTTAAGACAGAAAAAATCCTGAAAATCGTACGGGAACGGGAGAAAACGGGATTGCGCGTACGAAGTCGCGCGCAGAAGCAGATATCCATAAATAAGGTTAATATATTACTTATGTTCTACTGTTATGACGCGGGTAACGATTTCAGCTAGTTAAAATATTACTTATGTTCTACTGTTATGACGCGGGTAACGATTTCAGATAGTTAAAATATTACTTATGTTCTACTGTTATGACGCGGGTAACGATTTCAGATAGTTAAAATATCTTACCGTAGGATTTGTTGTACATTGCCATGGAGGACACTACAATACCGCACATGAATAGGCTCGTCACCAGCATCAGGCCCCAGTTTGTGAGGTAAATCAGCCAGTAAGGGGTTGGAGCCTCAATCAGTGACCATATGAGGATCGCCAGCGCCACTCCAGTAAACAGCACCCTCAACACCAGCATCGGTATCGGGCACTCGCCTCGTTGCCATGACGACGCGTAAAAATCGCTTAGCCTCTCGTTTGAAGATACCCATAGGGCTGACAGGGAAACACTTTTCCTATAAATTTTCACCATTTTTAACACTTCTATTAACACAGACACTTTTTAGAACAATTATTTTAGTTTTCTACACATTTCTTGATTTTCAACCGTGTTTTACAACCGCGTACACTTTAGATAAGTTCAATTCCTTATGATATGTGTTCATCGCGTATCACTCTGTCTCAAGAGATTGAGCTGTTGTTTTAGGGCCGTTATCTCGCTACTAATCTTATCCTGTCGGTAAACTACACTCTTAGAATTACCTATCATATGTAAACAAATAAGATTAGTGTAAGTCACATCCCTTAAAATTGTTTTTATTTAAATAAGCTTTATATTTAAAGACAGATATTAAAATAACGGATTAAAAGTTTCGCGTGGTTGGTGCGGTTGCGCGAGCGCAGAGCCGACGCGCAGACTCAGGTGCAGATGCAGACTGGTGCTACGACGATGGTGGCGCGGGCGCAGCTACAACACCGCCGCTAAACTTGCGTAAACTATAACCTCACTTATGTAATTACTTACTTGTTTTCTAAACCCAAACTAGGTTGTATTGGGACAACTCGCGCTGCGATTCGATCGTTTGAATAGAATCTTGAATCGATCTTTACGATTACCATTCATTAATGGAAAAAATTAAAAAGTAACATTAAAATCATTATAAAAACTTGGAATTTCATTTAAACTGTTACACTGATCGATTTATTTACAATCTTTTTGTAGTACGTATGATAAATAAACCTATTGTAACGTACGTTGTAACCGTTTTCTAAAACTTGCGTGTGTTTCAGGAATTTAATACAATCGTTCGTTTTACTTTTCACTTTCAGGAAAATATTTAAATAGTAGGTAACTAGTAACAGAGTTCGTAATTTAAATTTTCATGATGTTAGATAGATGGGTATCTATCAAAACCAGTAGGCCCATTCCTGGCTAAACTCACTGTTATCCCTCAATCGACATCGGCAGGGATATATTTTTAACTAGGCCCTTAAGCTTCCTACAAATTGTGATGACGACGTAAACATACAAGTGATCTTTGCTTTTAAACATTTAATAAAAAATAAGTTAAGTAAATAAATAAGTTTCGTGGAATAAACATGTACATACCTACAGTAAATAATAGGAAATAACGTTTAAAATAAATTATATTATTTCGAGTCATTAATTGTGATGACGTCTGAGGCAAGTTGTTTTTTTATGTCTGTTACGTACCTACACGGTTAGATGCTTACACGAGTTTCATTATTTTATAATTAACCACATTCCGTTATTTTTTATTACATAAATAACTTATTTAGCTTCCAAAACGTCGAATGGTTATTTGCATTCTAATTATAGGTTCTATATATCTAGGTAAATCGATTACTCAATTAAAGTGATGTTGAAGATTTATTTCTTTTTACTTGCTGTGCTCGCGACTTCGTCCGCGTGGAATAGTGATTCACAACTCCTCCCCCGTAGATTGCAGCGTGATAATATGTAGTCTATATGTTGAACCGACCTGTTAGTAATATTCATGAAAATTTTAAGTAAATCCATACAGTTTTTTTTGAGTTTAACCCGAACATACATGCAGACAAACAGACAAAAAATCTAAAAACTGTATTTTTGGCTTCGATGTCGATCGTAGATCACGTCTCAACCATTCTTTTATTTAAAAACTAGCGGCCCGTCCCGACTTCGCACGGGGGGACTTAAGATTTTTTACATAGTTTTACGTTTTATTTATATTTATTCTCAGTTTATTATTTTTGAAATAGTAGGTAAGTACTTACCTAATAGGTATCTTTTGGATGAATTAATAGTCTTAAGGTAACCGATTGAACAATTCAAAAGTTATCTAGAGCAAACTTTTATAAGGATTGAACCATTCATTAAAACGATTGTTATGGGTTAACTATAAAAGGTAGACATATGCTCTCGCGGACTTTTTTAAAAATAATGTTAAGATGAACAATTCATCTATAGATCATTTTTGTATAACTTTAACTACCTATATGCTCAGCGCACGCCACGGAAGGCCACAGAAACGATACTTTTCGTTTTTAAAACATTTTTGGTTACTGCTCCACAACTATAGGACCTAGCGTGATATTATATAGCCTATGTTACTTCTGAATAATGCAGCTTTCTAATGGTGTAAAAATTATTGCAATCGGTCCAGTAGTTTTAGAGTTTATTCATTACAAACATACAAAAATACAAATCTTTCCTCTTTATAATATTAGTATTTTTTTTTTTTTTTAAGGGGGGAAAATCATCGAAATGACTGCTCCCGCCTGGGTGAGGCGGGAGGGAGTGTCAGACTCTTACTGACTAAAAACCACCCCGTTCCTTCTCCTGCACGTCGAGTCGGAGCCCCGGTTACCCGTTAGGTTCTCCGCGACTATAATATTAGTATAGACTCCAATTTTATTTATTTGTATAGATATATTCAATGTACCGTTTTCACTTTCCTACGATTTTATTATATGTATAGATATATATAGATCATGCTGGTGTCTGGACACCACCAGATGAATTAAAATATAAGTAGGTACTATTGATAACATGTATCTTAAGGGACATAATTATCACCTCCTCTTAGAAGTTGCAACACACAGAATCCTCCGATTCTGTGTAACAAAGTAACAATTTTTAAAAAAATGTATAATATATAAAAATTTAATAAATTATCATGACTGAAGTATTGCAGAGGCACCTACTGCACATGCCTACAGACTCCAAGTATATAAATTTTCGATAGTTATTTTTGGAATGTGACTGAGTCAATATTTCGTTTATTTACTTGGTCATTCGATTCCTGGTATTGGTACGTATGTACCAATCGAGTGTTGAAGGCCAGTTGGTATATTTACTATTTTCTTCCGATCATTTATCGTGTCTTTTATATTGTAGTTGCATGAATATAATAATTAATTTTGGAATATATTGATTAACATTAACAAATAAGCTTTGTTCTTCGTTCTGCTGAACAAGCAGAAAAGAACTCATGCTGAAGGAAGATTATCTCTAAGTATTTTTCTCTACTTTATATTCTCTTCGTATTGGCGTAGGCAATTTAGTACTTACCCAAGAAAATCATCAATATCAGTCATAGTAAAAAATATTGGAAATGAACATAGATACCTATATACTTAATTTTAAAATATAAGTACACAATTTTCGTAAATAAATAAACATTAAACTCGACAAGTTATTGGAAAATCTTCAGATCTATCAATTTGACGTGTTATTGACATTTATCGATCATAAAAACTCTTTGAAACAGTCGGATAAAAAGAGTATATAACTCACGTATACATTGCAATGAGTAGGTGAGCAGGTGTTCATCAAGTACTCGATTCAAGGTTGCTTACAAGCAAGTTAAGAATGAATTAGGTACTTATCACGTCGGTCAGCGATTTATGAGTCAGACTGCTTGCCTTTTTAGACAGCTTAGTTACCCATTTACCGCAAGTACAGGTTCCTAGACATCCGGACATTTCATTATTTTAGGAGTTTTGCAATTTTCATAACCCATTACATATAGAACATGGTGTACGCAGGTATGTACTGTAGTATCTTAACTGGTCTATAAGGCCTTCAGTTAAGAAGATAACTCCCTTATAAATATTTTTGATTATTCTAGTGTTGTTGCGAGTCCATGGTCCACTTACCATTACATGATTCCGAATAAAGAATCATGAGATGATTCTTTATTTTGGTTCCATGGATGATTTACCAAAGGTTCAAGGCTTAACTGCGGTAGGGCAATCGTAAGCTAATGAGAAACGAACTACTTGTAATTATTTTAACCTTAGCATCATGCATCGCCAGTTTAAAGACAGGAAGTCTTGAAGGTTACCAGGTTTCCTTACATGGACACACTCATTTTTATGCAAAAAGGAAATAAAGAAACAACGTTAAATATCAATATTTTTAATAATCAAAAGTTTGTAATTATAATGTTTGAAACTGAAACGGTAACAACCTAACAACAGTGATCGAGAGAATTCCGATCACGGGAAATATTAGGTACATTGTACATTGTTCGCAAAACCAGTTTATTCTAAGGTTAGATACAAAAACAACTATCTTTACATTACAGACTCTTCGAGGTCAACAAAGTGACATTCAACAAAAATGCATCTAAATGTAATTACTAATGACTACCCATAAAAATAGCACCGAAGGATTCCTTCTTCAACAAGTAGGTACTTATTTGCAAAACTTCACAGAAGTACTACAATATAATTGTACGAATAAATAAATACGTCGACACCCTACTGAACTAAATTAATAACAATTAAGTAATTTATTGTCTTTTGAAGACCAATATGATTTTGTTCGCACATATCTTACAACAATTTTTATTCATACGACTGACATTTAATTAGTTTTGGTGGCAAAACTAACCACTTATCTAGGATCACCTTTGAAGGCGATCTTTGTGGAAGAGTTTTACGTCAATACATTTTTCACTCTTCACGCATAAACCGGTTGTCTCAATGGCATTCCTTCGTTAGGGTTGGCAGGGGCTCCACGATCTATTAAGCGTGCAGCGACCAGATCTCGTAGGGCTGACAGGCCAAGAGTCAGGAGGTGCAGCACTACCAGTAACAAGCCGGTGATGAATACGACTAGCACCGTTGTGCCTGGCTCCGTCCAGTTCACCACTGGGTAGATGTAGGCGTTACCTTTTCTGAAAGAATAAAGAAAACTTTTGTTAAACCCTTTTCAAAACAGAAAATATAACAAAATTAATGTTTGATGTCAAATGTCAAAAATCAAATTATTTACGCTACGTTTATTTGATGACTATTCAGATTTCTATAATAGAGGTACATAATAATTATATATTATAAGTAGTAGTCAAAATGGTTGTTTAATGACAGTGACTTGCCAAGCAAGAATTAATTATGAATGAAGAACTTTACCTAATAGGTACCCAATTATCATAATACCTAAGTAATTAGAGTTCATTAACTATTATGTTGTTGTATTAGGATAGGACCTGAAAGTTATTGAACAATTTACCAGAGACTTAAGTCAAACGCGAATTAAAGAACAATAATTGCGATGAACTTAGTAAGGAGTCTTTAAGCCTCACGACACCAGTACCACGGACGCCGACAATAGTTTATATATAAAAACTTCTGCAATACTAAAGTAGTCCTTGGCGTGACTACTTAAATGGCCATTACGCACGAGCAAAATATAAAATAAAAAGATAAGTTTACAAATGGCCATGCTTGCTTGAAGATTCGTACATATAATATAGCATTATTATGTATAATTGTATTAATTATGACAAGGTATGAAATACTTGACTAAGGGTCCATGACGGACCACCGACTTAAACCAACCAACTAATATTAGAGGTACTTTACCTACAGAAGATATTAGTAACATTATTATCGTTACGTTTTATTTAGAAAAATAAAACATTAAAAGAATCCTAACAATGAAAATAAAACACATAGCTTGTAGGGAACTATAAGGGAAATGTTTATATAACTTTATTAGTTCCCACCGTAGCTCGTAGTACGTTTTCCAATAATAATGCTCATTAGTACAATAGTGAAGAATAGGCACAATATTGACATGTAATAATAAGAAGAGAAAATTATGCCGAAGTGGTTGATTGTGGAAGGATGGAAAACAACGAGGATGATCAAATAAACAATGAATAAATTATTGTGTGAAAAGAAGGATATTGGAAAGAAAAAAGTTTGTGATTTGGACGACATCTGATAGGGTAATGGAAAAATAAGAAGCATTGCTAACCGCTAACCTTAAGTAGCTTGGCTTAAAAGAAAATAATAAAAAAATACATAAATATTAAATGTATTCTTACGCTGCTAACTCCAAATCCTACTTAATCTTTTTAAATGAGCTATGAAATCATTTAAGTAAGAACATAAGTACACTCTACATGAACATAAGTATACTGTCACAAACATTAAGACGATAAATTACCGTATTCGCCGCAAATTGACATGTTATTTAGACGTCTTTACTGTAAACTGGTAGGTATGCTATATACACGTCTGATAAATGATAGTTTTTCAACCGAGACTCATAAATAGGTAAATGATATTATCATTTACATATTATGTTTAAAGTTTATATCACTTCTACCTCGAATGAAATAGTATGTATGTAGGTGTAGATTAGTATACAATCTCTTTGATTTAACGATAATTTTACAGCAGTATTTGTACCTGAATTCACTAATCATTTTATTGAACTTCCTTCTTTACTAAACATATCAGGAATTGTAAGATGCCTCCCACGTAGAATGTCAATTCCAATAAGCCGATTGTTTGTAGGTACTAAAGTATACAGGTGGAGGTGGCTTCATTGTTGACGTCATAAATAAGGCAATAAGATTTCCTGGTATCAAAAAACACAAACATGTTATCAAGGCAAACTATCTTTTGATTGTAATTTTCTCCTTTTTCTATAATTCGTTAATCTGTCGTAAGGGCTGCCCCATAATATGCTAGCATATGTAGTACGTGGTACGTTAGTAATGTTGTACGTTTCTCTTCAGCAGATGTAGTGTGTTTTACTGATAAAACCTTTCTTGTAATTACTCAGATCAGAAAACCGGCTTAGAAATGTAAAATTTCTGCTGTAATATTGAAGGGATGGATAAAAACAGTGCTATGGAAAGCACAGTAAATATGGTAACACTATCACCTCATGCCTATCTTCTTTTTGCTTTTTGGTTTGAAAAAACACTAGAGAAAAGGGAAGAAGTACCTATGTAAGTTCATATTTTTTTTAAACAAAGTAAAATATTTGGCCTGACTATATGTAAAATTAGTGTAAAGTAGTCCACTTATATTTCGAGTAAGTGTATTGGCCGTCTATCTTATTTATTAGTGTAAAGTAGGCTCTACGCTAGATATGAGTACTACCTACTCTTAATCGACATGCCTGTATGTTTGACCAGGTAAGTATGGGAGAACTAAGCTTCGGCACGAATGGGCCACCTCGACCGGAGTGATACCACAGCGTCACAAAAAAAAAACCAACGTGAAACAACGCTTGCGTTGTCTTTCGTCGTGAGAGTGAGGTTACCGGAGGGCCAATTATTCCCCCCTCCCCAATCTCCCCAATCCCTGAATGCCCACCAATCCTCAAATTCCTAAACCTCGTTCGGCCGGTAACGCACTTTTAACGCCTTTGGTATTCCGGGTGTCCATGGGCGGCGCCGATTGCTTACCATAAGAAATAACATTTTTTATTTGACTACACATACTGATGTACTGACTACTCTGACTGTTATGGAATGGTGGGTTCTTGATGATTATTTTATTTAAACAACAAGATGATCAACCGTCAAGCACAATGTAGTTTTCATATAAGTTCATAATAAAGTATCAGGAACCGTGTTACTTTAAATATTATACATCGATGAATAGTTGTTACGTGTTATACTTACAGATATTATCAATATAGTGAGGTAATGTATGTATGGGAAAGCTAATAAAATGCTTTTGTTTGAAAATAATGCGATTAATGGAATGATGACAGGCTCACTTGTTATTGTCAACATAGAAGAAAGTAATTTAACCTATACTTATACTAGCTTTTGCCGCCGGATTTACCCACGTTCCCGTGGGATAAAAAGTGGCCTGTCTGTTATTCCAGCCCATAACTTTCCCCTGTTCCAAATTTCATCACGATCCGTTCAGCCGTTTTGATTTGAAGGAGTAAAAAACAAACATACAAACTTTCCCATTTATTATATTACAGGTAGACAGAGCTGTACAATGTAACACCCACTTTACACTATTTATGTTACGAGTCCCATGTAATAGGGGGTGAGCCTATTGCCATATACCGGACAATTCCTGACTCCGTGCTACTACTGAGAATTATTTAAAAAACTCATTAGTACTTTGCCCGACCCGGGGATCGAACCCGATACCAGGGCGGTTTGCCCGGCCGTCGCACTTGCGACCACTCGGCCAGCGAGGCAGTATTTATAATATTAATAGGATATAAGGATAGGTAGATAGATTTAAGGTTAATTTATTTCCTGATTCCTCTTTCTCCTCCTAACTAAATAAATCTAGACTAACCGACTGTATGTGTGTACTGTAAAACATAAAGAACTTCATAGGACTATATTAATCACAGAAACAGTAACTATGGAACTTTGTAATTTCTTCTTTTTAGACTTCAATTTAAAACCAGATTTCTTATGACATTTTGAATACTTAAGACAAATATGTATTTAAACTAAACAAACACGATTATTTTGCCATTATTGACACACCGACAGACCGTCTATATTTCATAATATTATTATATCGGAAGTGTTTACCTAAGTAAGTACATTACATAGATAATAATTACAATAATAGTTGACAGTTATTATTGCAGTAATCTGTTCCTTTGTTCGATATATTTGCATTAATTATATTATTAATCAACACGTGTTCTTTGGATCTAGACCATCTAAGAACAGGTTTCTACTATTTAAAACCACCATCTCATTTGTTGAATCATGCTATACTTAGGAACTCAGGTTTTAACTTATGACATAAGAAGGTCTGAGATACTCTTTCGTTTTCCTTAAAGTCTTTCAATCAACTATCACAAATTAAAGAAACGTTTGATATATATAGGTATGCCTATGTGATGCCCATAATTTCATAGGTGAGTGAATAACATAAAATAACATCACGCCTTTTTTATCCCTGAAGGGGTAGGCAGAGGTGTACATTATGCCACTGTACAATGTAATACCCACTTTTCACTATTTATGTTATGAGTCCCATGTAATAGGGGGTGAGCCTATTACCATATACCGGGCACAATTTCAGACTCCGTGCTGCTACTGTGAATTTTTTAAAAAATCCAGTAATATTTTGCCCGACCCGGGAATCGAACCCGAGACCCCTTGCCCGGCAGTCGCACTTGCGACCACTCGGCCAATGAGGCAGTCATAGTGAATATTGTGAGTGAATATTACCTTTTAAAGAAAGTACGAGTACCTATTTTATATCTAACTTTAATATTACACCTGGAGCCAGGACAACCTGGACAACCATTCGTGACTCTCATAAAGAGTAGTTCCGTACGGTAGTCAAACTCGCATCACATTATGCAGCAGCTGGTTGCCCAGCTACTACCTTAACTTTTGTACTGGCTGATCTGAGGCCTTAGTACGAGTATGTGTTACGTTTAAAGTAATCGAAACGAGTATGCGTTCGACGCTCTGATTTGTTGGTTCATAGGAGCCGACCAATCAGAGTGCCAAACGCGGTCTCGTTTAATCGTGAATACTTTAAACGTAAATCAAACTAGTACTAAGGCCTCTGGAAGTCACTGAGGTAAATCCATACTCCGCAATGGATGCGTGACGGTATGATGATGATGAGGTGTAAAATGTACCTATGTGATAACTTACTGGTCGGTGCCACCAGCGGCGTGGTAGATGACGCTGAACAGCATGTATATGGTAGCGAAAACAAGAGGCTGGTAGATGTGCAGCAACCGGCCAGGGTGGGCACTGCTGCAGAGGAGCAGGAACATCACTAGCGAGTTCAGTCCATGAACTGCCACGTCTAGACCATGATTCAACTCCTCTTCGATTCCCGCTAAAGAATTAAAAGTAGGTCGTATTATAATGTTTGTAATTAACTCGTCGAGTACCGGTTTTGTAGACACAATTATAGAACAATAGGTTGCGGTCACCGGTGACCGCTTGGTGTTCGACAGTTTAATTTAGCATCGTGCTTTTGAATAAATGTTTTTTCTCTGTTTCTTTCGTTTGGCTCACCAGGTGTAAAAAATGTCTTTATCCCCAAAAAACTAGGCACCCTTGGAAGGTTTTTTCCCGGCAATAAAAAAAAGGTGTAATAGACATGTAACACCTTCATTAGTTAAGAGTCTTATTGAATATAATATTAACTTCTCTAACTATATTTTCTGTGGAATTGTTTCCATGTAGTTCCAGCGTTCCAGCTTTTTATTGCTTATGATAATAGTGTCTACATAGACACTATTTATTATATTTAATCTATGTAAAAGGAAGTCTCTAAATCGAGACATTCTGCTAAAGGGATTTATTCAGGCGATCACAACACTCAACATGTTATCTCTTGATAATGTTTCTTAGAATTAAACTAATTAAGTAGATATTGATTTAAAAAATATAACCAACCTTCGTAGAGTACGGTCCAGTAGAATATTGTGATTAAAAATGCTAGAGGAGTTGCTATATTGAACAACGTCCAATAAATCTTCACGTACCATGGCAATTTGAACTCGGTGCCTGTCGGGCATTAAACACAAAACGTAGGTAAATATTTATAGTCTGTATTTGCACAGGCGTTAAAATAAATTCATTAACGGACCAGTTCCTCAATGCACCAAGGTCAAGCATGTTAATATCGTAATATGTAATAATATTTTGCTATTGATTAGATATCGACACGGGACATAAATCGAATTTGTCCTTGACTGTTCAATTTTGGAACATAGGTGATGAAGTAAGTCATAAATCATTAAATTGTATCAATTTTTACTCAAAGTATTAATTTATAATGTCTAGGTACTTACTGATTGGTCCGTAAAGGTAACAGCGTACTGACACTGCAGTCGCGAATCCAGTAGCGAAGAGGATGCTTGTCAATCCCCAGTGAGTTAGATAAATAAACCAGTATCCAAAACTTCCGTTCTGTATGTAAATTATCATAGAGGTTAACACTATTCCTAGAGAGGTGAGGAAGAGAATCGCGCGCCAAAACAAAAATGGTACGGACGACCGCGTCGTTTGCCAACAACTTGTATAGAAGTCAGATGGTTTCGGATGCTCCAACGTGAGCATACTCGCCTTCCATTCTTGTACAAAATATGACTTTACGGCACTCATCTCTGTATGTTATGTGTGACAGTAAAGCAGCGCGCCCAACTCTGCCGATAACACGGAACTGATAATCAATACCTTGTAGGCGTTTATCACTCACTATATTATCTAAACGAGCTGCCAAAATATGAAGTTATCGCGTCTACCTAGGTAAGTACTGTCACTGATTTGGGCGTGAACTGCTCTTTGCGAACGCACGACTCATAAAGTGCGGTAAAAATTGAGAAACATTAATTAGAAGCGATAACTTCAGCCGGTTGCTGATAAAGGACTTTTTATCAGAATTGTATGTTTCCTTCCTATAGACATAGAGTAAATGAACGTAACACATTTATAACACAAATAATTTATTTCGATAATGTACTTAAAGTAAATTATCATTAAACGTAAAATGTTAAAGCTATTTTATAAGTAGGGCGTAGGTCACAACATCGCTAGACTTCACTATAGCGAAGTGTGTTCCACGTTCAGTCTGTTGGCGGTCTATTATTCTACGAGTAAAGATTTCTGGATATTCCATTGTCTTCTTCACAAATGGGAAGAACTGTGGACTGTTTGCATGACTTGGTGACGGCATCCCTGATGAGGGTCATGGAGACCACGACGAAGTGGAGCACGATCATCAGTAGCGCTGAGATTATCACCAGCACTATTGTGGAGCCAGGGTCCGACCAGTCCAGCATTGGGTAGATCCACACTGTGCCGAAGCTGTTAATAGATAACAGAACAATTCAATGAGTTTTAAGGTTAACTACTGAATATAAATAGTTACGCGTATGATCTCCAAATCGAATAAGTTTTTAAAATGGAGTTCAGCTTGTTCCCTTTAATAGCAAGAGCATCAATAGTTTGTGGATTACACAGGCCTAACTCCTCTGTTGTAGCTTACCATCAGGTGATCCGTCACCTCGTTTACCGTCCTTTCCATAGATGATCTAAAACAGTTGTAACGTGGGAGGAGCGGAGGGAAAAAATTGTACTTACGGACTTAATCCACCAAGAAAGTAGTATAGAAGACTGAACACCATGTACACAATGCCGAGGGCTAGTGGTACGTAGAAGTGGAGGATCCTGGTGGGTTGTCGGGAGGTCACCAGCAGACAGAACATCACCACTGAGTTGATGCCGTGCACGAATATGTCCAGCACGGGATCGAACGCGTAGTCTGCTAGTAAATCTGTAACACGAATATTTTAGATATTAGAGACATATTCATACATTAAGACGGGCTTGAAGCAGGTGTAGATACGGGGTGGTATTTAGTCAGTAAGTCTGATACTCCCTCTCGCCTCACTCTAGGCAGAAGGAGACATTGGATGATATTATCCCGCTCATAAAAAGGATTTTAATTCTCTAAAGGGTAGGCAAAAGTATACAATACGTAGAGGTATACAATGTCACACCTTTTTCATTACTAGAATTTTTTTAAGAGTTTCATGTAATAGGTAGTGAGCCTATTACTGTTATTACGCATAATTGTTTGCTTGATCCAGGAATCAAACCCCAGACCTCTATTGCACTGCAGTCGCATTGGCGATCGATCGAAAATGAGCGTATGTTAGTGCCATAAGCTCATATCATAATGATTTAACTTAATGGCCACAAAATTGTGAATTAGGTATCTACATATTAAGGTTTTAATGAATAATTTTGTATAGAACTTATGGCGCCTAACTTCTAACCTATCAGTGTACTAATAATAGTTATTTTTTGCTTTTTAGTTTTTACTTTTTGTTTGTTATTAGTTTTTGGTTTTTTAAAGCCAGGTTTTATTTTTTGTCACTATTTATGTTATGAATCCCATGTTATAGGGGGTGAGCCTATTGGTATATACCGGGTACAATTCCATTACCCCGTGCTACTACTGAGATTTTTTTAAAGCTGTCGTACTTGCGACCACTCGGGCAATGAGGCAGTCTAGCAACTAACTACTTCACTAATTTATTATGTCGATGGAAATAAATTGTATGTACTTAGGCAAGTATAGTTATTTTTTTCTAGTCGTACAACTGATACAGACAGTTTTTTCTTGTAACTTACTAATTCAAGTTTCTGTATGTGGTTGGTGTGATGTGACCTTTGCAAAAAACATGACCATACCTTACCTAACGCAATATTTAACTATACTAATTTTACAAATGCAAAAGTTCAGATGTTGTATGTTTGTAAGTAAATTACACCGAAATGTCAATTTAAATCTGTGGGTAAAGACCTCTAGACATGTAAGATCAAGAATAGATTACAGTCTGAGTCTGAAGCAGCACTAGTGAAGCTATGTGATTATTCCAGTGAAAATTAATATCGTTCGCTTATCGAGTCGTGGACCTTAGTATTTTTGTTTCATTGAATAAATTCCGAAACTACTGAGGCGATTCAAATATTTATGTTTTTTTTTTTTTATGTCATAAGCCGGTAATCGAGCAGACGGATCACCTGATGGTAAGCAATCGGCGTCGCCCATGGACATCTGGAACACCAGAGGCGTTACAAGTGCGTCACCGGCTTTTTGGGGATTAGGAGTTTGAGGATCGTTGGGGATTCAGGGATTGGGGAAATTGGGGAAGGGGAAGGTAATTGGGCCTCCGGTAACCTCACTCACACGACGAAACACAACGCAAGCGTTGCTTCACGTCGGTTTAGCGTTTAATTATGTAACTATTATAAAGGTTAATTTTCAAAGAGTAACATGGGCTGGTTTTTTTATTCCATATTCCTAGATCAGAAAGTTAATTCCATGTAGGTAAAGCCGCGGGTTGATATCTAGTTAGTTTATAGGTACACGTTTTCATAAATGAATACAACACTACACCATGATAATTGCGCAATACTTAATACATTAAACCGCGTGAGCATTAAATTGGGTTGTTCAAATGCTCTCAACTATTTCTTCATACGCACTCTCAATATAATAATTATAATTACGATTTTATCAAGGCAACATGCTTTAATATTATATTTATGGGTTCTATTCGTCTGTCTGAGCGCGCGCCTCAAAGAGCCATCAGACCACCACAGATGGGGCCCAATACGGCCGATGCCGATTCGGAGTCGCGGAGAACCTAACGGGTAACCGGGGCTCCGGCTCGACGTGCAGGAGAAGGAACGGGGTGGTTTTTAGTCAGTAAGAGTCTGACACTCCCTTCCGCCTCACCCAGGCGGGAGCAGTCATTCGATGATTTTCCCCCCTTAAAAAAAAAAAAAACATCCGTCTGTCTGATTGTCGTTCACTAGCTATATCGTTGAATTTTTTACAGATCATTATATTTTTGTATTTTGTAAAAGAACTAAATATTTCTTTAAACAAACAACAAATGTGATTTTAACATAACATAACATCACGCCTTTCATCCGCGAAGGGGTAGGCAGAGGTGTACATTATGACACTGTACAATGTAACACCCACTTTTCACTATTTATGTTATAAGTCCCATGTAATAGGGGGTGAGCCTATTGCCATATACCGGGCCCATTTCCAGACTCCGTGCTTCTACTGAGAATTTTTTAAAACCCAATAATACTTTGCCCTATCCGGGAATCGAACCCGAGACTCCATGCTCGGCAGTCGCATTTGCAACCTCTCGGCCAACGAGGCAGTATTTATAATAAAACCAAATATTTCTTTAAACAAACAACAAATGAGATGTTATTACCCAGATTTTGTTTGAATACTGGCATCACATAGATTACCGGTAACATATTATGTATATAATATTAATCAGTTGATTTTTAATTGTAGAAAAAATTAACCTGTGACAATTTTTGGTATGGAAGAATTGTGAATGTTTAAAGCCTATCCCTCAGTTTTAACTGAGGGATTTTTTTTCTCCCTCCCGCCTGGGTGAGGCGGGAGGGAGTGTCAGACTCTTACTGACTAAAAACCACCCCGTTCCTTCTCCTGCACGTCGAGCCGGAGCCCCGGTTACCCGTTAGGTTCTCCTGAGGGATAGGCTTTAACTGGCATAACGGCATAACGCCAGATAAATTTTAATTTATCTGGCGTTAGAACAATCGCCTTATAAGTCTGTTCTATTAAAACTTTTGTGTTAATAAATTGATATGTCATAATCACAAATAAAATAAATAGCAATTACCATCATCGCTGAGCAGTGTCCAGTAGAAAGCCGTGATGAAGAATGCTATAGTGATGGTGGAGTTGAAGGACACCCAGTACACCTTCACAAGTGTATTTATGCTTGAGTCTGAAAGAAGAAAATGGGACTCTTTAGATATGTATATTATTATGTACAAAAGTCTGTGCTAGTGTGCATTTTGTATGGATTACGGATGAATTCACGTATTTTTTAATGAGTGTCTGAGTATGTAAACATTAAAAAATACATTACAAACACCTTGGGGAGATCTCAAGTGTTCATGTCGGATAATATATTCCAGACTCTATACTATTTAGCTGAAAATCTGATATGTTTTTTCAAAAAATCTACATTAATTTTATTTTCATCGAGTTGGACATTAAGTGAGTCAATGTGCTTAACCACCGAGACACATATACAACTCTGAGTATGATATAGACGAATCTGTATCCATAGAGGATAAAACATGTGCATTTTTATTTGTTCAATGTACACAATATTTACCAGTATAAATGCGCGTAGCAGATCTACGACCTGAACATTAAATAGGTCATAATAATTATAAGTAAATCATTTTCTACTAGAATTCGTCATACTTTATGGAAATTAACGAATCTCCATGAGTTATTTCATTTATCTTTTCAATCGATAATTTAGATAATAAGGTTATTTCTGGTTATGTTGGATTTTTATCAAGAAATAATTCGTTTGCGTTTAAAGATTATTATTTTAATGATATTAAATTCGAGATTAACTCATATGATGTATTTTTAAATGTATCGTGTGCATTAAGGATATAGAGGAATGTAATTAACCCTTTTATAAAATACACATTGCAATTGCATGATTTGTCACCGCTATAAATTTTCATGCAAAACAGTTAGTTTGTGTTGCAAAAATGGTAGCTTCATATGCCACCGGCTTTACCGCAGCTAGCTTGTGCTAACTTTCTTGCTTATTGATAGTCTCTAGGACCCTTAACAGACGTTCTCATCATTGACTGACAACGTGCAGCCAAAACGGCTGGTCAAACTAAGTTAAATCTTGGCGTATGTATTCTTTATTGAGAATTAAGGAATAGTAAAAGGATCACCAGTAAAGGGAACTGTTGGAAAACCATCAATTTGATGTCATTCATTCTATTTGCTAGAAGTTGCCGTAGAATCGTTATATTTTAAGAACTTCCTAAAGTAATAAGCAAGTATTTTTTTTTCAGGGGGGAAATCATCCAATGACTGTTCGCCCGGGTGAGGCGGGAGCGAGTGTCAGACTCTTACAGACTAAAAACCACCCCGTTCCTACTCCTGCCCTTCGAGCCGTAACCCCGGTAGCCCGTTAAGTCCTCCGCGGCTCAATAAGCACATAGTCGTATAGGTGAGATAGTGGTCAAACGTCGCCCCATCAAACATAAAAAAAAAAATAGGATTCAAAATCTGTACCTCTGTAATCTGACCGATACATAGTAACTCATTATTGAGTTATCGATTTTTATCATTTAGGTACTTAAAACACGTAATTTATTACAATTCACGGGCATGTGCCACATACGTATTGATAAAGTTATCTCTGCTAATAAGTCTAATGAAGCCAAACACTGTTTGTCTGCTTGAACGGGATGATCACCAAAACTGTAAAGCAGATTTGGATAATGACTTAATCACGTAATGTATTTTATAGGTCTTAGCATAGGCACTGGCGATTTAACTTCACGCTATGGCACACAGGAACTGAGTATGATGGTTGTTATAGGCAAGTACTAACAATGCAATATCTCGATTCGGTGTATTTTCCGTATCAGATAAATTTTTTTTTATGGGATAAGTTGGAAATCTAGCAGACGGATCACCTCGGTAAGCAATTGCAATTACCTAACGGCTTGAATGAGATTTTCCAATATTTAACAAAAAGCTAGACATAAACTAGTTGGAGGTGGCGCTCCACAAGTCCGAGGCCATGTGTTTTCATGGCCGCGGGAACGCGCCACCTCCGGGTGGGTCCCAAATAACGGCGGGAGGAGTTACCATCGGCGTCGAGACGACGATGAAGTACCTAGGACTCGTCCTCGACAGTCGGTGGAACTTCATTGAGCATTTCCGACGTTTGGCTCCAAAGTTGGAGAGGGCGGGGGCGGCGTTTAAACGCATCCTCCCCAACCTCGGGGGGCCAAACGCCTCCTGCCGGAGGTTATACGCCGGGGTCGTGCGGTCCATGGCCCTCTACGGCGCCCCTGTGTGGGCGCCGTACCTGTTGCGGCGTCCCGCTCGGACGCTGCTTATGGCACAGAGGGTCATGGCGATCCGAATGATCCGCGGATACCGCACGATCTCCGGGGAGTCGGCGAACCTCCTTGCCGGGTTACCGCCGTGGGATCTGGAGGCGAAGGTGCTCGCGCGCGTGTATAGCACGCGCGCGGAGGCACGTCGCCGGGGCGAAACTCCGCCGCCGCGCCAGATAAGTGCGTGGCGGGATGAGCTCTGGCGCGATCTCATGGCGGAATGGCAGCAACGACTGTCGCAACCGAGGGCTGGGCTCGCTGCCATTGCAGCGGTAAGACCCCTCTTTGAGGAGTGGCTTGAGAGACGCTACGGCGTCCTCACCTACCGCCTGACGCAGGTCCTCACCGGACATGGAAGTTTCGGGAGGTACCTGTGTCGGCGGGGCGACACAGGTACCTCCCGAGGGCGGGAGGAAACGCCCGGGTGTCATCACTGCGAGGACCGCCCTGAGGACATGGTGGAACACACGGTGGGAGAATGCCCTGCGTGGGCTGAGCACCGCCATGCCCTCAGGGAAGTGATCGGCGATGGCGACCTCTCGCGTCCGGGCCTAGTGCAGGCCATGATGCGGAGCGAGGGGGACTGGGACGCCGTCTCCTCCTTTTGCGAAGCAGTCATGCTAGCTAAGGAGGAGGCGGGACGCGTGAGGCAGCGAAGCGCTGCCTCCTCGCAACCCAGCCATCGCGAAGGACACACCGGGCGTCGGGGATCGCGGGACGATCTCCGGCCACCGTAAGCGCGGGCCTGCGGACGGCGAGCATGGGTGGATCCCCGTCCGACCAGAAACAGACCCGAGCGTACGGCGCGTCGCGTTCCGCGCGCGCCTCAAAGAGCCGTCAGACCACCACAGATGGGGCCCAATACGGCCGATGCCGATTCGGAGTCGCGGAGAACCTAACGGGTAACCGGGGCTCCGACTCGACGTGCAGGAGAAGGGACGGGGTGGTTTTTAGTCAGTAAGAGTCTGACACTCCCTCTCGCCTCACCCAGGCGGGAGCAGTCATTCGATGATTTTCCCCCCTTAAAAAAAATAAATAAAAAAAAGACATAAACTAGTTGTTGTTGTGAATAAAGCTAATGATCTCTGTTTATTTGAAGTTTAAGTCCAGTATTATCATAGGTAAGATTGTTCAAAGCGGCCATTAACCTCTTGACTGCTGGTATATAAGACACAATAGAAAATACATTGTGTCTCACGTGGATCTTCGTTCCACACGACAGGTTAATACGTTTTCTAGTTATTTTATTATAATTAGATTACTAAACTCGCCGTTGCCAGATCAATGTATTTGTGCAGCACATTTTTACTGATATCATACCCATCCTCAACAACTATGCTATCAAAAATCAAGTGCACAATGAATCCAAATCCACTAGTTTCAGATATTAGCACGACAAAACAAATTCTTCAGCTATATCTATATTGCGTGCGTATAGATATAAGTTATCAAAGTTCATAGAACAACAGGTTTATTTACACCGAAATTGTATTTGCGATTTCCCGTTGATTCATGAAATTCAGGTAATATAATATTGTTCATGATAATATGTAGGTAGGTAACACGGGTCAGGTGTATTGATTAGATATTGGTGTATTGATTTTTGTTCAATTTCTTATATTATGATTCATTATCACCATCACATCTCACAGACCATTGCTGGTCTATACATATGTATAGGTCGCGAAGAACCTAACGGGTAACCGGGGCTCCGGCTCGACGTGCAGGAGAAGGAACAGGGTACTTTTTAGTCAGTAAGAGCCACCTCGCCCAGGCGGGAGCAGTCATTCGATGATTTTCCCCCCTTAAAAAAAATACATATGTATAGATCTATATTTTACACATAGATAGAACTTTTTTACAACGCTGTGAACTTAAACACAACATTGTTTTACGCAGAACCAGTTTCGTATTTGTCTTCACAATTGAAACTATAGTTCATTATATACAAGCACAAGTTATGAAATAAAATATAGTATTTTCCGTGGACCTATTCAAATTACATTGTACTGCGTGTAATAAACACATTCTTGTCCTTTCTTCAGGTGCTACTAACATGTAGGTGTGAAAGATGGGTTGCCGAGGTCCGTTTTGAAAAGCAGGAGTAGAAACAGGATGGTTTAAGTCAGTAGGTGTCTGACACTCCCTCTCGCCTCACCCAGACGGGGGTGAAGTCATTGGATAATTTTCTCGGTCAAAAAAAATTATGTGACAATGCATATTCATGGCTGGTAATAAACACAATTGATTATTAGAGTAAGAAAGGTAACCACCAAGAATATAAGTATTAGAGAAGAAACAGTTGGTATCATTCTAGGACTTTGTTATAATCAATCATCACGTCCCACTGCCTTATCTACTACTTAAAGATTAAAGTTCATTATATGACTCATAATGATTAACCAAATTATTATCGCACTAATTATATAAATTATCGAAGTGCAAATAATACATGTAGAGGTATAATGTATATGTGTGTATTGTATTATACACATTTATAAGTAAGTACATACTTTTGGATGGTTTTCCCCGAAATGGTTGGTCACGTACGTACGTGCAATTTTTCCTAACTTATAAATAAACAGCGTTTAGGGTTTTGACTGCCAATAGAAAAGTGTTAATGTTAACTGCTAACGTCCGTACGCTAGCGGAGGATTTGGCTTCAACACCGGTCACCGGTCACCGGTGACCGCGTTTAACTAATGTGTTTGAAAATGAAAATAAAAATTAAAAAGAGTAAAAATATTTTTTGGCAAACATAGGTGATGGGATGTTATATTTCATGGTATAATATTGTCCATCTATTAATACTGGTAACTATATTACAATAAATAGTTCTATTAAAGTGTTGTCCAAACGACTACACAGTTGCTATCTGATTACTAAGCCCCGGAACACTGGATAAACGATATAGCTTGATATTTATTTACACAGATATGATTCATGTACGAAATAATTTAAGATAATCCTGTTTTTATATTTATTTCAATACTTCCTTAGTATTCTAGTTTAATTATCACGATATGGATGGATTATCTCACCAAACACAGGTTAGGAAATAGAAAAAATACGTTAAAAGTGAGGTTGCTAGTTTTTATTTGTTTTGATTATAAAATTAATTACAAATCTTGTATGACTTGATCCAATATTGAAATTATCTAAATGACTTATTCATAATTATTAGCAGGTGCAGGTCAATCTGCTTCAATCTGATCTGTCATTTCTTTGCATTGGATTTTAGACTTTACTTCAAAACAATAATGTTGAAAATGTAATACAGAGTAATACATCTAATAAAGGAGTAGATCGACATGTTGATCACTGTATCAGGTTTATTAGGAAACAATAAAAGGAACTTACCCAATCCAGTGAAAAGTTTTACACCAGACACAGCGCACGCCAGTCCAGTGGCCAATGCATTAAAAAGGAGTCCCCAATGTGTCATGAAAATAAACCAATGTTTGATTTCCATGTCCCGGGACATGATGATCATTGAAGCTATCACTGTAGCCAAAGCACCACAAAATAACACTAGTCTAAACAGAAATAGCGGCCAAATAGCCACATTTTTCTGAAACGCGCTAAGGTAAAAGTCACTTAGGTCCTCATGAGTCATATTAAACATTTGTGGTTGGAATTCCTTTTTTAAATATTTTTTAATTTTCTCCATTTCGAGTGTTTATTATTTTATTTTGTCGAGTGTATTGCGAGCGTGACGGCTGTCGACTGCCGGCTGACTTCGTTATCTCTGATAAGTACTTCGTGATTGTGTGCCTTCGATGGACGATGATCCATACATTTTAGTAGATAACAATAGAACAATGACTTGATTCCATTAAAAAAACCTTACTTAGTTAACAAGTCGGAAAATAATGAATGGAACACGCTCTTGGATTTCCTTCGCCGTTCGTCATTGTCGCGGAGTATTCCCTTGTCAAGAGCACAACTGTAGATCATATTTTTTTAATAAATATAATACTATCTGTAGATACGCATAAACTATGTACTTGACAAGGACATTAATTTTTATAGCATTTCTAGATAGCAAAAATCAGGGTTATCTGCGAAATGAACGAATAACCAGACAACGTATCTGTAAAATATGTGACGATGACGATACACACACAGACAACCAACAGATATTATTATTTACTTTGCAGGTGCACTCATTGAGTGAAAAAGATACCAAATACACAGAAACGTTTATTTACGAATACATTTCATAACACATTGTAAAGAGATTGAATCCCTGTGCTTACTTATGTACAAAGTAACCCTTTCTATAAAAGAAAATACAGCTAGGTACTTACAACACCTTAAAAACTAAAATCACAGTACGCTTTTGCGATATTAAAGTAAAATAATGGTATGTATTTTACTATTAATAAAAGTATAAGATCATACAAACATCATCTTTTGCTAAGTTAAATATTCACAAATAACTTTCGTTTACAAAAAAATGTTTAGCGCTTCTAAAGTACATCGGTTGCTTGAATAGTATAGACGTCAGCATATCAACCTACTACAATTTTTACGAACGATTTTCGACTTAGTGACAAAAGGATTACAGTTGAAGATCTATTCAACAAATACGCTTTCGAGTAGGTTGACAGACATACAGAAGGTTAGATTTCGTTAAATAATATCACATTTGTGTACACTACACACCTGCACCCAGAACAGTTTATTCACAATCACTCCCTTACCAAGGGGAGTCGCAGCCTATCCTTGGTAGGTGTCATCATGTCATGGCCGTTACTAGAAGGATCAGTTCTAGTGAATAGAACTGATACACACATTTTGTCAACACTAGTCAATAGTGTCGGATGAACCACGTAGCAAGAATATCAATTGTTTAGGACGGCCGGCTCCAGCGAACTTGGGCCCCCAGTAAAAGAGGACACAACCATAATGGGGCGCCGTATAACAAAACTCAGGCCAGTTTTAGTCTAATTTCGGTACCTCAATAAACCTTGCTACGGGTTTCTCGCATTCTTAATCCGCAATTGCTTGTCAAGGTGTGAATGCATCGTTGTAGACTCCTGTGGTTAACGAGTCGCGTCTCTTGGCGATCGCATCTCTCGCGGTCGCTATACCAACAGTCAGCACGTGCATCAGCGCCAGGAACAATGCTGTCAGTGTGATCACCACCATCGTCTGCTCAGGCTTCGACCAGTCCACCACCGGGTAGATAAACGGGTTACCCCATCTGGAAAATTTATAATTAGTGTTAGACAGGAAAAATATAATCAGTATTATAGTCAGCAGAAATCTGGATTCTGCTCCAGTTAAACCATAACACTTTGTTATGGTTTAACTGCGTTGGGCATAGTCTTCTGTAAAACATGATATCAAAATCTATTTATTTAATACAGAGTGTTTTTATTTTAAAATGAGTTATAAGAACCGTGGCATGAGAAAATGAGGATGGAGAGTTCAGAGTAGGTAGTAATAGACTAGCTTAGCTCTCTAGAATTTTATCGTAGGTTTTAACCGGCGATTATTTATCAAATAATTCAGAGATTATTAAAACGTGTGAGATTAATGTAGTTTTTGCATGATCATTACTTTAATTGTACCTTTTAATAATTATCAAACTAGCTTTCACCCGCGGCTTCGCTCGCGTCACAAAAGGATAAAAAGTAGCCTGTGTGACATATACCAACGCAGACAGCACCATCTATACCAATATTTTTATTTTCTCTCGGGAATATCAAATTTTTCCAGACTTCTAACTTTACGTCTGCAAAAATTCAAAGCAATCGGTTTAGTAGTTACGGCGTGAAAGCGGAACAAACAAACAAACTCACTTTCCCATTTATAATATTATTAAGGATTCTTTACTGCCAGATTTCCACACAGAAAATTAATTTATCCGCAAATACATTTTCTTAATACCGTAATCAAGGTAAAATAAAATAGTTATAAAATGAAATAACAACCGAAACTAAGAACTTTAATTGCACAAGCAAGACATCAAACCACTCAAGGTACCCATGGTACTTTGTGAAATATCACACGAATGTGGCCTTGTCAGTTACTTCTAATTAATTTCTTCCAACTCACATTTATACGTGTACAGTTTTCCAAATTTGAGCTTTATTTACTACTACTAGCTGTTGCTCGCGATTTTGTACACGTTGAATACGATTTCTGTTTTATCCCAAGGGAACATTTAATCGGGATAATAATATCCTATCACCTAACTCAGCCGATACCCTGCCTGTATACCAAACTTTATCAAAATCCGTTTCATAGTTTTAGCGTGATTGACGGACAAACAACGAAACTTTCACGTTTGTAATATAAGTGTTTTTAATATATATGTACCTCTATAATGACCATAATTTGGTAATTTAAGGTACGGTTTTGGGTCCTGCTGTAGTTTTTACAACCATTGTCAACGCACACTCAGAATGTTATCAGTCCATTGTTTAATTCTGTGTATAATTCTTGACTCCCCGCTTGCGCCATTGTACTAATATTAATTTTCGCAATGGGAAAAACCATGGCAAATACTAATGTTTCAACTGGATATCTTATTGTAGATATCTCATGATCAGGAAAATCCCCAAAGATAGGCCGACTGCTTTAACTTTAGAATTAATAAACGATGACTAGACTACATACGCTACAGATGCATTATATATATATATTTGATTTCATTTGGCATTCATTGCTGTACCTACCTAAGTTATTATGATAAACAACGGTTTCTTAGCAAAAGGTTTACTTGATTTATCTATATTTTTTATTCTGCGTCAAGTATGAAAGCTTTGTCAACCAATTCACATAAACGTCCCAAAGATTTCGTACAACAGTAAGTCCCACGAGGTCATTCTCACGGAGTGATTTATTTTATCTCTTTTGTAGCACAGTACTTACCTACCTACAGTATGCGCTGTTTTGCAACACCCTGCATCTAGTTCTTTTGTTTATTAAATAGCGTTCGTTCAGGCTCCCAAGGATTTTTTTTACAAAAGGTGTTGAATGAAAAGAAGTCTAATGTTTAGGTTCGTATTTAGCAATTACTAATACTAAATATAACTTAGATATTCTCGTGGAATATTTTGAAGTAAAAAAAGTAGGATATTTAATAAAAAAACAGAATATTTTTTAAACATCATTTTAAGTAGGTACAGGTTGTCGCTCAAGTAAATTGTCAAATGTTTGTTTAACTGAAATATGCAACCGCTAAGTGGGTCGTGATATAAAAAATATATATTTTGAATAAATTTTATCTAACCATGCTTATATTTAAATTGCCAATTGACTAAAATAATTTGGATGGAAAATACAGAGATAGACCCGATAGACCGTATCCTGTTGCAGATTGTGGTAGTACCTAGTCATTAATGGCTTAGCTACAGGGTGGCAAGTCGGAAATATGCCACGGGCCTTCAGCTGGAAGGGGTTCAGAGGTTCAGAGCCCCATTCAGATGTTTTCATCAGAACTTATCTGTTTTTTACCCATCCAATGAATTTGCCACGGGCCCCGAAGGGTATAGTTACAACACTGCTAGTTATTCTCCATAAAGATAAAAGACTTAGCTAGTAGCAACTGGTAGGTGCTTAATTTACATTTACTTCCACCGTAACGTCATTGACTGCATTAGTGTCCGTTTGCAAAAGGGCAGTTAGTATTTAATAAACAATTCTGAGTACATAAAGCCTTATGTATTTATTGGATGTTTACTGGTTTGTTAAATATAGCCAAGGTTGTACTTGCGCGTCTTTGCCGTACGATACAAGTGCGGTCGTTCACATTTTAAGTAAGTACATATTATTATGTAAGTAGGTACCATCTCTAATATTTATGCGAAGCTGTTTATTAAGCTTTAAAACGAATTTTATTGATTTTATTAATATTCAGGTGAACTTGAAATACTATTCAAAGACTGTATCATGGATTTGTGTAATACGTAATAATAATAATATGTAATTATGAAATTTATTTAGTCCATGGTTTATTTAAGACAATATTTGTTGGTATTACTGATGACTGACCTTGATATTAATAGCGAATATTGTAAATAACTCTCTTGTAACCTTCAAGGAAATGCAATAATTCTTTGACCTACATTTTCCAAACCACAAATCGTTTTGTAGTTAAAATAATCAAGTTCAATGTTAGTGCATTCAAAGTATTGAAACACGCAAACAAAAAAATCTTGATTACAAAACATATTTTGTTCTTAGTTTCACACTCCACTACTTTATGATATGCGTGGGATATAAACAATCAAATAGGTACTCATATTCATTGTTATTCACCTAGGTACTCAGTCTTATGTTGAGACGTTAGGAAAAACACGACAAAACTTTAGAGTACAATGATCATTATGTGTTTTTTTATCAGTGCTGAGTACGACTGTCAAGTGTCAGGCAAGGGATTTTGGGTGCATTGCACCTCGATTTTCAAAATTGTAAATAGCATGGAGACTCGTATTGTGCTCGGTGCGTGCGCTCGCTTATCCCCCTATTCTATGTAAGTATTGGGTAGGTATACTTATACCTTTACACAGAATAAAAATGTCCCGTATCTCATATATAACATTTACACGTTTCAGATATGCATTGTGCACGTGTAAAATACACATTTTATTGTCCCCATAACAATTACGTTTTCAGTACATAAAAAAGCGATTGCATTTTATTATCAATCAAGTTAGCGCAACCTGTGAAATGTTTATGTTGTGCCACCATAAAACTGCTTGCCTATACTGTTGGGTAAAAGAAAACCATATCCGTTATTTGTAAGCGAGCTAAGAATAGTTCCTAATCCCTAAGTAACTAGGAGTTTCGAAAATCAAAGAACTCAATGTTAATGCAGTTAAATGTAACATAACAGCGCGCCTTTTATCCCCGAATCCCTTTTTTTTTTTTTTTTTTAAGGGGGGAAAATCATCGAATGACTGCTCCCGCCTGGGTGAGGCGGGAGGGAGTGTCAGACTCTTACTGACTAAAAACCACCCCGTTCCTTCTCCTGCACGTCGAGCCGGAGCCCCGGTTACCCGTTAGGTTCTCCGCGACTCCGAATCGGCATCGGCCCTATTGGGCCCCATCTGTGGTGGTCTGATGGCTCTTTGAGGCGCGCACGGAACGCGACGCGCCGTACGCTCGGGTCTGTTTCTGGTCGGACGGGGAGCCACCCATGCTCGCCGTCCGCAGGCCGGCGCTTACGGTGGCCGGAGATCGTCCCGCGATCCCCGACGCCCGGTGTGTCCTTCGCGATGGCTGGGTTGCGAGGAGGCAGCGCTTCGCTGCCTCACGCGTCCCGCCTCCTCCTTAGCTAGCATGACTGCTTCGCAAAAGGAGGAGACGGCATCCCAGTTCCCCTCGCTCCGCATCATGGCCTGCACTAGGCCCGGACGCGAGAGGTCGCCATCGCCGATCACTTCCCTGAGGACACGGCGGTGCTCAGCCCACGCAGGGCTTTCCGCGACAGTGTGTTCCACCGTGTCCTCAGGGCGGTCCTCGCAGTGATGACACCCGGACGTTTCCTCCCGCCCCATCAGACACAGGTACCTCCCGAAACTCCCATGTCCGGTGAGGACCTGCGTCAGGCGGTAGGTGAGGACGCCGTAGCGTCTCTCAAGCCACTCCTCAAAGAGGGGACTTACCGCTGCGATGGCAGCGAGCCCAGCCCTCGGTTGCGACAGTCGTTGCTGCCATTCCGCCATGAGATCGCGCCGGAGCTCATCCCGCCACGCACCTATTTGGCGCGGCAGCGGGGTTTCGCCCCGGCGACGTGCCTCCGCGCGCATGCTGTACACGCGCGCGAGCACCTTCGCCTCCAGATCCCACGGCGGTAATCCGGCAAGGAGGTTCGCCGACTCCCCAGAGATCGTGCGGTATCCGCGGATCATTCGGATCGCCATGACCCTCTGTGCCCTGAGCAGCGTCCGAGCGGGACGCCGCAACAGGTTAGGCGCCCAAACAGGGGCGCCGTAGAGGGCCATGGACCGCACGACCCCGGCGTATAACCTCCGGCAGGAGGCGTTTGGCCCCCCGAGGTTGGGGAGGATGCGTTTAAACGCAGCCCCCGTCCTCTCCAACTTTGGAGCCAAACGTCGGAAGAGCTCTATTAAGTTCCACTGACTGTCGAGGACGAGTCCTAGGTACTTCATCGTCGTCTCGACGCCGATGGTAACTCCTCCCGCCGTTATTTGGGACCCACCCAGAGGTGGCGCGTTCCCGCGGCCATGAAAACACATGGCCTCGGACTTGTGGAGCGCCACCTCGAGTCCCAACTGCCGGATTCTCTCAACGACTGTCGCAACCGCTGTCGCCATTAGATCGGACGCCGCCTGGTGCGACCTCCCGTGCGCTAGCACCAGCGTGTCGTCGGCGTAGCATATTGTGCTAACGCAGTTCGGGAGGTCGGTGCGCAGCACCCAGTCATAGCCGATGTTCCACAGGAGCGGCCCCAGAACCGAACCCTGTGGAACACCGCGTGACATCTCTCGCCGGTTCCACTCGCCCCGGTGACCGGGGTAGCTGACGGACCTGTCCGTCAGGTATGCCTCGATTACACGACGGAGGTAGGTAGGCACCCGATGATATCGGAGTGCCTCCAGGATGCAGCTCCAGGGCAGGGAGTTGAAGGCGTTGGCGATGTCCAGAGACACCGCCACTACGACCTTACCCCTGGACACTGCAGTTCCCGTCGTCCGGTCCCTAACGCGCATGATGGCGTCCACCGTGGAGCGCCCTCTGCGGAAGCCGAACTGGCCGTCCGACAGGTCCGGCCCAATGTCTGTCAGATGCGCGACGAGGCGGTTCGAAATGACTCTTTCGAAGACTTTCCCCACCTCGTCGAGCAGCACTATGGGCCGGTATGCGGACGGAGAGTCCGCAGGGCGCCCCGTCTTCCGCACGAGGACCAGTTTGCCCGCTTTCCAGAGAAGCGATCCCCGAATCCCTACGGCACTTAAAAGCCACTATACAATGTATAACACCCACATATGTCATGACTGCCATGTAATAGAAGGTGGGCCTATTGCCATATACCGGCACAATTACAGACTTCGGGCTACTACTGAGGTTTTTTTTTTTAAAATTAATACTTTGCCCGACCCGGGAATCGAACCCGAGATCTTGCCCACCAGTCGCACTTGTGAACACTCTGCCAACGAGGCAGCCTGCAGCTAAATATAAAATTGTAATTTATGGTTCTACTTATGTTTCAATTGGCAAGGTATTCGGTAACATCGTGATGTATGCATGTCCTTAGACGATAAAGTAAAAACAAATATGCGTAGTGCCACGTCATGCGTAAACACAAGTTCTGCATACTAATCAAATGTTTTTGGAATTGTTTGTTTCCTTGTTTTATTGTCCCCGAATTCCGAAACGAGGTAAAACTCCTTAATAAGGTTCTATGAGTACTAGACTCGTACGAACGCATCATCTCTGCTGCTAACCTTGCGTTTAATAGCGATATATTTTTGTTCGTGTCCCCAGAATATGTGGCATATGACCTGCTATATAATCAAGGGCATTCTATATACGTAATAGACCTCAGAAGAGGCCTAATTTTCGGCTTATTTGGGCTTTGCTCAATGACATCCATGGAGCTAGCTATGTGGAACGTACGTAACGTACGAAGTTTTATAACGATATTTTTTCTTTAAAATCTATTGCAAGCTTTCTTGGCCGAAAGTGGTGTTCCGTTTAATTAGGTAGGTTAATTAAACCTTACTCAAAAATTTAAAACAGTTCAGTAGGTACATTTTAGGAATTCATAAATAATTAATTGGAATATTCAGTAGTACTTAGTAAATTGGGTATTTACCTGGGTCAAAAATAAATTATTTTGTGTTTTCAATCCAATTACAATTTCTTACATATATTTGACGATATACTTAATTTTCGATTTATTCTAGCAATCTATTTTCTTCAGAAATAAGTGTGCTATTTGACTCGAAAATATGATGACGTCATAAGTTAGTTTTTGGTACAAAATTCATAGAACAATGTCTTTTTTACGTTTCGATAAAATTATTAGTATTGAATTTGATTAGTTGTAAAATACCGTATTCAGACACAACCTAAACTTAAGGGGTAATATAAATATCTTTACTACATATTTTAATATTCCTAAAGGATCGGCATCCAATCGGGAGGAATTTTTAATTCTATGCAGGCGAAGTGGGAGAAAGGCTACTAACAAATGTTTTCTTTCTTTCAAACAGTTGTTACGGTCCACAGACGTAATACTTATGAACTTGAATTTGCGCGTGCGACTGTCCATCGACCTCTCGGTGTATTGGTCGTGTGTCATTCAGATGTCGAGGTTCTAACGTTACGACATTACATACAACGAATACAATCTCCGATTCGCCGCGCGGAACAATCAATTAGATCATTACATTTTTAATCTTGAACTTTTATGTTGATGCAAGCATTGGCGCGATGCGAAAATGTCTCATTTGTATGCCGAGTACCTATTTAGTCATAGATTATAATCATTATATAATATAAGAGTCTATTTATAAATGTAATGTATAAATAGATACTTAATGGTATCAGATGCATGTATTTATAATGTTAATTGACATTTTAAGCTCGTATTGAGATGCTAATTCGAATCGTCCAGGATTTTTCACATGTAAAAATGTTTCTCGAATACTTGCTAAGGTCTTTGATAAATGTCTGTCTGTCTGTCTGTTGACATTGATATAGTAATTGGTGTGAAGGATATATTAGAGCAAGATTAACAACTTTGAATTCATGTTAATAAATACAATTTTAACGTCTTGACATTAAACTTAACTTATTATCATATTTTAATTATATTTGCGAAATCTCTTTTTATAATAGAATGTAATGCACAATAAATATGAATAGTAAATAGTTTTGTTTATTTATGAATATGTTTAAATTCACTTTTAAAAATAAAAGTTGATACATGTAACATTTTTGTCTAGACTAGACTAAATTAATTTCGAGGTGATCAGCACTGAGATATATTGCTTATATACTATGCGGACCAATAGATCAGCTACTACGTTAAATGTATAATTATATTTTTCTTTTTATTTAATTTTGTTCGATCACAGACGGTGTAGTTTGCAACTACTCGACAATGAGGCAATCAAAGATTTTATTGAACTCCTTGGCTATTTGCCCGCCTTGCCATCATACAGTTTTTTATTATTTATAGGTACAATATACATTATTTGGCCTACTTACGGGTCCAGTCCTCCAGCGAAAAAGTAGATGACACTGAAGAGCATATAGGCTCCGGCGAAGTACAGCGGTTGCATCACATGCATCAGCCGGCTGGGGTGTGCTGAGCAGATCAGTTCCACCAGCATTACCGCCGAATTCACGCCGTGCAACATGATGTCCAGCACTGGATTCGGTGCGAAGTTCACCGTGTTGGCAGCTGGAAGCAACCACAATATTGTGAAAATTGTTTGCTTAGTACATTTTTCATCAGATTTTTAGTAGTGATATATATTTTGAATGAATGACGAGCGAGCAGGTGTCATAAACGTATCAATAGCTTAGATGTAGGTACTTTAGCTGTATTTGAATCCAATTTATTTTTCTCGAAACTAGTGTCAGCTTATAACAATTAAGTTTGAGACTTGGCCGTTAACGTAAACTAAAAATAAGAACCTCGGTTTACGACAATACGGTAGTTGACAGATAGTCAATTTCAATACTTTTATTGAAATGTGGAAAACGATACTTTTCTATGAATTTTGTATTAGATCGCTGCTTATGACGTCATCATATTTCTGCGTCAAACAGCATACTTATTTCCTTAAAATTAGCGAGAAAAAATCTAAAAATAGGTAAATTGTCAAATCAATGGATGAGAGTATGACTATTTTTTAATTATTTATTGCATTGAAAAGTTGAAAGAATTTATTTTAAACCTAGGAAACTAGCCAATTTTAGGATGTGGTATATAGGTACCTCTAGATATAGTTATTCCACAAAAATATTGCCAGTACATGTTATTAAAGTATCATTACAATGCGAAATGATTACGCCATGAACATCATAACTAATGTCTTACTAGTTACTAAGTTCTATTATTACTGTGTTTTAAGATAGCCCTTTTGATATTGACCTCCATATTCTAAGGGCTTTGTAGTGTGAAGTATTCAGGGTCACAGTTTCGTAAGATAACGTGTGTTTGAGAGTAGGGTTGTCCGTCATTGGGTTTCCAGTAAGAAAGTAAGTTCACTGAGTTGTTAGAGTGCCCTACAGTGATTTGTTTTTAGGAGCGCCCACGTTTCTATGTTGCTTTGTAAGTAATGCAGTTGCTTAATTATTTAAATTGTAATTAGGTAAAGCTTGACAGTTTGACCATTTATATCTTAGTAGCGGTAATCTAAGTAACAGTGTGTACCTTTAATACATATTAATTAATGATTCGTTTATATTATAAACTAGCGGCCCGTCCCGGCTTCGCACGGGGGGACTTAAGATTTTTTACATAGTTTTACGTTTTATTTATATTTATTCTCAGTTTTTTTTTATTTAGGAAGTATTTACCTTTTGAAAATATTTTTCCGGACTTCATTTACTTATTTCATTTATTTAATTAATTATTTTCTTCTTAAATATGAACCTACCTATTTTGTTGTTGTTTGTTTTGGTTGAGGTAAAAGGTTGTTTTTAAATTATTTTTTTACATTTATTGAAAAATATTTACATCTTTTTATTTTTTTTTGTTTTTCATATGCTCAGCGCAAGCCACGGAAGGCCTCAGAAACGATACTTTTAGCTCCACAACTATAGGACCTAGCGTGATATTATATAGCCTATGTTACTTCTGAATAATGCAGCTTTCTAATGGTGAAAAAAATATTGCAATCGGTCCAGTAGTTTTTGAGTTTATTCATTACAAACATGCAAAAATACAAATCTTTCCTCTTTATAATATTAGTATAGAAGTACTAAGTATAGGAATTTCAATCTTTGTACTTTTTTTATTACATACATAATATAACATCACGCCCTTTATCCTCGAAGGGGTAGGCAGAGGTGCACAATATGCCACTGTATATAATGTAACACCCACTTTTTTCTATTGATGTTATGAGTCCCATGTAATAGGGGGTGAGCCTATTGCCATAAACCGGGCAAAGTTCCAGACTCCGTGCTACTACTGTAATTTCAATTTCACATTCGGCGAACGAGGCAGTCTTTACTTTTTTTATTTAACTTGTTTATTGTTTATCGGCCGTTACTGCGTAACTCTAAATTGAGTTAAAAATTTTTAGGTCGGTTGACAGTTTTTTTTAATAATAATAATAATAAGCCCGCACGGCACCTTGAGGCGAGGTGACGGGCATTAGTGATCCCGCGGGCTACCATCATCCGAATGCTCCAGGGAGACGTCACCGTTCCTTCTTCTCCGGCTTGCCTTAATTGACTGGCTGGAGTGAACGATGACAAGGAACAGGTCTCCCACCTCTGGCTTGCCTTCATTGGCCGTCCAGAGTGGAGTCGCGAGAGCAGTGATCCTGCTCGGAGGGTAAGAAACTATTCGTAAGTCGCGAGTGGGCCAGGGATGCAGGAGGCTTCGGCTGGAGCAGATGATCTGAGTAGAAAGCGGTGGTAGTTTCTTAACCCTTCAGCCACTCACATTCTCGTTGCCCCTTTGTTGCTATATCTAGCAACCATTCCCGGGGCCCGGTCGGTGAGTTGGCGAGTCTCCGCCTGCCATTTTTACGTGTAATAATTACATTGTTTCGGCAGGTGCCATAGTCATCCATAGTTCTCAATTTCCCAGTCCACAGCAACCCATCCATAGCCCTACCTTTTTATTCCAATATTCACAACAGTTCTACACTAACTGGGGACTGTCCTTGGGTGCATTTCCATAGTGCATACAGGGATAGTCGCCGGTTTGTGTGTCATTACATTTATATTAAAGTTGTCTAAAGGGCCTCTGCGCAGTTGGCTTCGGCCCCTCGTACGCCTCCCAAATGACCGGGACCCTGTGGTCCCGTGAACGGTAAAGACATACATAATAATAATAATTTTTTATTCGCATAAAACATGTGTATAACATACACACACACGTGGGTGCATATATGTTAGATGACAATAGTTGGGCTTTATACATGTTTGCCACTTCGTCAAGGCATGCAAATTTTCACAAGTTTGGGTAAGAAAATAATATTATGTACTGCTTCAGATTAAATAACATTTCAAATAATTACAAAAATATTGAACATAATCTAGTAATATTTCAGTATGTCAGTTATAATACTAAGGTCAAGAAAGTCATAATAGCATGTAAAAATTAAAACGCATATCAAAAAGTCATTATACCAGTCGAGAGAAAAAACAAAAACAACAATGGTAAAAAAAAAAAAATTAAAAATTATATATAAATGTACAACATTCATTTCATAAATAATAAATGGAGAATTCATTCGATTAGGTAATTTATCTTTTAAGAAATCGGCTAGGGAATAGTAAGATTTATCTACGAGCATTCTAGCGAGGCTTATTTTAAATTTGTACAGCGGTAGCTCTCTAATGTTAAGAGGTATTTTATTAAAAACAGTTGGTGCCATACAGATGACCCCCTTTTTCATGAATGCTGTATTATATGCTCCCGTGTACAACAAACTTCTATACTGGGATCGCAATGTGTTATTTCTTTTCCTAGTGTCATTGAAGGTTGAAAAAAGATGCTTATTTGTTTTGACAAATATGGCTAATTCTAGAATGTACAGGCATGGAAACGTTAACAATTTATTACTTTTAAATAAAGGAACACAGCTATCTGTTACTTTTAAGCCAAACATAGATCTAAGGCAACGCTTTTGACTATTTAAAAATGCTCTCCCTTTCACAACAATTGCCCCAAAACACTACACCGAATCTCAGGAGCGAGACAACCAAACCATGATACGCCACTAGTAACGATTTAGTGTTAATCTTTTTTGACATAATGTGCAACGCATAAGCGGAAGAGCTAACTCTTTTACAGATTTCTTCAGCATGAGCTTTCCAGTTGAGTTGGCTGTCAATTAAGATTCCCAGAAATTTCGTCACATTTACCCCGTCAATTGTCTGTCCGTTGTAGCCTATGTTCATGGCTTTGGGAAGAATTCTCTGGTAGAAGTGCATAATCTTTGTTTTTTGAACATTCACTACCAGGTTGTTGTTATTGAGCCAGTTTACAACTGTGTCAAGGGTTGTATTGATGTCACTTTCACATATTTGTCTATTTCTACACTCTATTAGCAATGTGCTATCGTCAGCAAATAGCACCATAGGCTGAACGATTTGTCGCGGAAGATCATTGATATATAATAGAAATAACAAAGGTCCGAGAACACTACCTTGCGGAACTCCAAACTTTATTTCACTAGTGGATGATTTATACTTTATTTCATATTTGGTGATTGTGTCAATTTTTGATATCTCTGTATATTGTTTCCGGCCACAGAGATAAGATTTTATTAGGTTCAATGCATTTCCGCGAATCCCGTAACCATAAAGTTTACCCAAAAGAATCCCATGATCTACGCAATCAAATGCCGTGTAATGCAGTTGTAGGTAATTAGATATCATCATGGACCCAACAGAGCAAAAAATATTGTTCTTACCTTGACTGTATCTGAGTAACCCTAACTAAAAACAATAGTAATTAAAAATATGGCAACATTTGGTAACTCTTTAACAAGGAGTCTATCAGAACTAATCTATTACGAACGCTTGTTTTCGGAAGCAATCGGTGATTTAGAAAAAAAAATGTTGTAAACAAAGTACCTGAAACCCGTTAAACTTTAGGGTCTTTCGAGCAGTCAATAAACTATTAGTAGGTCATTCTAAGTAATTAACACTTAAATTAATGTAGAAGCTTGTTGAATGTTATGGCCATAAAAAGTAAATGAGTTACCAAATTGTTTCGGTACTGTGCAGTTGTAATTTTTAAGCAGCAGAAAGTTTTTATATTTAGTTTACTTTTTGTTCGATTATGTCTCCTTTGTCACAGGTTCTCACCAGTAGCTGTTGAGTCCCATGTAATACTCTTGTTAGCATTCAGTAATGCTATATATCGAATTCAAATGTAATATTCATATTAATGTTGACAATAAAAAATAAAATAATAGTTATTAAGACTTATTTGGTAATACTAATAAGGATTAAACTGTCAAACACCAAGCGGTCACTGGTGACCGCAACCTATTGTTCTATAATTGTGTCTATATTGACGGTACTCGACGAGTTAAGTACTTACAGGTCTTCAAGATTCCCCAGTAGAAGACCGTGATGAGGAAGGAGACAGGAATTGTGATGTTGTACAGAATCCAATATGTCTTCACGTACCATGGCAGGCCAAACGTAGCGTCTGTGGATAAATCAAAATTTGTAGGTAAGTCACTTTAATATTTGATACATTCCAATGTTTCCGATACTAGCCCTGAACACAGATTAGACAGACTTTTAAATGTCGACAGCTGCTTCAATGTCAGACTGCACCTTTTTTTTTTACCTTTTTAATAGAAGCTTTAAATTTAATGTAAGTACATAGACACTACGCTCTTTCTTATTATGTAGTCAAATGTAAATATTATAAACTTACGATGCTTATAACAATTTCTACAAAACTCATTGCTTCACTAGACCACGTTCGCTATACTCTTGCGCAGTTTCTGATTGTTTTTTTTCCAACCGCCCATCAATGGGAAATCTACGCATAATCACAATCTAATGTATAATTTTGTGAATGTAACGTTCACAGCTTCCGCTAACATTGGTCGATGTGAAACGGAACTAATGCATCCGTTCCCCCGCACTATAATATTATATACGACCTCCATAAAAATTGTAAACACATTTGCAATAGTAGATGTATTAGTTAACATGTATTATAGAACTGGTTATTTAAATGCAGAGAGATAGTAAGATATGGGTGTAGTGAGTGATAGATGAGATAATGCAGACTTGTACTACCTAAAAGACCTCAGGTGTCGGACACGACCGGTGCGGCGTGGCGAGGTCAGCCGACCACGTTCATACGTGCTCCTCGCAGCACGTGCCGCTGCTATACTCCGACGTGACCCTCGAACATGACCATATTGTCCATCCATACATCCTTTTTTAGACTGCATCCATCATCTCCACAACATACTGCCTCGTCTGACTATCAACAACTTCGTAGACTTGGAACTAATCAGTAGACGTAGAAATTAATGCGGATTATTATACTATTGTTATTAGTAGGACTACGTACATACACATTTTGATAAGAAAAGTACGTGCAATTCTTATCAATCGATATGTTACACACGTGTTAAACGATAATATGTAAGAAAACAAGCGTACCAATTGGCTTCTTATAGAAAGCGTATGCGGAAACCGAAGTACCGAAGCCCGTGGTGAGAACGATTAGTAGGAAACCCCAATGTGTTAGGTATATGAACCAATGGCCGAAATGTTTGTTCAATGTCAAGGGCACAGCGATAGACGCGAGCAGAACGCACGTCGTGAATAGGAAGAGGAAACTCCGGAGCAGTAACAGCGGCGCGGCCGAGCGGTTACTTTGCCAACAGCTCACGTAGAAGTTGCTGGGGGACGGGTGCTCCAGCAGACACATGCGCCAGCGACACTCGGCCCGCGCACACCCGACACACAGCATCGTGTCCACAATGCACTACCATCGAACATTAACACTAACAAAGAATACTGAACACAATCACTGTGCAACTGCATTTCCAAACGTTCTTTGTTCCACGCGTGATCACATTATCCTTCACTAGATTCCGATGATAACCTTAATTTTATCGGATCTTTATTTGCAGCATGAAATAGTACCGATCGTGTATATAGTTAGTGATCAACTAAGCAGTGAAAATGTACTGCAAGCAGTGAAGCGTGAGGACGACGCGACGACGACGTGACGGCTCGATCTTGTAACAACACTCTTTCTGTAATGAACTTGTTCCTTTGTATCGTCAAGGTCTTGCGACATAGATTTTTAATCGTTTCTTGCGATTTCCATTTTTATTTATACTTCGCTGTCTTATTTGCACGAAGCACTGTTGTTGTTTATCGTGAAGACATCGTGTGCAACTGTTAAACGCCGTGTTAATGATAAATGTAGTTTGTGTTTCTGTTGTATTGGTGGTAGGTACTAGCTAGACGTGTGTGTTATACCTACCCTATTTATAATTTTGGTAGACTTTTACCTGTTAGATGACGATGGCATGTGACAGACAAATAAAAGTCCTATGAGTAAGCATCTTTACGTTACGCTGTCATCAGTGATCAGTTTGTAAGAGTAACGACGTATTTTTGGCAGGTTCAAAATCTTTGTGTCTCTGTTTGATGGTGGGTACTACTATGACAAGATTTGTTTTGGTGACTGAGTTGCACGAGTTTTATCTATTGTGGAAGTAGGTAGAGGTGCTTATCTTATATTTAATCAAGCCTTAACCTTCCCACGGTCTTAGTTCACCTCCAACAATAGCATAATTACCTGCAGACTATTTTTTGTAATTAAATACAGTCATAAGTATAGCAGCCCAGGAAAATATTACGAAATGTGCAAGTACCTAACTGCGTATATTTTTCACTGGACATTTCATTTATATTTAGACACCTTATTAGTTAATGTGAAAACGAAAAACGTACAATATGTGTGAAAATGATATAGCAAATATGTAAGGACCTATTTTGTTGTCAGGTTGATAGGCAACACTAATAATTATCTAAAAATCTGGTTTTATTAGTTTTCCTTTGCGAAAGATTCATGCACGCGTGACTAAACTGACTAAGTCGGTGGCGTGAATCTATTATACGAAACAGGAATGCCGCAGTTGTCAGGCTAACGAGTGTAAAAGTACCGGGGGGAGTTCTTGCACCAGCTGCCGCTGCACCATCCGCAGCCGCAGCCAGGATGCTATGTGAAACACAGGTGGAGCAACCACCGCCATTAGTGACGCGCCACCGGCTGGCTCGGAACACGACCATTATCACTTGATTAGCCCAGTGATTAAATGCAACCTACCTGTCAAACCTCTGCGTCCTATGGCCACGAATATTCCGAACGACGACTCCAGTACAATGAAAGCCAGGCCCCAATGTGTCATATACAGGAAGAACATCTGCGTCGGGCCCCAGAAGAACGACATGGACCAGATGAGCACGAACAGCGCCCACACGAGGATAGGGGCCCTCCAGTACAGTGGCGATACTCTGCCGCAACATGACCTCGTGAATGGCTCACACGACTCATTCTTCTCACTCCCGAGGATCCCCGTGATACAAAAAAAGGCTTGTCTCCACGACCACTGCATCGTTACTTCTTTGTAGTCTCAGTTGATAGATAATTTATATTTAGTAATGCTTGGACTGTTTACTCATAACATCTAAAGTATGCCTCCAGTATGTTTGTTTAGCTGTGAACAAGGACAGAAAATAGGAATATTAAGTGGGCTATAAAGTAATTTTCTGTTGAAAAGATATTTTGGCGGACGATGTGATGTTGTTTGTCGTGGAAATTAACGAATAGGAAGTACATATTTGTTTTATTTTGCTAGAACTTAGAATGATGTTGGCATTGACTTCGTGAGTTAAAATTAAGATATTTACATTATTATCTCGTTCAAATGCTAACATCTGTTAATTGACTGGAGCAAACTACACGTGACTCTTTAGTACTGATATTAGGACATGGGCGGAAATTATCAAACAGGCTTCTCTATCCTATTATTGCATATAGAAACCGATAATTTTGACAAGATGGACATGTGTAAATACTAAGAATTACTACAAACTTATCACACAAACTGCGAATGTAATAGAAATTCCTTCCTTGCTTCATAAATATACAATAATGTATTGAATGTTCATTAGCAGTAAAAATACTTTAGTAGGTACCTAATGAGATTATACGGAGCGCACCGCATAAAACCAAAACTAATGGAATGTTTAACGTACGTAACTACGTTCCTACGCAAATTAAAAATAATTTGGTTATGTACTTTACTAAATACAATAAACGACTGATTGCATTATTGATAATCACGAAAAAACGTAAAAGTCAAGGTGAAGTATTAGTGAATATAAGTTCAATATTAATAGTTTTCGTATTTTACGTTTATCGTGTAATTGTTAATTGGTTTTTGCCATTTAATATAAAAGTGTTGTTTAGTTTAGTAAATAAAGATTTGAGTGAACGTGGAGAAAAAGGTGTCAACGAGTTAATGCTAATTTACTTACACTAAACACTAAAAAACGTTTTATAGAGGTATTATGTAGGTATGTACTTACGCACGTAAGCATCTATATACATCTACAAACATCATGTAGGAATTACGATTAACAAAAAAAAAATATTCTACATATTTTTTCTATTCAAATAATAAAAAAAAATGTTGAATCTGGCGTGTAAACATGGAAAACTCATAATAATCGCAAGTACATAGGTCACACAAAACCAGAGACAGGTCTAAGTCTAACTAATACGTATGCGTATGTACCTACGTATAACAAAAACCTTTTAAAAATAAAATAAATGCCTCTAATATATGCTTAGCGTGATTAATGTCAATGGAAGTTAAAATCGACGTACTCGAATAATTTGTTTGCTGTCATTAAAAAATAAGTTATATGCATTTTAATGAGAACTGTAATTTTAAAGCGATTACTGTACTTATAGCTATCACAATGCCTCGTCAATCGTCATAGATAACGTAAGAGGACACTAAATATTATGGATTATGAGTACTTAAATTCTTTTACTTTAATTTATAAATAAACACAAGCCAAGTTCAAGTTCAGTGGATTGTATTTGTACACAGCTGTTGATGTTGACCTACATAGCTCAAGTATATAGACGTGTTAAGTACGTCGAACGAATCTGTTCGGATGAGAAACTTTTATGGAATTACGTTTATTAAATAAGCGTATTATCGTTGTAAAATATGCAATACAGTTTGGTAAGTTTAAGGTCATATACGTATTTTAATTTTTGTCTTTCAATGAATGCGACAGACATACCTAATTTGAAACTTAATTAGTTTGTATAAAGGTTAATTTACAATAAATTAAAATATTTAATGAAGGTCTATTGTAGTCAAATTTTTGAGATGTTTACTGCAAACATACAATTGGGTTGTCATAACCAAAACAGTGCTTTCAATGCCTATATTAATGTATTTGTAAGGTTCAAAAATACACGGAAAAGTCCATTAACTTCCTGATTGTAAATACACTGCCTAAATACATTAACAAACCTCATGTACACATTATTATTACGAATTAGTAAAACAGTCAAACGTTTGGAACGTTAATATTTGCAATTGGCAAGCAAATTACTAAAAGTTATTTTTGGCAAACACTTATTTGCTATTTTTATTGGTAGTTGGACTGGTCAAGATTTTAGAAACTATATGTTTTAATAAAAGTTATTAGATATTCGGCGACACGTGTTTGAAAGGTTGTTATTTAGATTTCTGCTCGGTACCAATCAATTTGCAAGGTTAAGCAGTGCATGCAGGGTCAAGTGTATGTTAAGTGATGGTTTTTATGTTTACCAACAGAACTGACGCAGTCTTGAGTGGCCGCTAATGTACTTAAACTATTTGTCAAAAACTTATACTTGTTAACATACATAGATTATAGCAAAGAAAATTGGACAAGTATAATTAGACATTTAATCTAAAGTAATAAGCATTTTTAATGTTATCGTACTTACCTTTAAAGAAAAAATCGTACCTATCTATTATAAATTAATTAAAACCAAGTGTTTGAAGTTAAATACATTACTTCATAAGCCGTAAGCAAGTACTAAGTACAGCTTTACAACATTTGTACGTTTCTTATACAAAAGTAAGTTGTACCTCTACCTCTATAGTAAATCACCTTTTGTTTTGACGCTGCGACTGCGGCCACAATACACGCGGTATTGTTTTGTTTTTGTCAAAATTAATAATACGACACAAAACGTATTCACGAACAATACCATGTAACTGAACTCTTAGTATTTTGCAAATGTTAGCACAATCAGGCCAGCGTTAGTTTTGTTAAGTTAAGCCGCCTTGTCGGCAACTCATAAAACTTTATTTGTATTCGATTGTTTGTTATTTACGTCGTCGTCGACCTACAACCTCCTATAAGGCAGCCAAGGAGCACAATACGTGGAAAAATCATTTCAAGGGCATTAGAAACTGAGGAAAACGCTCGCTCATTATCCTAACCTTTAAGGATGCGCTCTAGTCACGATAACTAGATTTGTAATAACATAAGGATATGCCACTACCAGCTATAACTGTCTGCCGGTGCTCGCGTGTTACTAAACATCCGATTAACTATGTGAATTGCCTTTATTATAAGTTACTTGTAACTGATTATATCAACCAAGTACATGTAACACCCATAGACGCACACCGTCACGTGAAATCACCGAGTTTGAGAAAGAAGTCTAAGTACTTATGTATTTTTCTTTATGAAATAATTTTGTAGCACAGATACCGTTGTGTACTTCACATCACTTTCAAGGATTCATCGAGTCGCGATCTCGTGTTTAGAACACTTAACTAATTTCCTTTACTCTTAATGAATTTCCCGTGTTTAAGTATTGAAGCCAGGGCTTTTCACCCTCACGCACTTTAGAAACTTAGGTATGTATTAATGTTAATATTATGGTAAGGTTGGATATTGTGTGCAGTTTATAGTAAAATGATCTTTATGATCGAGTTATGTGCAGACTGACAAAGTGGCAGACTATTTGGGGCTGTCAGCCAATATCTAGGCGCGTTAGTGGGAGATGCGCCAAAATCCTAGGACCGGCAATAGAAACAGTTCCAGATATAGTTTGCCATATTATACTGGTGGTATTTATGTTCTTTTTTGTGAATAAATAGTCAGAGCACGTGGTGTGAAACGAGTTGCGGTGACTGAGTCCTGACCTACCTTTGTCGCAATTTTAATCGTGACCTACACGTGACCTAAGTTTTTATAGAGTACATTTAAACAAATCACACTAGACATTTTCCAATAGGTACACAAGAGCTGGCAAAGGTAGAAAATGACGGTTTACGCCAGTAATTTTATTGTGGTTGTTAAAAGTAATAATGCTTTGTTCCTCTCTAATTTTGAGCCCGAAATGTTATCATGATTAACTCCACTATATAGGTACTTACATGATTTTAACTAATACACTAAAACATTTATTAAATACTATCTAATATAGCAAGTATAAGGGCTTCCTAGAACCTTCGATTGATTCCCTTTAACACGTTCGAGGACAGAACGAGATTATACGTTATCGTTCGAGATTTTAATATCGCACAACGTACGATGACGTTCAAATAACATTTAAATTATACGGCAGAACGTTCATTTCCGATGAAAGTTCAAGTAAAAATCCTTTTGAATGTATCTTGTGTCACAACACATAAAATACCCAACACTGTACTGTCACGTAGGGTAAGTTTAGAACTATTTCAAATAAGTGCCGTTGATAGTGTGCGGTTACGGTATTCACATATGCACAACGTATTTATACGTCCCGCGCTCCTACATTCAACGCGGCTGTGTCACTGTGTATTATGTGTTTAATGCAAATTAATGATTTTACAGTGTAAAATTGATGTTTAATAGGTTATTGTATGTTTTAGACGGATATAAGCGCAAATAAGACAAAAGATAAGCATGTTTGATGATTCCGACACCTTCGAGGCGGATCATTACCAAGATGCATATACACGTTGACGTGATAAAACGGTTGTGTCATAATATGTTTAAAACAATATTTTTTCATGTGACACTACGTACTGATACGTCGTATAATTTTGTATAGACATTTACTGTGTCATTCTGGAAACCCGACTCAAGTGGTAGAGTCCTCGAACGTGTTAAAGGGCATGTAGCCTTCCAATAGTACCTAAGTGATAGTGGAAATCCTTTACATGCCTATGTACCGGGTCTAGTAGTTCTTTATGTACCTGTCGACCCATCGATAAATATGCGACCGATACTCAATCGAATTACCAGTAACACAAACTACTCGTATCTAATACTAAAACGTGTTAACAAAATGGGGGTTTAAATGAATTTATGTGTTTATTACTTAACTCGTCGAGTACCGGTTTTGCAGACACAATTATAGAACAATAGGTTGCGGTCACCGGTGACCGCTTGGTATTTGACAGTTTAATTTGTTAAATAAGTATATTGAACTTCACCAGATTTATATTTCTTCCTTGACAGACAACGCATACTAAATGGTTCGAAGGAGATGAAATTTAGCTTGTTTTTGCTGAGTAAAAAAGTAAGTAATGAGAGGGAGAATATCCAGTCTTACATGGAAGGAAAAAATCACAAGTGCATATATTATTTAGGTTACCTGACGAAGTAAATATGTAATAATCTGCTTGTAAATGAGAATGAGTATAGTACTAATAAATGCAGTGTGTGCCTAAATACTTATTATGAGTAGGTACTTACGTAGTTGTGGAAAATGGTTTTTCCATGTAAATTGACGTCTTAATAGTTCGATGAGTTTTTAAGTTTTTGAGCAGGTATGTAAGTAAGTATTTATAATTAAAATGATATGTCTGTCTATGAAAAGTATATCGTAGATGTAACAATGAGTGTTGTTAAAATGATGTGATGATATTTTATTTCTTTGTTACTGTCGTCTGTGAAGAGTTTAAATAATATTGTAATCGTGTTTTTGTGAATTATAATATAATTATGTAGATTTTATAGGAAATTTATACTTCATACTTACTTGTAAATATATATTTTGCATATTGCCATTGGCGATCTTTGTTTTTTTTGCATAATTGTATGGTACGACTGGTCTTGTACGAAACACACTTGTGTTAGTTAAATACAATTTAACCACTTGAATGTCAGTGTGTAAATGTATGAGACACAATAGAGAAACATATTCTGTTTCGCGTAGACTGTGTTCCGGGACAAAACGGGTTAAACAGTCGATATAAAAATTGAAAAAGTGTAAAAAATCATTTTATTATACATGTGTTGTATTTATATTTTAGTTTAGTTTTACTAACTACTTAAAATAACTATTATTTTGTGAAATTATTTACCACTCAATAAATATTAGTTTAGTTTAATAGACTAACCTAGTTACATCAAGAACTTTTTTGATCTTTTGGATTTGTTTAGTGTTAGATTCTATATCTATCAACCTACAACAATCAAGGCAATTAAAATTCCATCACGTTAAATATTAAATTATGTTCAAACAAACAGAGGCCTTAGTATGAGTTTCATTTACGTTTAAAGTATTCGTAACGAGTTCGCGTTCGGCACTCTGATTGGCCGGCGCCAATGAAGCAACCAATCGGAGCGCCGAACGCGAACTCGTTACGATTACTTTAAACGTAAAACAAACTCGTACTAAGGCCTCAGGATATATAAATAATTGTTTATATAGTTACAATATTGTCTTAAGTTAATTTAGTATGTCTCATGATAGTTATTATAAAAATCGTAGGTATTATCTATTACCTAGGGTTTAATAAATTAAATTTTTTGTGTACGAAAAAAAATATTGAGGTAGCAACAGTACCTATAAATACTGCGGATTGGCTTATGTAAATACTGTTTTTTTTTTCAAGACTGCTCTCATTATTCCATGAAAGAGAAAATAGTACGGGTGCGTGCTTAAATCAATTATTGTTAGTTAATTACAATAGGTACATACCACTTATACTTTATTTCTAGCACACACTATTCACTTCAAATATAAATAAAATATATTTCAATGAACTTCGCGCTTTTACGATTATGTTCATAAGTTTGCGCGGTTCTATAGTGAAATATAAATAAGGTAGCACGCAGCGCGTGTAGCTGCGCGCGAGTGCCGCGCGACTAATGTCTGATAGTGCGCGCGCGGGATGCTGCGCTGTGCGCGTACGCATGTGAGGTCAACTGCGGCCACCGTCAGCGCCGCAGATCACGCTTAACTTACCGCCTCAAATTATCCTTCACGCATCATCAATGATTCCGATCACACTTTTTTTTCGATTTCAAACATTTCAAGGTAATCATTATTTTTATTTATGAACAAAAAATACGAATGAAAATTAATATTTTATTCATTATCACGATTAATTACACTGCGATTTAAAATTGTGAACTACATTAATTTAATAAATAAATTCACTGCCAATTTTAGAAATAGACCAAAATACTAGGGATCTCATACATTAATACTTAAGATACAATATTTAAAGTGAGATTACAGTCCATTATAATTGCATATTGCTTACAAATGTCATTGCGATTACAAGTCTATTATTGCTTATTAGTTTATTAACAGTAATACTTTAAAATAAACATCCCATCACAGCTTTTTGTCCAATTTTAAATTAGGGCTAGGAACGATTCATATCACTATAATAAGTCCTAAATTATTCTCTACGTAGATATTTGCTTATATAAATGCTGAGCTTGCTTAACTTTGGAGCAAGGCAGAAATGTGTTCAGCCGTAACTCGCGACTACTTAAAAGTTAAATTCACTACATTGAAATGTACCTGCATGCTGTCAACTGAACATAGGTACAGTCGAGTTATTATATCTCATTAGAAAATGCAATAAATCGAGTATGGTGAACAAGGACACATAATATATAAAATAATACTCAATACATTAATACATACAACCATAAAGTTATATTTAACAATTGACGGGCCAAGGTGATAATAATTTTGATAGTTTAATTTACACTTCTTAAATATTATAGGTAAAGGTTTATAATCTTCAAGTTACATCAACAATGACTAAAATACGACGTTCCCTATTAATAAGAATATTGGCTATAATAACGACCGAATACTGAAAGGCTACTCAATTAAAAATTATACTTACATATCGTGCCATCTGTGTAATTTAACAAAGAAATTGTAGAGACAGAACTATACATTTAAGCATGATTTAAAATTGAGTGGTGTTTGAGTATTTGGACATTAATCTTTTTAAATTCAAGCCAAAATGAAGTCTTAGATCGTATTGGGATTCAGCGATATGAATTAAACTGACACTATTCACTTTTTCAAAGTCATTTATATAATTTCAGACCTTTAACAATATGTCCTATTATTCATAAAAAGTCTGAATATTCGATTGATAAATACATAAATATCACAATTCGAGCAAATACTTATAACACTGTCTGCATTGTATGTTTGTCCGGCCGCCACCGATCGGGGTGCACAACCAATCATATTTTGAAAATGAACAGAATAAGCATTTTTTTAAGGGGGGAAAATCATCGAATGACTCCTCCCGCCTGGGTGAGGCGGGAGGGAGTGTCAGACTCTTACTGACTAAAAACCACCCCGTTCCTTCTCCTGTACGTCGAGCCGGAGCCCCGGTAACCCGTTAGGTTCTCTGCGACAACAGAATAAGCATAAGAGTTATATTTAATAGCAGTTCTTATTTTGTACTGTTTATGGCACATTTTTATTTGTAGAAGTGTATAATCTATTTTTTTATTATGAAAATTTAAGATGTATTGTTTTTAAACGTGTTTAATACCAATGTATAGGTTTGTCGTCATTCTATTCTGTTATTTTTACGTATATGTAAATCAATCATGCACCCCGAGTTTAAAATAATAAGGTTAAAATCATTAACCTCTTACACAAAATAATACATTTAAATAAACACCGTGATTTTAATCAATTAGAAAATAAATTATCATCGTTTCATTTATTTTTATCAAGAAAAACAGCCATGTAGTAAGTAGACTGATAAATTAATACATTCATCACACAATAGTCTGTCATTTATAAACTAACTAGATGGCACTACTGCAGAATAAGATCTTGTTTGACGACTTATTGTTTTAATTGTCTGATGACTTGACATTTTCAAATAATATTTTGTTTAAGAGAGCTTCTTTATTATATACTTACCATCACAGGCGCTACTGGAGAAGAAGCTAGCTTACTGGAGAAGAAGCTAGTTTAGGTACTCCTAAGTTAGCCTCTGAATAATAGATCAAACATATGTCAAGAAAAAAACATTAGAACAAATTACGGTGTATATATCAGATAGATCCATAAACACCATCATGGTCGACCTATGAATAAAGTTTTTAATACATAAAATATAATGCCCATAGCACACGGCGTACTTTTATATGCATCAGGAAAAGTGTATTAGGAACGCATGTCTTCGGCGACGTAAACGCTGATTGTTGCGTTTGCATCGATGATACGCGCGTTGCGTTCGAATTTCGTATGAACCACAGTGTGCTATGGGCCTAATAGGTATATGGACTTACATCTAAAAAGCTATTTCTTTGGGAAAAATAGGAATGCTTTGTAAGTCACCCATTTAAATACATGCAATATAAACTATTAATTCGCTAGATGTTCTCACAAACGCTATGCTAATAATTGCATTATTATTGCTGAGAATATCATTGCTTACTCATTCCATTTATTTAATGTGATAAACATCAATACAGCTGCAACTTCTATATTTTTATGTACCTAATAACACTAACATGGTACCATACTTCCATTCAAGTTTTTGTGTTTTAATATTTCAAAACACAGGTGTATGTATCTTCAGAATCTATGTTTTTGTCGCGGTATATATACATATAAGATTTAGTAAATTCTCAAAAGTGCAAAATGATTACCGATTCCTCTTTCTTGTTTCAGATTTTCTGAGGAAAACCAGATGTACGTGCTGTATTTGACGTTCAATTCCAAGCTATTACCGTTATGTACTTTTGTCTATCTGTGAATATATATATATATATATATGGATTAGATACATACACATATTTGCCCTTCATTTTTACGTTACATAAACAGTTATTTTTGCGAATTTCAAGAACCGTTTAAGGAAGGAATGTTGTCACTGAGCAAGCACTAAATTGTTTAAAACAATTGTTTTTTTGAGGATGCATCCACACTGGCGAATCTTTTGCCGGGGAGCTACGCGAGTAAAGTTACGGCAAAGGTTTAGTGCTTAAACTCATACAAGCCTCGTATAAATAATATTTTAAATGATCGCGCGCAGCTCGCAAACGGCACACGGCACATTCGCTGCGCAGTCGCTAGATGGACGCACCCTTAGACAAAGCTTTTCTTTACTGCAATAAGGTAAGCCACTTAAGCCTAAATGGTGTTTTGGGAATGATGATACCATTAATATTATGCTCGCCGTTTACAAAACTATGGGATTATCTACCCTTCCTACAACGTATCTGGAAGGACACGACAACCAAATACATGCATTTATAAACTTGTAAATTGACACGAGAACTACTCAAACATCGTCTTATATTAAAAGGTCCATTGCCACTCAAGTTTAGTTTGTTACCTCTTGTTTCAGACCCGCAGATTTTCTTTATTTTTCATTAAATACTAGTAAGTTTCTATGGTTTCAATCCGTGAACTAAAACATAACAGAGTGGTCATAAACACGATTGTGCAAATTATTTATATTGAATGATAGAAGTGCCCAAATAGACGAAATTGAAGCAAATCTGTGGGCAAAACATCTAGTCGAGTTATTGGAAATGACCGTAAACTGCGTTTGAGATAACTGATCGACGCCATCGCTGTTTCTGTTTACGTTGCACTTTCTTAGAACTCCTTTTGAAATCAAGGCGTGGCCCAAGAGGTAACAAGAGATGCTAGAGCAGTTTCCCGTGTGATCAGTGAGTCGGGAGTGCGAGACGGTCGGCGTGGGGGCGTGCGCGCAGGCGGAGTGCCACGCGCATGCGCACTGCAGCCACGCACGTTGCCAGTGCGTGCGCAAACACCATTACCACCGCACACAGTGATACGAACCCGAATGCAGATCCTGGCAACAAAATACGAAATATGTGTTTAATTTACTAACATTTTCTCGATTTTATAGTTCTGTCACTAAAAATTCTATGTAAAATGACAGAGATCGAGATGGCACGATATTTATAAACTTATATCTTAAAAATTGAGTAGCGTATCAGTATTCGGGTGTGAAGTGACTACTTAATTGAATCGGTTTCAGTAGAACTAGAATATATAGAGTAGAATATACAAATGGCATGAATGCTGGATAAATCGAAATCAATAGAAAAGAAGACGTACTTTGTTGTATAATGCGTTTTTGATCCATTCTACAGCTGTAGGTTAGGCGAATGCATCGCTATTCTTAATCATTTTTCAAACTCACCAGGCTTATTCCAATCCAAAACTGGGTAGATAGCTGGCAACCCAATCCTGTCAGTGCCACCCACAGCCCAGTAGAAGGCACTGAAGACACCATACGCGAGTCCCGCACCGGCACTGTACAGCGCATGCGCAGCGCGCACAGGGTGTGACGTCACTAACAGTTCTATCACCATCACCAACGAGTTACCACCGTGGACGAGCACGTTGATAGCATTGATCTCGTGGATTCCTGAAAATAGAAGATTTTTGAATAGCAATATTTTATAACTTATTTTTTATTGTGTAGAATTGAAAATGAGGACTGTCTCGTTAGCTGAGTGGTCGCAAGTGCGACTGCCAGGTAAGGGGACTCGGGTTCAATTCCCGGGTCGGGCAAAGTATTACTGGGTTTTTCAAAAATTCTCAGTAATAACACGGAGTTTGAAATTGTGCCCGGTATATGACAATAGGCTCACCCCATATTACATGGGACTCATAACATAAATAGTGAAAAGTGAGTGTTACATTGTACAGTGGCATAATGTGCACCTCTGCCTATCCCTTCGGGGATAAAAGGCGTGATGTTATGTTATGTATGTTAGAATTGAAATTCTTTGACCTCGAATCGATAAGAAAAGATCTGACCGATAAGATTATTGGGATTTTGAATCTAGATTCGTTGACGGCAACGAAAACTGTCAAACACCGCGAGGACACCGGTGCCCGCAACCTATTGTTCTTTAATTGTATCTATAATGACGGTACTCGACGAGTTAAAATAGTTCTTAAATTATAATAGGTAATGTGTCTTATTAAAAGAGACCCTTGTAGCAATTGGTTGCTTAGTACATAGGTGTCACGATGCTATACTATTTTTATAAGGGGCTTATATTTAAATGCAATGTAGAATTGCTACTATTAAAATAAAAGGTTCACCTTAGTGCTCATTTTGTTCCTTTATTACACAAGGTGTTAAGAAAAGGATTTGTTTAAATTCTTTGTATATTATAAAAGAAGATGTAAACGACTTCAAAAAAAGAAGAAGTTTCTTAGTGTGTCTTATTTGTATGTACGTTTGTTCGATATCTCCCTATCGATCGATCTCACTCTGTTTGTATATCTCGCGATTGGCTAAACCCATTTTGGTGCAGTTTTCCGAAGTTGTTGTTATATTTAAGTTACGGTTTTTTATTTTTTAAAGAAACTTAAACATCAAAAATTACTTACTAGGGTCATGGACCAGAGTCCAATAGACGAGTGAGATGACGAAAGCGAGGTCGGTGGCGATGTTATGTGACAGCCAATAGGCGCGGCACAGCAGCGGGGTGCGCACGCGCCGCCCCAATGGAATCGGGAACTCATCCTCTTCATACGCTGTAAAAAGTAACATAAGGCTTTGAAAATAAATGTCAGACTAGGTTGTTAATCAGATTACAAAATTAACATAACATTAATGTTAAAATTCAATAAATCGGTACATTTTATATGACATCCAATAAATTATCATTTATTGGATGTCATCAAATTTCTATGAATTATTTAGGAGTATATGTATACTCGTACATAATTAATCTTCGTTTGCATGCAATTATTGTATTTTTAGGGTTTTGTACGGAAAATAGTTAAAAATTTAGTTAAAATATCAATACCCGACTACGTAACACGCTCTAAAATGTATGTTCCGTGTCTGGGTACATGTGTATGTGAACTTGTATGTTTGTAAACGCACCCACGACACAGGAGAAAATCTAAGTGAAGGGCAACGTTTTTAAAAAATACAAATAAATACAAAAGACATAATATAAATTATATAAAACTTCTTAATAGAAAATTTTATTGTTTCATACTGTATATTCTTTCAAATAACTTATTATATTATTATATAACTAAAAACATACTCAGTTTAGTAGCAAATGTTAACTACAGTTGTAAGTACATTAACATGTTTGTAACTGGAGTTAAAAAGGGACAGTTGAAGTCAATGTGTGTTCCTGTCAATCATAATAAATACACAATATGGATGTATGACGTCTGGTCTATTTGCCGTCAATACATCTCAAATACCCTCAGCCGAGTGGACACTCGGTTAACACGTCCGGACGGACGTGTTAACGAAAGCGAACGTTGTATATTAAATCCTTTTATGTCGCACAATTGTCCGCCACTTGCCGTTCAAGTGGACAACGAGAACGTCTCCAATTTTCAACAATAGCTGCGGAATAATACCCACTCCCTGTGAGCTTGGCTCCGATGGAATGAGGAACCAATAAGGATAATTTGAAGCACAATGGACGGCGGACCCGCTCCGCTCTGATCTTAATTGACGCGAAATTGTTACCAATCAAGAGTTCGTGACCTTTGTCGATAGCATGCATCAAAATGTTATCCAAATATCTTTATTTGAATATAAATGCCCTTGACAGCATCGATACGAACAAATAAGCCAAGTATCGAAAGCCGACCAATAATGACGTTATTAAAAGTTTTCATCTAAATTGATGAACAGTCTAGACATGTCAGCGCATACCGTTTTTATTGACGGCACGAAAAAGACAAAACACGTGTTCCATCGATCCCCAGCGAAGATGTTTATGTGTACGACATGCGATTCAATGATTTAGATTAATTGATTCGCGTGAGGAATTACGTCGTCCAAGGAAACCGTTTTGTGTAATAAACGGACCCACGCAACAAACTTGACATTGAAGAGCTCGACCTGTCAACAATTTGCCGATCACTTTCTATGTTAGCTTTGACAATGAGCGCCAAACTAGTTTTAATCTGGGTTGCTGGACCGTAATTGTGTCAACATAGTTTATTGGCTCCGGAGCACGAAATCTCATTCCGTGCGTATACGAAGCTCAGCGAACTTATTTCAGCAATTTCAGGATCAAAATTGTGAATGGAATTAGATTTGCGGTTAGCGCGTACAATTTTTCTACATTTTTGCGGCAATTAAATAACTCATGAACGTGGGAAAACAATTGATGATGTCATATTGTTGTTAATAAGGTAACGGACAACATTCACAATCTGCACTACACGTGTCAGATCCCGAGACGGAAGTTTTCTGTACAGCTGAGTGTTTACCAAATACCCACCTACGCGGTTGCCTGCCGCACTCTTCAATATAGCTACGACACTGTTAATGTTAAAAAGGCTATTGTTTTCACACTTCTGGTGGTGCCACTGTCGAAAAAGATCTTAGTCTAATTAATTATCTTACTAATATTACAAATGCGGAAGTTTGTAAGTGTATGTGTTCTGTTTGTTACTCAACCACCTCTAAACGTCTGAAGAGAACGGGATCAAATTTGGAATAGGGATAGATTATGATCTGGAATGACACATAGGCTGCGTATTATCACATGGGAACGCGAGCGAAACCGCGGGCAGAAGCTAGTATTGTATATATTTAGAAAATTAAATCGGTACCAGGAATTTCAGTACGAGTTTTGCAATTTTTTCGAGTTCGATTCCCGGGTCGGGCAAAGTACATAATACCGGCGGTTTCGATTTACGCACGGGACAACTCTTTATGTGCTCCACAAGTTCTTGTTCTGGGTCTGTGTGACATGTGTATGTGAAATTGTATGTTTGTAAACGCACCTACGAAACAGGAGAAAATCCTAGTGTGGGGCAACGTTTATAAAATGAATAAAAAAGAAATAGCATGCAACATCAATAAACCTATTTGTAAAAATAGGAAGACTGAAGATACATGTGTCTGAAACGGGTTCATTAGGTTTTCCTCCATTGAATTGGCGAATTTGATTGATATTTTTATACGGAACGGAAGATTATACATAAGATCAAAATAGATTTACGTCATCTTGTCCCGTACGCTATCTCGTCAGCTCAGTGGCTGCAAGTCTAGACTGAGTCATTGAACTTGGCCTTACAATGTAACTAATTGAATTGATTGCAAAATGGACTTTTATTTTTTATGTCCAACTTAAGACTTACATTACTGCATGCAGTTATAAACGTTAAGTAATATCATTTAATTTGAAGCTCCGTGTTTCTATCTAAAACGGAAGGACATATTCAATTGGATTTTGTAAGCTTTTTACAGATGACTTGACTGTCCAATTTAATAATGAAATATTTTAAATCCTTATCGATGATTGGTCCTAAAGGAAAATTGACAAATCGTTCTATACCAAGCTCCCATTAGGTATACGATTATCTATTATGTTTATTTTATGACACAAAAGGGCCAATTTTTGTATGCTATGTTTGTCAGCTGCGGCGTCGGTAGCGGATTGAGTAGTAACAGTCGTCAAAACACGAAAAAAAACATTTTTTTGTCTACTTCTCCCGACTTACTTACTTCCGATTAGTGACTAATCTAACTACAGTTAATACTTTAATCTACATCTAGCTTAAGATTCTGTACAAAGACATCGTCATTCAGTCCCAAAGTGATGCATTTCGAATGATCACATTATATAAAAAATTATGCGCTCATCTGACGTATGGAATATACTTATATCACTTAAAAAGTCGACGGTTTGCTTACTGCAAAAGATTATGCTAACTATAAAGTAGATGTGTCTCCCACCAGGAGTCAACGGCAAAAAATACTTTATTAGATGTTTGGACGGCTACAACTACTCAACCCACCACCGGTACCACAGCTAACAATCATGAAGCTTCATGACACAACTCCTAGAAGCATCCCACAAGTTATCGACTAAGAGAAAATAGGTCAAAAAATTAGCGCCTGGCAATATGAACATATTGTGGTGTGATTTGGTGTTTCTGTGCCCGGCGTACAGTGGCGCGCAATTTGAAGTTAGGAATTGTGACAAAATAATTTGAATAAAAAAACGAACGTAAGATGTTTGATTCCAGCTCCTTTTAACGCTCATAACTCAGTCCAGACTGAGATTTCCATATATGAGCCCATAGACAATTTCGTTTGTAATGACATTCTAGATAATATTTTCCATAAATCATCGACTGCCGCCAGAAAAAAGAAAGGCACCAATTTTAGTCAATGCCCTTTATAAAATGAGAAATAACTTTTAATATTTGACAAATCTTCCATACTGTCTGTCGTACTGTCAAATGTCTATTTTATTCTACAGTTAAGAATTAACTGATGCAATATCGCCCGTAAAAGAATACAGGTTGTAACCTGTTAACATCATTAAGTAGGTATTAATAGCGACGTTTTTATAAGATAGCCATAAGGAACTTACTAGAATTACATTTTTGTGATCTATATCTGATTACGACGGCTAGGGCGAGTGCTGACTGCAGTGCGATGAGCAGGTAGCCCCAGTTGGTGAAGTATATGAACCACTTCATATAGTTCAGCTCCCTGATAGGTCCATCATACTGCCTCGGCAGATGTTGGCACGCGAAGCTTGCAATGCCAGTCGATATCACCGAGATGAATAGTAGCCATCTGTGAACAAAAAACAAAGAGAAAAATATTATCTTATACTATTATATACTTAAAGCGGAAGAGTTTGTTTTTTTGAACGCGCTAATCTCCGTAACTACAAGTCTGATTTGAATAATTCTTTTTGTGTTGGATATGATGGCTACAGGCTATAAAACATCACGACATACGACCAATAGGAGCTGAGCAGAGCGTGTGATACGGCACTGAAGTAGTTAGTAATATAATATACAGAGTGTAAACGGAACGCTACCGAAAACGCCGACAAACACAAACTGGTTTTTACAATTATAATCGTGTTTGTTTTCGTGTTATTCTTGCCACATCAACTTTGAGCAGTTGATTGCAACTATCACAGTAATATTACAAATGTGAGTTTCTTTATTTGGATGTTAGTCCGTCAATCACGCTGAAACTACTGAACGGATTTCGATGAAATTTGGTAAACAGGTATGGTATGGGCTCACTTAGGTGATAGGACTTTTTATCCCGAATAAATGCCCGCATGGATTAAATAAGGAATATGCGAGTAAAGCCGCTGGTAAAAGCTAGTTATTACATAAGAAAAACACTGAATTGCTTACTTTATTTGAAAATAAAAATGGTTTATTTCCATCATCTGTCTGCGTTTTAGGAAACCTTTTGTTTCCACCGTGTATACTCCATCAAGACGGTACGTTAACATGCGTATTGTCAGTTATTTCATGAGATTCCCCTAGTCTTTCCATCATCGTATCACAATCGGCGAAGCGTCACCGATTCATGGTAGATGTCCCACCTACAAGCATGAAGCGCTTCGCATCAAGCTTCCTTGTGCGTACTGCTAAGGAGTGGAATTCTTTGTCAGAGTTTGTTTGTCCTGAAGGGTTATAATCTGGGTGTCTTGCTGCTGTCGTGCTTAGGGGACGACGCGCTCCATCGTAGACATCATCATCGCTTACCAACAGGCGAGATAGTGGTCAAACGTCGGCCCATCAAAAAACGTCCCATGTTGGACTGAGCCTACTTCTATACCACCATAACAGCCTGTGATAGTTCAGTTAGTATTTTTTTTTAAGGGGGAAAATCATCGAATGACTGCTCCCGCCTGGGAGGGAGTGTCAGACTCTTACTGACTAAACACCACCCCGTTCCTTCTCCTGCACGTCGAGCCGGAGCCCCGGTTACCCGTTAGGTTCTCAGCGACTCCGAAGTTCAGTTAGTATACAGTATACCTCTAGTATGTTGGCTATTGGACTGTGGGTCTCATCTATAGAGAGGATTTGCCATAATCTCCCGCAAAAAATCAACCTCTTTATTGCTACTGTCCAATCAGTGATTAATATACTTACTAATTAATATTGAATATATACATCCATCCATCCATAACATCACGCCTTTTATCCCCGAAGGGGTAGGCAGAGGTGCACATTCTACCACAGTACAATGTAACACCCACTTTTCACTAGTTGTTATGAGTCCCATGTAATAGGGTGTGAGCCTATTGCCATATACCGGGCACATTTCCAGACTCCGTGCTACTACTGAGAATTTTAAAAAACCCAGTAATACTTTGCCCGACCCGGGAATCGAACCCGAGACCCCTTGCCCGGCAGTCGCACTTGCGACTACTCGGCCAACGAGGCAGTCAAATATATACATGTATATGCCACATATATCGGATATGTATTCACATAAAATAGATATAGTAGGTATACTATTACTGCTGTGAATGACTTACAAATATTCTCGTTTTATGAAGTTGTTTATACCTATCGATGTGCCATTGATTTAATTCCATACTAATAAATATGTTTACTGTCCTTTCATAAAAGAACAGAGACGAAATGTATAGGTACACTGTTGTGCTAATAAAGCTGTATCTGTGTGCACGTGAGGTAGCATAATATTAAAAACACATTAGTGAACAATTTAAGGTCAAATATCTGAAAATAATTATCTATAACATTGCTTTAGAGCTTAAGCTTTATTTACTATTTATAACTTACCTGTATATTAGGTATGTAGTGGAGGGATGTGGACTAAACTGCCATTGGCTGCAGGCGAAATGGTGCGCCGGCGCATGGTCGAGGTTCAGCGAGCGCCGGCTCGCCTGCCACATGCGACCCAGCATCGCTGGTTTGCATGACTTCTGCATGGCTACGAAAAAAAAAGAATATTGAAAGTAACATCTAACAACTGCTGTAGACAGAAGAAATAAAATTCATGACTATATAATTACTGAAATATTATAATCCTGCAATCTGCTACATATCCTAATATTTATTATCTGGAAGAGCCAAATGTTCCCACGTCGGGGAAAATAACACCGAAACGAGGTGGAAAATTCATTAGTCAAGTCCACTAAGATAATTACCTGGCATCTCACATACAGATGACACCGACATCGGTTAGTAAAAAAGAAGACTCCAAAAAGTAATTTACTAAATAGTAGCATTTATTGTCTACCAGTTTTACAGTGGGTTGACAACGGCACGTCTACATAGGTCGTAACATAAATTCTAATTGTGGCCGCTCAATGGAACTGCGTGAGTGGTGGACAATCGATTTTATGAAATAGGCACCACGTCTGTATTCCTACCGGTCGTTATTATATATTTAATAGGTATTGACGTGTCTTGCGTCCGCCGCTAGGGGGCGACACCTTGACATCGTTCCGTCTAAGAGGTACGTGGGACGACTGAAATGTAAGTTACATACTTCGAAAGCTTTTCAATTAATTTTAACATGTTGGAGTTGACACGGTCATACATGTTGTTGGTTTATTACTCTATTCTTACTTTTTTTTTATTTGTTACCACATTTAGTTTAATTTATCTACGCTTATTTGCTAACATAATCAAAAAGTGGGAGGCACAACAAGGTTTCAGCTAGCTTTTAACAAATATTATATTTATTCTAAAAGCTGTAGTACAGTGTAGTATGCAGTAGGTGGTCACGTGAGGCCGTGGCGCTAGCTATGTTTTGCACGCGATCAATAAAGGCATTAATTAAGAATACGTTATGTGGTCCGATGTTGCGATAACGACAGAGGGGAACACTTCGCTGTAACCAACAGCGATCCTTTCAATGCAGAAACGTTTAAATCAGATCAAATGTCTTCCTCATAACTGGTCATAATAATCAGTTAACTAGATAACGAAATGAAAGTAACATCTACTCGATAAATGCATTAGTGAGCCAGATATAATATAAATACGTGCATAATGTTGCCGTAGGTAAGTACTAAGTCGATACTACTCAATGGATGGATTGTTGTCAACTCGTGCATTACTCGTGGCTACATTAATTACGACGACGAGATTAACAGTCTAAGATTAATTGATGTAGATATCTATGATGGGTACTATACGAGCGAGGTCAATGCACAACAAATTGTGAGCCACCTGCGTCGATTGGCCGGAGCAGCGAGTGGGCGCACCAACTGTTCGCAGAATAATCACTAATTAGTACACAAGGTCGCGAGGGTTTGTACAGGAATTCGCCTAGACCCTAATGCTTGGGCCGTTGCCTACATTGACTGATTGATGTTTTCTCCAAATCTCTCCATACACAAGTTCCATTTCCTCTATCAATTAAAATTAAACAATGCCCTATTAGTAATAAAATATGGGCAGATTCCGTAACAACAAAAGAATAAAATTTTACGACTTTATGCCGTTAACAATATATAAAACAACCATTTATATTGTGATGACTAGTTGTCATTTTATTAGCATTGAATTAATTGTGAATGGTGTTCTCAATGGATGTGTTTTCAGGCTCATTATAATAAAACAGTCGGTGCAGAGATTCCGATTCGGTTCGCTGGGTGCCCCTGTCATTTGTGATAGTGATCTGGCCTCACACAGGACCATCAAACACATACAAATAAGTATGTAGTGCACCTAATTCCATTTGAAATTACCATACCTGAACAACATATTGTAGTTCAAATGAGTACAACTTAGCAGTCGATACTTTCTCATGTTTGAAGTAGATATTTAACTTGGAAATGATAAATAATTAAAACGATATTATGTAAATATAATGGTTCGAGTTATTTCATCAGCTTAACACCATTGAACCTCTGACATGTGTTGACAATGTCACGCCGCCACCATAATGTCACAATGTCAGTTTCGGAAAGTCACAGTATGAAGAATTTATTCGCAGATGCATTGTGCAATATCATTAACAAGAAGACAAATATCAAGATTCTCTGTCCTCAAATTTTAATGTAGATATTTTGTTTATTAAACAATGGAAATTAGTATTACTTAGTTATAGTTCAAAGTAGACAAAATTTATTGAAAATGTGTCTACTTTCCTGCGCCAAACGTTTGGTTGTTAGAGTTTTAATTCTCATAGTTGTCTACATTATTCCTTCTAGCAGAAATCACAGTCATAAAAATCAAATCAATAGAGGTTGTAATGGCACATATTCACGAAACAAAATTCGCAACATAACCCTAATTAAACTTATGAGATAGGACTACGTTTTTATGAATGATATGTACCAGTCACGGATAACGTGTATTCATAGCATTCACTACGAAGCGTACGCAATAGTAGCATAAACAGTAATGAATATTTATATGAGCAACAATGTATTTATCTAGACGGCGAGCAGACTGGCGAGATAGCCTTGGAGTCAACTCAGGCACCTCAAGCTACTATGATATGCATTCCATGTCATTTCCTACATCCTATCATGTTATATTATCTAATTAGCAACTATTTCGGCTATCCCCTAACGGTTCAACCGAGGTTAGTCCACGCATTTTTAGACCTGAGTACTTGTCTTGAATCTAGATTCCTTAATGAGCCTATTTAGGTCAAAATACATACAATGTTATTGATGGCACAGCTGTTAAACAGAACTTAATAAGGAACCTATTTAATCATGTTATTTGTGTTTGGTAATATGAGAACTTTTCTAATAAAGTACTTGTTTAGTTAGATGTACATACGTATGTGCTTTTACACAAATTATTTACATACGTGTACTTAATACCTACATATATTTACATATTGTACAAAGGTGAAAAGCAATAGGATTATGTGTTGTAAGTTTATGTTGTTCTATTAATACTGTGAACTTCAATCATAAACATTTTTTGTCATAATTCACCTCAGCGTTAAGAAAGTAAACGTAGAATTTTATTCCTCTCTGTAAGGAGTAGGCATTCATGATAATCAACAGTTAATTTGATGCAGTTTAATGCACCATTTGCACACAATAATATTAGATTAACATAATACGAATTGTTATCATACGACACTGAAATACAAACAAAACGTTATTGAAAAGAAAATAGTTACAGCTTTAAAGACAGATTACAATGATTATCAAGAAATGGTGGAAAAACAATCATCATAATATGATTGTGACAATGGACAAGATGACGTATGTTGATCAATTTAATCAACACTAAGATAATGTGCATGCTTTCAGTAGTTCTGTACAATTGAGCAAGGAGCACGCACAGAAGCGGACACGTGTATCTATACATATAATTATGAAGTCGTAGGAAAGTCAAAACTGTACATTGATAATTTTTTTAAAGAATATTTGGGACGTGATCTGCATTCGACATCAAAGCCAAAAATATAGTTTTCAGAATTGTCTGTTTGTCTGTGCGGGCTAAACTCAAATAGTACCACATGCAATACAGGTCAGGTCAATGTAGAGGCTACAAGAACGAAGTCGCGGGCACAGCTAGTGTTGAATATTATTTTCTAGTGTCATGCACGTCACAATATTGATAGCAATAAATATAGTAACGTCATGTTCCTCGTAACTTGTTTATTTGGTTACATAGTTGCAAGATAATGGGCCAATAGTGATGTCATTATAGATCCAGATTCCCGATAATGTTATTTACTCATATGTAAATGATTATTTCGATCGTGACGTCAGTTATTCCCCGTAGTAGTAGGAAATATGTTATTGTTGTATTATTGACTTGCACATTGTAATTTTTGGTCTCTATTCAATCTTAGTGAACTATTCTGACGAATTTAAAGTTTACAACTGACGATTTCGGTTCTATTTAGTATTTTGAATTATTTTTTATGTACTGCTGGGATACCGAGAGTTACAGTTACTTTGGTCATTTAATGGGCATAAAATTGTAACTCGAAATTTAATGAATACTATAATATAGCCGGTGGTTATATGGTGAAGGAGTTTAGGGTAAAGGTCAACGGTAGGGCCAAAAACTTACCCAGTATCTTCTATTATGCACTTCAATTATTGAACATCTGTGTCTGACAATGTATCTACAACCTTGAAAGTAGATGTAGTATTGGACTTTAAAATAAGAAAATAGTAGGAGTTAGGTAACTAAGATAACTTTTGATAATAATTTTGGAGCATATTTGATGTAATATAATCATTGTTTGTTATGATCATCGTCAAACCATTAGCTTAAAACTCATCTTAAAAGCACAACAGAATCAAATGACGTCACAAGCCTTCTTGTAAGGTCAATGTACAGTTTAAAATTAAAGGAAAATCAATACCACCGCGGCTCATAGATTGGGGTCAAGAATTTCAAACTAGTTCAATTATTCTGAAAGAAATTGCCGTCGTTAACAATTGATGGAATAGGCAACTCGTTGGGGAAAGGAAAAAGTTCCCCATTAGTTAAGGGTGGGCTTGGGTATCGCACAATGAAATGGAACAGTGGAAATAGGATAGTTGTTGCTGATTAAGAATATTTTTTTATGAAAATCCCTAAGGGACTATTGGGAGATAAGCAAATTGATTTGCAGTTACCATAGAACTAAGCACGGTGCAATAATTTTTTTGACAACACGCAACATAAAGTCTCGCAAATTTTGTATGTATAACGCATAATCCACTTTGACAGTGGAATTAATACAAATACAACTGTGACGAATCTTTATTAAAACTCGTGATGGTGATTAGATATGAATTAACATCGTCTAATTCCAATTTACTCCAAAATGACGTATGTGTGTTACTAATCTCATGTAATAGGGCGATGAGCTTATTATACGCCATGTACGGAACTCAACATATTGTGGACTTTCGGTTGGTGTTTAGACAAGTGAAATAAAGGTGAGTGCATAAGTGGATTATTTACATCGATATGTTTACGCATGCATATGGTCTCGCGAATGAGTCATTTCCACATTATTTGGCAACGGGGCTACAGTTCACTCACCTCAGGTGCCGTATTACGGTCACAGGACACTCACAAAAATATTGAGTGATGCAATAATTAGGAATACTAACTAGTTTTATCGGGGTTTGTATTAGTGATTTTAAAATGAATGGTTGGCGCAGTGGATCTGTGGTAGAGTACTATTTATACTATGCAACATCACCGGTAGGTTCGGTTTTTGTTTTTGACTGTCAGTCAGACCAGATATTACTTGTGATTCACTCACACTGGTATGGGTATGATGTTTCTGTGATTTCATGCTGACGGTAAACGTAAAAGAATCCAGATTTTTTACTAACACTGAGAATAAATGACACACTGGATCATATTTTGTCTGCGAATCCAAGATTTTATGTTATGTTTAGTCTGCCGAGGCTAGCTTGAAACAAGGACAGGTGAATTAAATCAACTTGGTGGATGTTTGCCAATCGCCTTCTCAACCACGGTAAACATTTGTAAGCGTGGCTCCGTAGTACGAGTATTTCGACGTCATAATGTGATTTTATAATTTGTTAGTCGTGTGTAGTTCGTTACTTAATCGACTGTGTAATAATTAAGTATTTTTGTGAGGTTCTTCAAGTCTTTATTTACAAAAAATATTACTTAAGATACACTAAAACTTATGGAAAAAAGAAAATAAAAGAAAACTAAAAATTACTATATAGAGAGAGCTTAAAAACTAGTTTGAGTTTCTTAAAACTGCTTCCGATATTTTTTTGAGAACAAGAAAAAAGAGGTGAACAAGGAGTGCTGAATGGTGATGATAAAGTAAAATACATTTGTACTACTCTTCCCGCAAGTGTCGTGAGAGGACCACATAATTCCTAAAGTCCGCAAAAGCGCTACCTGATAAATCTGAACATTTTAAATCGCGGTATCCAACAAGGTCTAGTAAACCCACTCACATAAAGGAGTAATACTAGTACATATTAGTTTGTCACGGGCCGTTGGTGACTTATGAGAAGTGACCAATTGGAGCTACGTACAGAATAAATAAAGGAGGCGATTTTGTTGCAAAATTCCCTATAGTCATCATGAGATTGCTATTAATGAGAATTTCGATATTGAAGACATTGACCAATAGCAAAATTTTACCTTGACCAGGATGTAATACTCAACGTTCGACCAACAGAGAGTTTTGAAGTCTGGTTTGTACTGATTAGGCAGTGAGTTTTATTACTCAAATAATAATTTATTGGTCAGCAAGTGTGTGAATTTATTTGTTTTACTGTTTAATCTGAATTAAATTATGAATGACATTTGTAAGAAGAATAGGAATACCCAGAAATCTACACTAAATACAGATAAATAAAATTGTAGTGTCTGTTTGTAATATTGGGTAAAATAACCGCATTTTACTACATGCATGTGAATACGTATGTGCATACGATACACATACCAACATTTTTTTTTATAATTTTTGTCTGTCTGTCTGTTTGTACTGACTAATCTCTGGAATGGCTGGAACGATTTTGCAAGGCTTTTATCGGCAGGTAGGTGATGTGCTAAGGAGTAACATATAGGTACTTTTATTTTGGAAAATTAAAACAAAAAAATGTTGTCTTCTAAACTTAATATTCTATGCGGACGAAGTCGCGAGCAACAGCTAGTCGTAAAATAAAAATCTTTCCGTTATTTATAATTTAAACAATATGGACGCATTCCATCATTGCCTTTAGAGATGGAATGTTTTCGAATGTTTACGTGTTGCCCATTCGCGGTAAGTATTATGTAACATAGGTATTTGCAATCGTTCATAATTAGGAATGTTATTTGAAAAATGATGCCCGCATTGTCCAAACGTATATAAGATCAGTTTATATGTAATTTCTATAGGTTTATAAATGTGTGTGTGTTTGTTAACCAACTGCATTTATTAAAACCATTTATTAATATTAATATAACCCAGTTTACTGTATGAAACTTTAAACAACCTCTTTTCTAGTAGCAAATTTTCCTTTAATAGGTGTTATAGACTTTTGGCCAACCTCTCAATTCATCCTAATTGTGTCTATTTGAAGAGCTTTAGTTTTCGATTGAAAAAGAGTTGGAAGTCATTGGTGATTTATCTATTGGCCATTATAACAATTGAACGATTTGTTCGGCATCGTAAACGTCAGGCTAAATGCTCTGGCGGCGGTGACAACTTACATGGCAACAGTTCCTATCAAATAAGTATTATATACTACTCCTGCGCAGTACCGCCCGTACCTATTGATCGTAGAGTGATGTATTATAGTATATACCTAGTCTCACTCCTTCATCTCAAGAAATGGTCTATCGAAAACATAAAAAAAACGGAGTAGTAGTTCAAGATATCAGCTCATACAACCAAACCCGACAGAAAAAGAAGTCGTAGCAAGTAACGCTACGCGTTGTGGTTTCTGCCTTCATTATCTATGTTTTAGAAGATTGCGAAGGTTTTATTCGCCATTAATAAAGACGTATTTTTTTCCAATTATTTGTTTGTTTATTTATAATATAGCATATTTTACATAATTATTTATAGAGGTATTATCTCATAACAATAATTAGCGGTGCGGTTCGCGTAACGGTGTTTATTTGTTACGCTCCCACGTGTAAATTACTCAACCATTTTAAACTGTCAAACACCGAGCGGTCACCGGTGACCGCAACCTATTGTTCTTTAATTGTGTCTATACTAGCTGTGGCCCGCGACTTCGTCCGCGTAGAATATGATTTTTGTTTTAGCCCATGGGAGCATTTAATCGGGATAAAAAGTCCTCCTATCACCTAAGCCAGCCTGCCTGTTTACCAAATTTCATTAAAAACCGTTCAGTAGTTTTAGCATGTTTGACGTACAAACATCCGAACAATGAAACTTTCACTTTCTTTTATAATATTAGTGTAAAGTATTACCTAAGTACATTTTTTGTCATCTATTATTTTGCTTCTGTAAAACTAGAAAAAAAAACAGAAACACTGAAAAGTCGACACTTTACGAGCGATATTCGTTTTATTAGAGTCGTAAACTTTGCTACTCTCAGTTTAAAAGTTGATAAATTGTCACGTGAGTGACATGAGTATTGAGCTCTGGACTGAGTCAGATGTGAGAACTTACTAACTCTATTCTGAAAAAGTAAACTCAAAAGTAATTCTTAAAAACACTCAGCTTCTCAAAAACACTCACTCTGAGTCAGATATGAGTTCTTACTAACTCTATGTTAGAAATGTAAAACTTAGTATACACTATCTGTTTTTCATTTAATTGTGATGACTTTCTTTATTCAGTTTTTGTTTGTGGTGCCCTTTCTTAATTGTATCTACATATACAAAATTATACATAATTATATTTACATTTTACGTATCTACGAGACTTCCTATATCGTTGTGCCTGTTCCCATGATATATTAATATTATGTCGTGGTAGCCCGGAGGTGTAGTGGTTTAGTTTAGTAGTGCGGGTTCGAAACCTACCAACGGCAAGTACTTACCATTGTCACATTTTCCAAGTTATATGTACTTTCTAAGATTATTTAGACACAACTGACAAACGGTGAAGGAAAACATCGTGAGGAAATCTACGCTTATAATTTCTTATCATAAGTTTGTAATCACCAACCCGCATTGAGCAAGCGTGGTGATTAGTGCTCAAACCTTCTCCGTGTGAGAAGAGGCTTTGCTCAGCAGTGGGCAATTATAGGCTGATGATGATGATGATATTGTAACAAAAAAAATGATATTTTAGTATTTGTTCCGAATCCTATGATTAGTGGTCAAGTAAGTTACGAGCGCGTTCATTGTTTAATTGAATTTATCTCTTTACTTCTTATTTCTAAGATCAAGTTAACATAACATAACATCACGCCTTTTATCCCCGAAGGGGTAGGCAGAGGTGCACGCAGAAGTGACACCCACTTTTCACTATTTATGTTATGAGTCCTATGTAATAGGGGGTGAGCCTATTGCAATATACCGGGTACATTTCCAGACTCCGTGCTACTACTGAGAATTTTTTTAAAAATCCAGTAATACTTTGTTACTTTGTTACATCAAGTTAAGTAATTTAGACAATATTAAAAGTTCTTTAAATAGGTAAGCAAACTAGCGTCATGGTGAAGTAGTGGCTTATACGCATTTATATTCATTTCTAACTAATCTTTTGGGGGGAATACCATCGCGCAGTGGAAATACTTTACTAATTTAATTCCTGTTTATCTTTAAAACTTATTTCCCCATTGATTTCAAACTACTAAGCATAACAGTATGCTCACGTAAATATACCGAGAAATACTCTACTACTTTCGAGTCACAGTGGGACTTTTCCCCACGTGCAGCATGCGCGGTCGCGGCGACGTCCACGCGCCAGTAAAGTATTTCTCAGTATATTTACGTGAGGAAATAATTTTTATTTCATTCAATATCTCTAAAGATTGTTATTATAAAAATATTATAATTTATATTGTGTGTAATATATAACTGCTAATGTTATTATGTATTGGCTAGGTGCCAAGTGCATTTTTCTAATATCATGAATACTTTAGATTCAAAGTATATGTACCACTGTAAATTGAATCATACATAAATAAATGATTTTCATAATGATGTGGGAATAGAACTACACGTTAAATTACACACCCATCGTTCCGCAATAATCGCTGTTTGTAAACGACCATTTATGATGAATTTGTAAAGAATACAAGAATACCGGCTTTCAAACTGCATTATCGTTTACTATTTGTTACTTGGAACCTAGCTGCGTAAGAGCACGATCTGTATGCAAATTATTTGAGGTATCTTCTTTGTGATTTAGTTTTTTATTTAAAGAATAAAAATAAGAATAAGGACCTTTATTTGCAAGAAGTATGGTCAATACAGATGACAGTAATTATAAAAAATAGTCCCATATAAATCGCCTATTGTTTTCGGCATTAAAAGGAAACCATGACAAACTCAGGGATACAAACCAACTGTCCTGGATTCCTCGTGAGGGGGGATTGCCTCATTTAGTCTATGACGCGGGACTCACAATATTAGTAACCAAAAGTGGGAGTTACATTCTATATTTGCACCACTGAGGTATTAAGAGGAACCACGTTATGTTATGTGTATGTAAGGTTAAGATCTTGCAACGCTATATATCATAGAATAGAAAGTAAGAAAGCAATGATATTAGCCAAAAAGAAAATATTATTGAAAATCATGTAATCTTTTTTCTCGAGACTATTTTTATTTATTTATTTATTTATTATTTCATGTACCTACACCACACAGACAATATTACAAAGGACGACACATTACAAGCATGAGGTACATAAGTCTATATACGATACTAATTACCTCTTCCCGTCTTGAAGAAAGTTAAACAAATTATTTGGGTCATTGCAAACTTTTATTTAGCATCGCTTGTTAGTAGGTTAAGGTTGGCTTGTCCAATCTAATTTTGCAAAACTTTCTCTCGATAAAGCTAATTTAAACTTTGTCGATGATGTGCCTCGCTCTCTGATTTTATCTGCTTCATTCTTTAGATACGTGCTTGTCTATAGATGACCAGATAATGTCAAGCATTTTCACCGAAAACCACCTTCATAAGTTTGAAATTAAAAAGGAAATCTGGTCAAGTGATGTTAAGTTTTAATTTAGAAATCTGGGAGAAGAGACAGAGGATTTGAATTATGAACATCACGACCTCATCGTCGCTGTTTCTATATGAGTAGTCAGAGAAATTATACATTTAGGTGCAACGTACCTAACTATATACATATTGTACAGTGAATAAAGTAAAAAAAATGCTCGTTTCTGTAACCCCTTGCTGGGTAGTCGCGCTTTTGACAAACGATTGATCGATATCGATTTAGATAAATTCTTGAAAAGTGTCTGTTTCTGCGTAAATAACAAATCTGATTTACAACAACGTAATACCTATAAAAAATGTATAAGATTACATAGGTAGTCAAAATATAATGCGGGTCTTCGCTATGTAAACAAAATCAGGAAAGTCCAATTTTCAAGCTGGTTTCATCACAGAGTTCAAGAGGAATGGAAATCATTTGAACGATTTGTCGCTCAAAACGAATTTTGTTGAAAGGTTCGCGCAATCTATCTCCGGTATTGGATAAGTATTAGTTCAAGATTTCGATTCACACGCACTTCAAACTCGCCTTTCAGGAAGATTGAGTGGACGTTTAATTGTTTTTTGTTTCTTTAAATTTATTGATACGGAGAATTAGTAAGTAAGTATGTTTTTGTAAGTGTAACTGACGTGACACACAAACGCACGAAATCATCATCAAATTATCTGTTAATTACGTTGACAAACACTTAATCAGACAATAGAAACCTTTAGTATTATGTATATCATATCGGATATCCTTATATTACCTATGTTTAAAAAATATCTCCTTGTTATTTATTAGTATTTTAAACATCCCCACAGACATTTGTCAGACGGTATTTCACGTACGTTCCTATTAAATAAACAAGTTAACTATAGTATAAAACAGGTTAACATGTCATAATATGCGAGGCTGATTTTTTTTCAATTAAGCGCTTAAGTTGGTATTTGTAACGAGTAAATTATGTAAAGATGTAGATGTAGGAAATGCATTAAATGCAATTAGACACAGAGCGTGCATGACTCCATAAATATACAATATTTACATAATATACATTATTACAAACATGTTATACGAAGTGGTAAGACAAATCTTAATTCAAACTCACACATATCCAATTTCGGCAACTTCATTTTTCTGGAAATTTTTCGGGATTCAAGTGCCGGTAATGAGTGCGCCGTGTCAAGATACCACACTAATAAAAACGTTTGCAAGGAGTTCGCATTACGTTGTTTTTGAACGATGAAGAATGTATACGATTCGTAGGTATATCGCGATGTTTTTAAAAGGAAAACAGTGCATTGATATGTGCGACTGTGCGCATGTACGGGTTGGCACTGCGGAGCCGAGTCGGAGCCGAGCGGCAAGTAGCGCGCCGGGAGCCACGGCGTCAATATTAGTAATAACACCGTCCTCACACGATCTACATTAGAATTAATTCGTCCGATAAGTGTGGGCCTTCGCTGCCATCGACAATCACGCCGGATCAATGCCACTACACGCCTCACCACTATCGACGTGACGATTAATAGTCGCATACGACACTTAATGCGAACAAATGGGTTCCTAATTTAAGACAATTGGTCAGCCTGCGAAACTATTCGTTGACCTATAATGATGAAATTTTTAATTTATTACCTTTGAACGCGAAGGATGGGTTAACAATACGCTTTAAATATAGTTTATGACCGCGACTTTGTACGCGCAATCCCGGTTTTCCCGTTCCCATAGGATTTTTGTAAAATCCTTGAATATTAAGTGATCTACGTCGGTCTTCTGGATCTAATCTACCTCCCCACCAATTATCAGCCAATTCGATTTAGTTATTCTTGAGTTATTAATAGTGTAACTAATACGAATTTCTTTTATGAACGTAATGTATACCTATATGTATAGATTAATAAGAAATATGCAACTTACCCCGAAATAAATACTTATGAAATTGATAAAAAATGTTCACACACATAATTACATTTTTAATTAGCGGCATCATTACAATATCAGGATAAAATTATTTACAACACTATGTGCAATTCGTAAGAGAGTTAAAACAAATCTACAGGAATAATTGCTTAAACTGGTAAATATTTTTCTAACAGCGTAATAAAATAACACAAGTACTCAATAAGTAATCACATAAAACGTATGAATCGATCATATTTTTCACGACAATAAAATGGTGCTAAAGTGATATACCCAACGACATGCAAACTTGGCAAAAATTAAGAAAAGTTTTATCAAACTTACCTGAATCCACGTTCTTTTTCATAGGCATTATGGCAACATTTTTACACATTTTTATAACTAATATTATTATGCACTTCAATAAACTAATGTATAATATTTCAAAATAATATTTTTGATACAAACTTTGGGCTAGTTATCGTAATTTAATGAGATGAGTGTTCTGTTATTTAGTGTGGTGTATTATGCTTAGGTGCGTGTGGTCTGCGGCGCGCGTAGCCGCGACTGCAGCGTGCATGTGTTCGCCGTGGCGGGCGCGAGCATGCGCTGTCGGAGCCTCGGAGTCGCGCAACGCTCGCACCATCTCACCGGCCGGCTTACACATCGCCACACCGGCCTCCGCTTCATAAACATGGTATGTAAATACCGGAAAAAATATGTTAAGACGTTTCGAAATAGTTACTCAAATCTTTAAATGTCAAATTTGCGAACAGTTTAGTAACATACGAATATTAACCTTGAAATAGATCTCGGTAATAAATAAATTGTTTTGAGAAAGGTAGTGATCATAGTTAAACTTGAATATCCATCAATGTCATGTTTGTTAGGAGGGGGTGTGTAGTGAGTCACTGGGTTTGCGAGGACCACGTGTCTTTACCTGTGCAGGGTGCACGGTGGGCCCCTTTGCAACTGTATTTTGTTTAATAATTCACTGACCGTTACAAATTCAACGAGCCGATGACGGCCATCTGCGTATTGACGTTCATTCAATTTTATAACGGAACCTTATCTTAGAAAAGAATGGTGTTGGTTATACAACCGATTACATCGCAGATTAGACGGTTTATGTTAATCGTAACATACACGAGCGGAACTTTATTTTTTCTTTTATTCTTTTATAACGGAGATCTAACTACCAATCTATATCTGTGTAACAAATGGTTACCTATGCAATTACATTTAAAATACATAGTCATACAATAAAGGGATTTCTAAAAATGTCACGGGTTTTAATTGATAGTAAGTGGATACATTTTTATACAATATCTACTTATTTAAGTGTTATAATATCATATATTTATTTTCCACGATACATTCACGACTGTTGTTTACTACACTAATGCTCGTTGTCATCAGTAAAAGCTTAGGGGTTTCTTTAGGACGACATTTTGGTTTTCACTAACCTACAAAAGACCCCTGACAGTAGGTGCAGGTAAGGGGTCAATTTAGGTGTTCCTCTTAGTTCAAGTGAAACAAGTGAATTTATAAGCAAATAGGCTACAAGGCAGCACTATTTCACGTCAATTTTTTAAGCGAACGATGAGGTCGACATGTCCATACTGACTACTCTGAGAAGAAATGCCGAATCAAACTCAGAGGTCCGTCGCTTTTAAAGTTCAGACAATATGTTGATTGTGTGTAAGTGCAAGTTTATTCTATAGTGGCCTTTGAGTTCAGAACTACAACAGCTTGAATGGACGCGTTCTGACTGCAGTATGCATGTGTCAGTTTACAATCAGCTCAATTAAGTGAGCCTGACTGATCTGACAAACAATACCAAGCATAAAATTATGCGTCAGATGTATATAATTATATTATATTATTACTAACCAACGAGAAATTAAGATTTTTTACAGAGGTTTCCTAAATCTTTTATTTTCCATCATCATCTATTCTTGTGCTCGCTGTAACTTTTTATTAGCAATTGTCTATTATATATAGGTATAAATATTAAAAAATTCTCAGTAATAGCACGGAGTTTGGAATTGTACCCGGTATATCGTTGTTCAAAACATTGTTTTCCATAATAGAAAAATATCACGTAAATCATATATACATCTAAATCAGTAATTATGTAACTACTAACTATCCAAAACCAATAAAAATAATCTTACTTCCTTTCGGTTCCAAGTGCGATTCCCGGGTCGGGAAAAGTATTACTGGGTTTTAAAATAAAAATTCAGTAGTAGCACGGAGTCTGGAATTGTACCCGGTATATCGCAATAGACTCATAACACAAATAGTGAAAAGTGGGTGTTACATTGCACAGTGGGATTAAGTTCCGTAATGTGCACTTCTGCCTACCCCTTCGGGGATGACAGGCATGATTTTACGTTATGTTATATTATATTGCTTTTGAAGAAATAAACGGCGTCATGATATGTGTATATTTGGTATAAAAGTATGCGACTATCATAAATGCAACATTAACTTTTTGTTTATTTCTATAAAAAACTTAAATAACAACTATTAGGTACTTAAATAAAATTAAAACTAAATATTACTAAGTTAAATATATACAACTTAAGATTAAAATTAATTATAGGAAAAATAAACTATTTATAAGGCATCGAAAAACTCGTCCGTATCGACGACTTTTTGTACAGTGACAAGTATCATGATAGTAAATCGTCACTTGGAGTTTTCAAAAACCGAAGTAAACACTGAGCTACAGATTAGAATCCAATTCTAGACCCTCTAGCTTCCCAATCGACCAACGAGGCGTTAAAAGAAAAGGCTTTAACTCGTCGAGTACCGGTTTGTAGACACAATTATAGAACAATAGGTTGCGGTCACCGTTTAAGGGAAAGGCTTTAAATGAGAAAGTTTATTAGTTTGTGTGTATGTTTGTTACTCAATCTGTCAAAACGGCTGAAGAGATCGAATTCAAATTTGGAACAGGGGTAGATTAATGTCTTGAAAAACATATAACCTACTTTTTGTCCCATGGGAACAGCCGAAGCCGGTGGCAGACGCTAGTAGAAATATATAAGTAAGGCTAGCTATATCAAAAGCCCGCATCTAGTTAGAGGAAAAAATCCAAGAAAATATATAGAGGTACTTTATCTAATCTTCGAAGGAATCTTTATAAGAAGAAATATAAAAGCGGAGTGCGAATCTAATAAAGTCTTTGGCGAAGGGCTGTTTTGGCTATTTTCCAAGGATTCTGCTTTATTTATGCGACGAATTTGACTATGGAGAGGGATATAATGACGTCACAATCTCTGATTGTAATATTTACATACATAATCTTACGCCTGTCTCCCATGGGGTAGCCAGAAAGTATGGAACGCCAATTGCTACGATTGTTATATACCTCTTTCACTTCATCAACAGTCATCAGTCTTTTCATGCATGGTCGTCGGTTCAGGGTACTTTTAATTTGGCCCTTCTTTAATATGTATATTGCCAATCTGGTCCACATATAGGTATCCGTCTATGGCGCCCTCTGCCGATTCATATTCGCTCTGTATACTTCTTTTGTTACTCTACTTTTATCCATTCTTTCTACATGTTCTTTTAGAAGTAAGTCCGTAATAGTAAGAAAACAGAAACCGAAACCGAACATTGCAAACAGCTTGGCATTTCGTATCGATTTATCGATTCGAGATATATTACTACGAAGAATGTAGTGTTTTCGTCGTCTATCATGTTATGCCATGAGGGTTCAAAGTGATGGGCCCTTTACAAAGCATACATAAAAGATCTGATCTCATTATATCACTAATTGAAATAATGGAGATCATTAACGGTTTGCAAATAGCAGTAACAGTGTAAATGCGGTAACAGTCCGTGAACTCTGGGCCTCTATTACATAAGATAATTTTTATAATTTAAAAGGTTTTACGGTTATAGTGATAGTGTTAACAATATTGTTACACATCCATAAACAGAACATAAAGGACAGGACATACAATCGATGAATACACCTCGGGGGCTACCAAACGAAAATCAAAAGCCTGGCCCCTACAAAGCGTCCCTCCACGATATTAAATTACCAGCTTTTTCATACCTTACAGAGAGCACTTCAGCTGAAGGGTATCGTTGAAAGTGTACCTGAAACACCTGTTATGAATATAAAAGACGGGCTTATCTTCTCATTTTTATTTTTTCGTCATGTACTTTTATATATATATATATATATATATATAGTTGAAGGTGATTTTTTTGTATGTATGATAATACACTCACCCACGTAAATTCTCGAATGCACGTATCCATTCATAATCGTAGTACAACTACCATGACGCATGCAAAATAAATTGCAAATCTCGGAAAAATATGTTACAAACCGAATTAAAAACTAATAAGAATAATAGTAGTAGTAAGATATAAGACCGGGCAAGGGGGTTCGGGTTCGATTCCCGGGTCGGGCAAAGTATTATTGGGTGTTTCAAAAATGTTCAGTAGTTGGTACCACGGAGTCTGGAATTGTTCCTGGTATGGAAATAGGCTCACCCCCTATTGCATGGTATTCATTACATAAAAGTGAAAAGTGGGTGTTACATTGTACAGTGTATGCACCTCTGCCTACCCCTTCGGGGATAAAAGGCGTGATATTATGTCTGTACCTATGCAAGATATTGAAGGAAGGAAGTAGTTTTAAGTGTGGGAGAGTCAAATGGGCTGGCTCGACCGGAGTGATACCACGGCCTCACAAAAAACCGACGTGAAGTAACGCTTGCGTTGTGTTTCGTCGTATGAGTGAGGTTATCGGAGGCCCAATTACCGTCTCCCCCTTCCCCAATCTCTCTAATCCACAAATGCTTAACAATCCTCAAACTCCTAATCCCCAATAGGCCTGTAACGCACTTGTAACGCCTCTGGTTTTTCAGGTATCCATGGGTGACACAGATTGCTTACCATCAGGTGATCCGTCTGCTCGTTTACCGGCTCATGTCATAAACAAAAAGTCTTCGAAATGGGAAGGTTAATTGTAGCTTTTTGTCGTCGGAATGCTTCTTTTATGTTCATATTTTCGTTGAGGTGAGATGTGCAGCATGATACGTAATCTCAAAATTGGGTTTGAATTCGCGACAAAAATGTTGGTGTCATTTTAACTATATTTGGGCTTATTACGTCATATATAAGTTACATTTCGCATGTTACTAAGATTCTAAAATTCATAATAAAATATACTAGTAAAACTAACAGAAAATTGTTAAGTAAGATTTCGGTCAGTAACCTTGCTAATATAATTATAAGTAAACTGCAATATTTATGTATTCTCAAATATTCATCAGCTATGGCAACACTCATTCTGTTTTATTACTTGTTTGCTTTAGATATTATGTTGTTGTGGTAGTTAAGCGAAGGTACTTTGTTTCTGCCTTTGGTTAGATCAATTCCAAATTTAACCCTTTGAGTATTATAGTCATACCGTCATTATAGACACAATAGGTTGCGGTCACCGGTGTCCTCGCGGTGTTTGACAGTTTAATATTGCTACAAGTAGCATTACATTTCTAAATCCCCGGAGAAGTTGGCAGAGTTATATACTATATACAATATACATACATGATGGGTATATACACTATAGGTAGGCACAATGGACCACAACCGTTTTCAAAAATCTGTATAATTCCTAGTACTTAAAACTGCCCCACCTGGACCTTTGTATAAGGTTTACAGATTAATAAGATCTCGTTTTTTAATTGCCAGAAGATATTGTTAAAAGTCCTTGAAAAAGTGCGGATCTCGGAAAATCGATTCAGACGAATTGGGTCACCTAAGGTTAAGGTTATTTCGCTTCAGGAAATTCAAGGTGGGAGCGGACTGAAGCTCAAGTTTCAGTTTAATACTGAAGAGACTTTGGAGGAATTTTACTTTCAATCTCTCTATAAATGAGATCAGAAAAGTAATTACTTTTGAACGTCTGTAAAAATAAAGTCAAAACGTTTAGTAAGAAAATACATACTTATTCTCCATATGTTTACAATAAGAGACAAGACCGTCGAGCAAGAGATATTTAGTTTGAATCCCAGGTTTGTTTTATTTTAAAACCTATGCCTTTGCCATTCTTAATTATTTCAATAAACTGTAGTTAAAACAGATAAAGAATACTAAGTATTGAGTAAGTAAATAATTCGCTGAGGCGGTAGGTACTTAATTACCTGTTGAATCACATATTATTATATTTAATTTTCAACGAAGTTCATCGAGTGATTCGTACCTTTGGTAAGGCAAAGTCCCGAAAAACACTTAAAATAAAAAACCATGAATAAAATATTAGGTTACATCTAAATCATACGTAAATGATCTCCTTATCTATTTTTATTATTATTTATTTGTTTAATGAAAGGTACATGGTATGCCTTAAAATCTAACGTGATGTCCAAAAAAACTATATACAAATATTATAATACTAAATTGGTCGTACAAAACTATTATGAAAGGTAAAATCAGGTATAAAAGGTAAAATCAAGGTTATATTCTTCATTAGGAAATAAACAAATATTATCATTGTTAGAATATTTATATCCTATGCCAATGTCTTCGGTACCTACCGAAGTTACGTACGGTTTATCCTCAGTTTAGTTTCGACGAATTCGTACCACGCCACGTCATAATTATACGATAGTGTATCTTTCGGAATTTACCTTAAAGTCCCTATTGGAGTACTATAACTCAAGGCCTGAAAAATAAAATACCAAAGCATCTTGAATGACGTAAAATGTTTGGATTATAGCTTTGTAATGGTTTTGTTTAAATATTTGTCATCATTTCAAGAAAGGATGAAGGATGAAGGATGATGGTCATGTTTAGTACCAATTTATAGATTATCTGTACAATTTTATTCTGCGTGAGCTGTTTGTGAAAACCTTAATTGCGACGTATAAATAAGAAATGTGTAGGAAATGCTAAAAGACTTATAACAAATTAGACATTTATTGGGGATAGATGCCAATTAAATATTCTAATGTCTACTATGTCGGTCACGCTTTTATTTTTTTTTCTCATGAGAGTGCTCACACTTTTATACTATTAAATAGAATTTACCCAAACCGGGAATCGAACCCAAGACTCCTTGCCCGACAATCGCACTTGCGACCACTAGGACAACGAGGCAGTCTCATGACAAACTGCATCTATATTAGGTGCATATTATATGTGACGTCGTTTGTTGCTGGTTATGATATAAATTTCATGTAATATATGAACTACGATTATTATCACACACCGTGCTATACTTGTGAGTTTTCGAAAATCACAATTTCGACTCGGAAATTGAATCCGAGCCGTAGTCCGGTAGTCGCGTATGCGATTACTCAGTCACAAAGTCAATGGGCAGTAGTAGGAAGGAAAGGGTATATAAAATGCATATTTCCTTGTACACACGATGTAATACACAATTACCATTGTTCAATTACTATTTATTAATTACATATTAAGGTGATTTGTCAAATCAATTTAACAAAAATGAAAAGGTTTTTTTTTAAATCTCAGTAATAGCACGGAGTCTGGAATTGTGCCCGATATATTATGGCAATAAGCTCACCTCCTATTCCTTTTTCGAGATTCCTATTTTTTTTTGATAGATATAGCGAGCATGCTTGATAGATATTGTTTAACCTTATATATAGCGTAATAGCAATATATAGCATAAGGTTAAACAATATCTATAAAGCATGTTTGCTACATCTATCAACATTATCTACTATATAAAAATAAGTTGGGTTTTCCTTCCTGACGCTATAACTCCAGAACGCATGAACCGATTTCCACGGTTTTGCATTCGTTGGAAAGGTCTCGGGCTCCGTGAGGTTTATAGCAAAGAAGATTCACTAATCACCAAATGAAATGTTAAACGAAGCCATCTGGTGGCGAAACGGAGTTCGCCGGGTTTGCTAGTCTACTATGTAAATAAGAATTTTTTTTCGCCTAAACTAAATTACGAACGAATCTTTATTAATCATTATTACCTCTTGTTAGTGAACAAGCGGAAAACATCTATACTGCTGAATAAGGCCTTCCCATTTTTATTAGGATAACTTATAATTAGGTGTATTTTATAAGGAAATAAGTACCTACGACAGATTTAATTGGGCCTATGGGATATTCCTGTAGCCAAGAGTTTTACAAGTACTATGTGTGATAATAATAATAGACACAAAAGGATTTATGTTTTAATGACGATGGATGAATCCTTCCCATACTTGTACCCCTGTGGGATAAAGGGTCGCATATCAGTTTCGGGGTCGGGATTCTGTGCTATTTTAGATTAAAATCGTCAAGGGACTGATCCTTTGTGTTGAAAATTTAGACCCAAGTAAACCACGCGACCGAATTTCCTAACCTCGGAACTCGTTTTCCTGCTCACATAACTTTAATAATACCAAAATTATTATTGTCATAATAATAATGTTATGAGTTCACAAAGGATAATAATAATTGCATCCTCATTGAATAGCGAAAGAGTTCAAATGTCTCTTGATATTAAAAATTAAAAAAAAATTGGAATTACTGGCAATTTTTCAATGAAATAATCAGGATGCCATTAAATAATTATTTTTATTTGTTTCCTCTTTATTTTTTTTAAATAGCCATTATTTCAATATTTTTTGTGATTGTATTTTTTAACAGAAAGCAATATTTTATTATTACTTAATTTACTTTTATGATAGTTTTGTACTCTCGGCAAAAATATTTTGTAATATAACTGGCAACTAACTAAATGTTGCTGGCCATTATTCGATAAAAACACCAGGATGCCATTATTTTTAATTTTTAATTATTTCTTCTTTTTTGGTAAACGACAGTAAATAATGTTTCTTAGGAAAGTAGCCATTGTTTATAATATTTTTACAGATTTGATTATTTTTTTTTATCTGATATAATAATATGTAGATAAATGGTTAAAAATTGACTAGTTGAATTTTATAAGAATTGCCAATTTTTTGATAACTAAATAAGTCAATGAAAACGGTACATTTCGGTTAAATGGTAAGTGGTATAAATTCCTTCAAATTAATTTAGTAAATTACGTTACGTCATTAGTTTGCTGCTAGACATGTTATAGATTAATGTTTGTTGCTGAAATTGAATAGAAGCTTATAAATTTTGTACAGACACGTGCACATCAAAGTACACTATCATATTTATTATTTATTTTACACTTTAATGCACACAAAATAAGGTACATAAGGCGGACTTAATGCCATATGGCATTTTCTCCCAGTCAACCTTTGGGTTAAATGTAAGCTCAGCGAAAATGGGCCTGTGTAATATCCAAAAAAAAAAACAAAATAAATAACTAATAGTAATAATAAATACTGTATAACATACTGTATAAAAATATATAATAAACACAAAATATGTACATACATAAATAACTTCATATATATATATAATTATAATATAATATAAATTGACGAAGATATAAATTAAAGAAGACACGAACTCAGCATTGTAGCGCCTTTAAGTAGGCCTCACGAACACTACGTTTAAAAGCCATTTTGTTTGGAGCCATTTTTATACTATGGGGTAGTGCATTCCATAATTTAATTACACTAACTCTGAAGGAGTTAGAAACGAAGGAAGTGTGGTGAGACGGGATCTCTAGAAGCAAACTTTCAGCTGAACGGAGATTTCGGCTGTGAGAGCTGCCCAAAATCTGAAAGCCAGAATTTAGGTATTCGGGAGCACAAGGATCATTTAGAATAGAGAAGAGCATGCAGAGGGATCTAAGGGATCATATCTAAATTATTTAACCGATTATCAACTTTATTATGGAAAGATAGGGTTGAGAATTGATTAAAAATGTTCAGTTGATGTACTTACTCAGTTTAATACGTACATAGGTAGATGTAGGCCTTGCGGGGCGTCTCGACGTCGAGGCGCCGGGGTGCCGGAGAGCCGGGGATCCGAGGTGACGGCTGCCGCCTACCCGACGCCGAAGACTTGCCCTTGTAGTCTCGCCATGGTAAGTTTATCACTGTTCATACTATAATTGAGATTAAAAGAGCAAAAGATTGATGATAAATTAAGAAGTACGTGATGTTTCGTTCTGTACTATACTTTGAGGAAGTCTAATTAGACCTTCAAGAACGTAATTACGCTGTCTTGACATAACGTCATCCTCAAAGATATAGGAAAAAGTGCACATTACACTTGATTACACTGACACCCAATTTTCTTCAGTTATTTTATGAACCCCAATCAATACCACCCTATTTATGTGACGTTAAAATTTTTGTTGCATTTTTCACGTTTTACAGACGACCGTCAATTCTTTCAATACTACTTTTAAAAAACATTTCGATGCATTATAATTACCCTAAATATTATATCAATATCACGTGTGTACGAATATGAATACAATTTAAAATCACTTTGTCATAAAACCTGATGGAGTATCATGAGTGTACGTAATAACAAAAATATTCCCCTCTCAAATGAAAATAACAACACAAAGGCGTTGTGTTGACACCAAAGAATGTATCATGTCTCAGGTTTATGGGGCACATTTGTCCATTCTCACCCCCGTTGTAGGCTGTCATCGTATTTACCGGGTCGGTAATGGAACAGAATGGAGTTCGGATTTTTTTTACTTTATATGGAAAAGTTTGTGATTGTGTCGTTGGTCGAGGGGTGGAAATAATACTGCTTAGGTTTTATTTCTTGGTACGCAAAGATGAGTATTGAGTACCAACCTCGAATTTTTAAATTCTTAGTTTTCTATATTTATGTTCTATTCCATTTTTTGATCCAACAGGATTAAAAATTTCTTTTAAATAAATTGTGTCTTCCTTTTTAGTAATTTATTTATTTGTTTGCAGTACTTTAATGCTTAAATTGTTAGACTAATTTTGATTAAGTTTTTATCCAGTACACTATGGAGACTATTTTTTTTAAATATCCAGTTCACTATTTCTTTTCCAAAAATACTTAAAGTGAAATCGAGGACAAAAGGTAGCACTAAAATAGTTTTATCGACGAGAAAGCTTTGTGAAACTAAAAGCGTTGTTTGTATTGTACTCTTAGGGGATTGGAAATAATTGTGTTTGCGATGTGGGAGCCCCGAGTATGATTCCTTCTGTTACGATTTGTTTTTCTTCGCGGAGATTGAAGCTTTTTGTGGGTCTTATCGGGAATATTAAATCAATGTACCCTTTTGATTGAATTTTTGTACGAATTGAGTGCTTCGTGTTTTTGTTTCTAGGCCACTTTATTTAGTAAAGTTTGTTTTATGTTACTTCAAGTTCGTTATTTCTCTAAGGGGAATAATATAATATTATTTCCTACTATAGAGCCTATTCTTTTCTTTACCAGCCATTAAACAGTGCGATGAGTAGGTACTAATAAATGCTGTATGTTTTAAATAATACTTCACACGTATTTATATAAGAATTGTATACACGAATTTTACAGGCAGGTACCTACATTTTAAATACAAAAGTATCGACCGTGAACCCCTTCGGATACGGCACCCATTAATAAGGGAGAGGAAGAGTACTCGTTTTCTTAACTTAGTTACAGACAAGATGTTTTATATTAAAGTCTTCCTTAGTTTAACGGCATCAATTTCGAATTGGATCCTTGTAGAGATAAAGCGAAACTTTCCTTTACGGCCAATTAGATCTTACAAGTTTGGAATCTAGTTAATCAAGTATCTTCGATCGATACAATGCTAATTGTAGTACTTATTACTGTTTACACTGCACTCATCGCTTATTTTATAAGGAAAAAAGAAGTTTAATATGCGCCTGACAAATAAGTAATAGCAATACGCTCCAAGTCAAATAAGAACTAAAGAAAATAAAACTCAAGATTCATTTATGAACATTATTTTAGAATATAAAGAAGAAATTGAATTCCAAACTTCAATGCTTATATAATTAATAATTATATGCTCTATACCTACTTTGGGTCCTTCATGGAAGTTACTTTATTTGGAAACCTTTTAAGAGGTAGTACGAAGTCGAGGGAGTATCTACCTATATGGCATTTCGTTCCTAAAGACTTCTTTGAAAGTAATTTATAAAAACTTTTTGTATTAATTTATCTAATGGATTCAGTGAATGTCCATTCGCATAGATTAAATTCGAGTATTCACGAGAAAAAGATTTTTATATCTGAAATTATGATTAACCTTACCTTTACATTCACCGAAAAGATGTTAGGAAAGCCATTAACCAGGTAATTAGGAATTCATGTCGGAACGAAAATTTTGCTTTAGAAAGTCAAGCCTACCCTTGCTTTCAGTTGTGTGGGCTTTCATACAAAGGTGCCTGTTGACCTCCCGGTGTACTTATACAGCCTTATACTGAAGCTTACGTAATTTATGTACTATATGGCGTAGGTACTTGAGATTTATGCGAACATTTACTGGTGGTAAATCTGTCTTGAGATTGTATATTAATATTAGATAGAGCAAATATACTGTTCGTAATTTTAGATGGAGGAGATAAGCCCTGAAAATACTTACCTCGCTCTAAAAAACATTTTGCCTATAAAAGTTTATCTCGAGTCTTGTGTTCGCAAATCTGGGAAGATAAGAAATGTTAAGCCTTTTTTTTGAGGAGGAAAAATCATCCAATGACTTCTCTCGTCCGGGTGAGGCGAGAGCGAGTGTCAGACTCTTACTGACTAGAAACCAACCCATTCCTACTCCTGCGCTTCGAACCGGAGCGTCGTCTAGCCGTTAAGCCCTCCGAGGCTCCAGGAAAAGTTAAGTTTGAATTCCAGACTGTCAGAACAATGGTCCGATAACTAAATTAAAACAAAATTCAGTACTACAAAAGTATTTTCAATTATAATGAAACAAATAGCACCACCGGTAGCTTGGACCATGCTCCCGCTACTGGTTGGCTCTTATATTCTTCCTCCACCTTTTTTTTTAATTTCTTAAATACTACTATTTAAAAATATAATTTTAGACTATTTTAAGTAAATACATAAAACAATTCACTTAGTGGGATCAGATTAATAATATTATTTTGTGAAATACAATATTTAATAATACATTGCAGCTTATGACATGACTACGATAATATCTGCTAAAGATTAATACATTGCTTGAAAAATATTCATTTTGTTCCATTCATGGTTCACATATTCCGTAAAGAGCTACTAATACAAAGACATATTCAGCTCTACTGATATTACTTGCCAAACTCAATGCACAGATCGATATCATCCACCGCCAAGCCTTAAAACCATAACAAATATATACGAAGTAGGGACCTACGTACGTACAGCTATAGCAAAGTGAAAATATTGTACGATTCCATTTCATAGCAGTAAGCTTCTTGTTAGTATTTATGACGTCATCAAGAAATGAGCTGAGTGCTGGGGTGACTATTAAATTAATGCATTCGTCGCCCCGCGGCTATCCATCGCTGGCTCATTGCGATGTAATGTTTCATCGACTTGGAAAACCCTGATTCAATTTTAAGTGTATTAAATATTTCAGCAATGGATTTTAATGGTCGGATTACGAAATAAATAAGAATGAGTTGTACTGATACGGCAGAAAAACAAAGTCGAAAGTTTAATTTACTAGACAACAGCTTTTAGTTAGGTAAACAGTAATTTAGCTTAAAGAGGCGAGAACAAATACTTGTTTGTTTCAATTCATTGTACACACAAACTGGATTGATTCACAGAAACAAATCTTGCGCCCGACGTTGTTAGCGTATTTTACAAGTAACAATTACGGACGAGGGCTGAATAATAATGGCTTGCTTAAACTTCATCAGTCACGCTCCTCTTATTGCTCCACACTAAGGCACGAAGAAATTCCTCTCGACAAAGAGCGAGTACAATAAATTCTCGGAAATCCATGATCATTACGTCTTCAATTTTCCGAGAACATTCCCTATTTTTTCTATTATTCATTTTATTTTGTGTTTCTACGGTTTTATAAAAGTTCATGCTTTGTTTAATTTTATCAATTGTTTCCGTAGGTGTTTTGTTGTGTTCATCTATCTTCATGATAGCAATTGAATATTATTTTATGTACGTTTCGTTTATTTAGGTAATGTGTGTTACGAAACTCATAAGATAAGAGGAAAATTACTCTCCACATTTATTGGTAAACTCTATCTAAGATATGTTTGACTAGTATGTTTACTCGTATAAAAACAGTTATAAATATAAACAGACAACATCAAACAGGTAGGTTAGGTAGGCAGGTTGTTAGGGCCGCCGCGGTGTTGTGTACCCAACCGAATGTTTATAAGTAATGTTTACACGCCCCACTCGACACCCTCCGCACATTAAATCGGTTTATTTCACGCGGTGTAATGAAGCCCTAACCTTGCGTCCTTGCACATTTAGGTCCGCAGATTAGTACCTGTATACTTTTATTGAGATTAGATAACATCTAACGTCATATTGCTAAATTAAAGCGAGACCAAAATTGCGCCACAATAACAGACAGGCGACAAAAAGATAAAACTTTTCTGGTGTCCTTTGCTTACACAGTTTTTGTTGCTTAACAGTCAGGATTGGTCACTACGCTCAAAATTCTCACAAATCTTTGTAACAACTTTACGTCCTCATTTTTGAAACAGTTGCCCTCAAAAAAAAAAGACTTTGACTCTTTGTCGCTTTGAGCGAGCATCAAATTGAACAGAAAAATAATACCGCGTAGAAAAGAGATTTCATTTCTTAGAAGTTGAATGCATAATGCAACTTTAGCTGTAGATAATGTCCTATACACTTCTATTGGACAGTACCTACAGCTGAGTCCATCATTTGCAGTTTAACGAGATGTCTGTTACAGACAGAAGTAATGCGAGCAAATTGCTTTATGCATTGAAAGCTAAAATAATGAATATTGAATTACCTTTGTACTCTGATAAAATGTATTGAAACAATTGTAGACATTTTACTGCCATACATAAAATAAATTACTAAAACATGCGAACATAGGTACAATAAAATTAATCCTGAAAATAAAAGATTAATAAAAAAAAAATGATTTCATATGTAATTTAATAGGGCTACCAAACTAGTAGACTATTGTTTTTTTTGGTTGAACCGCAGTTTTTGTTGTACTTAATTTGTTTCTTAATATTATTATGAGCTTTAATTAAAATATCATCAAAGAGTACAATAAGTGTAAATAAAGTTCATGGATTCAATTTAAGGTCCCGTAGGCACTTGCTACGGAAATTGCTACAAAGCGTAGCCATCGCTACAAATAGCGTAGTAAGTTGAAATGAACATTTAAAAAAAATCTACGGATTGCTTCTAAAAATGTAAAAATATTACTACGTACATGAATCATAAAAGTTTCTTGGCTGCATAAAAACATGACGAGTGTATTAGTGCCGCTGCATACAAATGTAACGAAAATAGATACCACTATTGATTTCCAGATAACTAATCTCTTGTTTCAGTTAGTGATTCGAACTTTCCATATCACGCAAGATATCGAACCGGTTGTCTTTTGGAAGTTAGGTTGTAAAATAGGTACTACTGATAGTGATAATATCTTGAAAGCCTTATTTAAGTTAAAAGTTTTACCTAAAGTGTTTTTTAATTTGAATATTTGTAATTAATATTTGTACTTTTGTTCGTAAACTGTGAATGCTATCCGTAAAGTATTTTATAAGCTTTAATTTGTAAAGACAATAGAAGTGACGGTGCAACTAAGAAGCCGTGCGCTCGTAGAGACAAAAAGTTGTAATTTCTATAATTATAAGTAGTAGTGAGCGACTGGGTAGGATGCGCGCCGGTAGCAGTGTGTGGACAGACACGGGCCGACCTAGATCGGGTCCGCTCGATGCCGCCCGAAGCGCTCGCCGGCGCCCGCCCAGAATAGACGCAGCACGTGCGTCGGCCGCGACACACGCCCGCGCCCGCTCCCTGCCCGGCTCGCGCTCGACTCGCACCCGGCCCGCACCAGCAGCGTCCCGCTCACCGCACACGCTGTCACGCTAGACATCTAAAGCCACGCTCTCATAAGACAACCATGTAACTCGTGTTGTGATCCCCGCGTAAATGGACGACAAAACTCAAGTCGAAACTCTACGTAAACTATTAATAAACTCGTTAACGTGAAAGTATTTAGTGACTGAATGTTTACTGTGCTCCAGAATCGTAGTGGCCTTGCTCGTTATCTTTTACCGGGAAAGCTTCCTGATACCGTTTGGTTTGGTTGATCTTTATCTGTCATAGATTCGTGTTTAGCCTATTAGCAGCTTAGAGTAATATATTTTGTGATGTATCGTGAAGAGCCTTATTTATGTAACAAACACTGAAACGATGTGCCTTATCCTGTAATATTCGCGTAGTTTAACGAAACGGAACGCAATAAATATTTGTAAGCGTGTGTGACTCACCGCCGCAGATATGCAAAGTTTCAAGTTCGTATTAGTATGTGCATTACTGTTTGTACCGGAGCCTGCCCCCGCCTGGAAGGCAGACACGTAAGTCTAATCTGTTATTTATGAAATCTATTACTCCATACACTCATAAACCTCGCGGGTTCTCATCTAGCTAAAACAGTTTGAATATTTTATTGACTTTGAAACTAAACGGTCACAAACAGATACTTTTCAGAAGTGTTATTTAACTATCAACTATCGTTTCATACTTCTAAAATTTCAGAATTGTCTGATTATTCTACAAAACTCGTAATGAGGAGCACTGTGAAAGAGACAAAACATAAACAAGTAAAGTTTCTGTTTACGCGTAGAGTACGTGTTACAAAGTAAGTTTATTCGAAGAACATTACGATACAAAGCCGGACACGAGTCCGGACACCGGAACGAGATGTGACGCACATTCAAGAACATCATACTTATAGACCCCGGGTTACTGAAAGTGGAAGGGACCGCCTTTCAAAAGTTCATACTTACCTGTACTTTCGCATACAAAATACACGACATTTTACATCAAATAATTAATTATTTGGTAAAATTCATGTTACAATTTTACTAAAAAAAATAAAATATTTCGGCGACGTCAAAGGAAATATTTTAAATTCAAGTGTCTTATGGAGAAAAGTTTGTCTCCATTATATAAGTTTGCATCGCGGTGTCCCTTCCAGCCCTTACACATTTATTGAACAATAAATCACAGCTTTTCTAAAGAAACCTTTGTTTTGCGGACCATTATGTACGGACCTTTTGTGCCTCATTACGAACCCTGATTGCTCACAAATATACTGCTTTGAAAAAGAAAATCACACAATATTGTTTTCTTCATTTCTTTTCGTATAAAATACGTCTACTTATTTCACTTAGTTGGGAAGCTAAATCATGTGTATAATACAGTTCATTTCAGTTACATTTAGTTCTTTTGTAAGTTGTACTAAATATTATTCATAGACGTTGAAAACATGTATAAAGCTAACCTTTTGATAGTTTTAGTACTCCTTCATTACGTTGGTTTTGTAAACCAACTCTTTATTGAATAAACTTCTGAATAAGTCAAAGTTTTTCAAACATGTTAGTTATTTTATATTACGAAAGGCTGAGGTGTTTTTTGCAACACAGCGCCCAAAGAAACCTGTAATTTCCTTCACAGCCGCTTATTATTTAGACGAGCGAAATATTAAACATCCCATATTTCCTAATTAAGCTCTATTAATTTGTAATTAGTGTAGGATTTCTTTTATATTTTCTTGTTTATCAAGCATTTTTTATTTGTAGAGTAAAAGTATGGGCGAGAGCGCTTGGAGATGAACTATGGAAGTTAAGTGAAGCTCTCACAAAATCAGATCAAATCAGAATCGTGAGTAAAATAATATTTCTATGTCAGTAAACTGTCGCGGAGAGCCTAACGGGTAACCGGGGCTCCGGCTCGACGTGCAGGAGAAGGAACGGGGTGGTTTTTAGTCAGTAAGAGTCTGACACTCCCTTCCGCCTTACCCAGACGGGAGCAGTAATTCGATGAATTTCCCCCCTTAAAAAAAACATCAGTAAACTATGTATAATGTGTAGATACTGATTTTGTCTACAAATGTATGTAATAACGCAATTTATTAAAAACGTTTGCTCCATACATGTCACATCAATCGTGTAATTTATTCACAGAAATACAAACAAATGAATGCGAGCGTGAAAAGTAAAAAAGGAAAACAAATATTGGAGTCTTCGCTTCGTTCTGTGAGCAATATGCTCACTCGCAAAATCAATGCTGTCAAGGTAAACCATAGTCGTAACTTTTATATGACATCATTACATAACGCCCCGTGTACTGACCAGGACTAAAGCTAGCTTGGTGGTAGTAAATGTAGGCATTCGATAATTAATTCAGTTTACTAATGCATTCACTGTGTTACTACGCACATTCCAGTGGTACTTCATTTGGTAATTCATTTGTAAGTGTAACACTGAATTTTGAGGCCCATTTCAATACTTAAAATTAGGTTTCTGTTAGTCTATTGATAAATAATTTGATGTATGTCCAATATGTCAAAATAAGTGTAATAAGTATTTTTTATGGGATACGCCGTAAACGAGCAGACAAATAACCTGATGGTAAGCAATCGACGTCGCCCATGGACACTTGGAACACTAGAGGCGTTATAAGCGCGTTAACGGCCTTTTGGGGATTAGGTGTTTGAGGATTGTTGGGGATTCAGGGATTGGGGAGACTGCGAAAGGAGGGGTAATTGGACCTCCGGTAAAATAAAGTAAGCTCACAATACTTAATCCAAAATTGGTGATCCCTTAGTAAAATAGTCCTGTAAATAGTCAGTGACAAAATATATGTTTTTACCGACTTCATGTTGTTATTAACTCAGAAGTCTGAGGTCAGTTACAATAATAATATCCAGTTAACATACATTAACTTCGGGGCTCGGCGCCGAGGGCACGCTTTTTTTATCCGGGCGGTCAAAAGGTTAAAACCAATTTAACCCGGCTATAAATGTTTTAGTCTATATCGTATTTTATTATTTACTGTGTGGTTATGACGTCATTTTTACTTTTAGTGCATTCATGCGACAGCGGAAGATTTGGCGAGAAACTTCAACTATACTTATGATAGATCTATTCCTTATGACTATTGTTCAGCAAAATATTCAAAGTTCTTCTATGAAGATGAAAATGATGATCCAGATCCCGACAGTGAGGACAAACTGCCGAAGTATGTGTTAAACAGCACACACTATACCAACGTGTCGCTGGAGAAGGATTCACATTTCTACAACATCAATGTTAACACGAATACCAGTTGTGTTCACGTTCCCACTAATATTTTTGATGAAGGTAATTTTTGTATACCTTATTTATGGTACAGTTACTTATTTATGTTTTAATTCATCAAACAATTACATTGAAAATCCAATTATCGCATTATAAACTTGGTAGTAGAGACGGAGCCACTAGCGATTTTTCTTTTACCATTATTTTATTAATTGGCAGCGTGTGTCGTATAGACAAAGGCAAAGGCAAATGAGAGCATTTTGTTGTTAAAAGGAATATTTTAGCGTGGGAGAGCCATGTTTCGGCACGAATGGGTCCGACCGGAGTAATACCATGGCCTCACAGAAAACCGACGTGAAACTACGCTGTGCGTTGTGTTTCGTCGCGTGAGTGAGGTTACAGGAGGCCAAACTATTTCCTCCCCTGTCCAATCCCTCAAACTCAAAATTTATTTTTTTTATATTTTTAAAAGACTTCATGCACACACTAATGTACAAGATGGGCTTAATGCCAAGGGCATTCTCCTCCAGCCAGATCTTTGGGTGATGCAGAGACAAAAACAATGGTCGATGCAAGAAGCAAGCGCAAAATTCCTCAAATTCCTAATCCCAAAATGGCTGGTAACGCACTTGTAACGTCTCGGGTGTTCCAGGTGTCCATGGGCGACGCCGATTGCTTACCGTCAGGACATCCGTCTGCTCGTTCACCGGCTTATCCCATAAAAAATATTTTTTTAATTATGGAGGATACGATAAAATTAATAAAAATTGCTAGTGTGGCTCAGTTTCTTTGCTCTGTACTCAGTTGTTTCGAGTCTTCTTCATCGTCATCATCAAATCAGTTTGTTTACTGCTCAACATATCTCTTTAATGAGGGTCGGATCGAGCCACGCGATGGAAGAGGCTTATTTCTGCTTATAGTAGTCAATTTACTGAAACTCCGGGTGTACTAAGTACCGAATTACGTTAATTGAACTGCTGTATTTTTCCTCCTGAGTAATTTTATATGAAGCTTTTAAAATATCAACGTAGGTAATTGATGGAAAGTCCGTAAATGTTTAGTATACACTCCAACATAACATAACATCACGCTTTTTATCCCCGAAGGAGTAGGCAGAGGTGTACATTACGGCACTTAATGCTACTGTACAATGTAACACCCACTGATTTCACTATTTATGTAATGAGACCTATGTAATAGGGGGTGAGCCTATTGCCATATACCGGGGGCACAATTCCAGACTCCGAACTATTACTGAGATTTTTTTTACAACCCAGTAAAAATTTGTTCGACCCGGGAAATGAACCCAAGACCCCTTACCCAGTAGTCGCACTTGCGACCACTTGGCCAACGAGGCAGTCGTTTTAGTATACACTCCAAATTTCACGACATTCTAGACATAATGTTATTTTCATTTGCAATGACAGTAAAGAGTATAACATTCTCTGGTATAAATAAACAATGCCGATTCATAAATACGCTGCTTGATTCCACCCAGCAATGATTGTACAGGCGTGGGCAGTGGTGTACAACGTGGTAGGTGAATGACCCATCTGTGATTGATCATGTATATTATGTACACCAGACATCTCTTTTGTTTACCAACAGACCTTAGAGGTATATTAGCGTATATTATAACTAGCTGTTACCCGCAACTTTGTCCGCGTAGAACATGATTCCTGTTTTATCAGTTTTATCCCATGGGAGCTTTTATTGGGGATAAAAAGTATCCTATCACCTAAGTCTGCCCATACCCTGCCTGTATACCGTAAATTTCATCAATACCCGTCCAGTAGTTTCAGCGTGATTGATGAACAAACATCCAAACAAAGAAACTTTCACATTTATAATATTAGTGTAGTGAGCGTATATTAAATTCTCTTTTTTATCAATTTGCAATCGCTAGCTCAAAGAGCTTTCCTTATTTGTTTTTCATTAGGAATATTACGTCTATAGATAGACGACTAGTCCTTCGGGGAAATATCAAAGTTAATTTCTTAGAAGCAAAAATTATTAAGGATAACTTTGTTCACTTTTAAAACACTAAACAATTTTCTATTTCCAGAAACGAATGCCCGGAACGCTATCTTATGGTCAAAGGGTCTAAATGATATATTTTTAAAAAACTATAACTCCGATCCGTCTTTATCATGGCAATATTTTGGTAGTTCACATGGAATTCTACGTTTCTACCCTGGCATGAGGTGGAACACTAAAGAAGTAGATACATACGATTGCCGTGTGATGTCCTGGTACATTGAAGCCGCGACTTGCTCCAAAGACATGATTATTCTGTTCGATGTCTCGGGCTCGATGACTGGATTTAAAAACTACGTAGCAAGAAGAACACTGCGATCACTACTGGACACACTATCAAATAACGACTACGTGAATGTGTACACGTTTAAAAACACTACAAACTTCGTAGTCGACTGTTTTGTAGACTTAGTTCAAGCAACTCCCGAGAATCTAAAGACTTTAACTGATACTCTTGAGCCGACGGACGAAGGAAAAACACATAAAGTGCCTCTAGAGGGTTACGCAAATTTGACGATGGCGTATATTAAAGCTTTTACAGCACTTAAGGCGGTAAGTGGGACGTTTACGATACGTTTTGTGAGGCTGCCGTCCGCGGCGACATCCAACCGGGACATAACATCGTATACAACCCTCGTGAACAAGCAAAATAATGACTGTAGACTTTCCCTTTTCGACCATAAAATCATAATAAATTCAGTTTTTTCGCATGTATAATTTGAGATCATAAATATTTATTTAGCTTAAAAATGTAGACCATTTTAAGCAGCAGAAGAGCCTGTTGAATAATTTATATTTGTTGTAACTTTTTACTTGCTATATCTTTAGAGACGAGACAAGTGCAACGTGAGCAGTACGCAGGGTTGCAACCAGTTGGTGATGGTGATCACAGACTATGTACCGGGGAACCTGACTGAAGTCTTTGACCAGTACAACCGGGAGGTCATCGGAGGGAAGACGTTCATCCCTGTGAGAGTGTTCACTTATCTCATCGGGAAAGAAGTTACTAATGTTCGCGAGATACAGTGGATGGCTTGTCTGAATAGAGGTGAATGTTTCATACATTATTTGCTCGCCCGTTATACTCTCGAGAGGCCCGTATATTGTGTGACACTTACCGTCAATTGTGCAATAAAATAAAGTAGTGTACAACTTTGGTGAAATATAAAGCGTAGAGAGAGACATAATTTAAAGGTGACATACAAATATGTACTTCTTTATTCACATAAGTTTAACCTGACCAATATCGTTTGCGTCAGGTTACTTCGTGCATATTCACTCTGTGGAGGAGGTGCAGCAACAAGTGCTGAAGTACATCAACGTCATCGCGCGCCCTATGATCCTGGAGAACAAGGAGCCGCCTCCCACCTGGACACACGCCAATATTGACTCCACGGTCAGTTTCATTCCATCTGCTTAAGTAATTTACAGTGTTACAGGTTAGACTAAGAAGTTTGGGGGTCGATGAATTTCTGCTAATTGGTTTGACTATAAAAAGCAATTGACCCTTATTGTATGCCTCTGAAAGATGAGGTAGATATAATACCTATCTGTAGGTAATTTATATGTCCTCTTGAGTTACTGCCAAAAATTGGACACAGGTGCAAATTCCTGGCTATTATTGAGGAATTCGGAAAAACCCAGATCTGATTCGGTAGTCGCTTTGAGGAAATTACGATGTGCTTTACCTAAATATTTTTTGTCTTTTACAGCGAACTAGCAAATGGGGTGTGAGTGGTGATATCTCAAAGGTAAAATTTTAATTTTTATTAGTTTTAAAGTAACGCGTTTTTACTAGACATTGTAAGCCATGTTGTCTATTAACAATTATAAAAACTCCTGAACAAACGTCGAACAGTTTTGTCTATAAATACACCTAAGCTTTTATAGCTAATTTGAACATGGCAAAAATTGTACGAAACGAGCTTAATACATCTTCTTTATTAGACTTTAATGTAACAATTTCTGAGCGTTAGGGGTTGAGACGTAAGGCGTACCCATGGTTTATTTAAGAATATTTCAAAACGCCTGGTCGACGTATCTTGTGACCAGAGGCCTGATCTGTTTCTCGGCCAGAAGTTAAGCATTGACATAAAACGTGGCAATGCTGCCAGCCTTCAGGGTTCATTCCCTATTGACATTGATGCGGATACATTTTTTGATGCTCTTTGTATATACAAAGACAGTTTTATTTTGTCTTTTATATTCATTGTTAAGTAATTTTAAAGTTTTATAGATTTAAATGTATATATTATAAAAATGATTTAGATATATATATAGAATTATTAAAAATGATATTTATGAAATAAAATAACTGTTGTTGAAAAATAAAAACGTACATAAAAAAACTATTTCGGTATTGTTATAATTTTAATTGAGACCTAACTAATTCCAGCCTGATGAAGACAAACTGGTGACATCGGTGGCAATCCCAGCGTTTGACTATAAGTACAATGAGGAGAATAACGATGCTCTATTGCTTGGCGTCGCTGGAACTGATGTACCTATAGACAGCATCGCCAAACTTGCTAAACCACATCAGGTAACTACCACAATAATGTAATTTGTTATTCCGCGTATATGTCTTTTGTTAGGACCAGTATTTTTTTATTAACGTTTTAAACATTTAAATTTTTGTGGTAGGTAGTTGAACAGATTTTTGTTGTCATTTGATTGTTATTTTCTTCATTTGAAAGCAATGTTGAAGTGATCTGTAATTTGGTAAAATTTTTCCATTAGCTTCAATAGTAGCTAGTTTTGTTTTCTAAAGCGTCGAACAAGCGATTTAGCAATTCTAATGTATGTTTTTTTATTTATTTATATAGGGCTTGGTCTCAATTTATATTGTTAAGTAGATACTGGTTTCCCAAAACATTAATTATCACTTTATTTACGCTATTTACCATATATTTCCAGTTGGGTGTGAACGGGTACTCATTCATCGTCAGTAACAATGGCTATCTGTTGCTGCATCCACTGCTGACGACTACTGTAAGTTAAACAGGTGTTTATTAGCACGTATACCTAAAGTTTTTAGACACAACTTAATTGCAAAAGAACAGACAAATCACCTGTTGTAAACAATTGCCCTGGGACATCGGCAAAAACTTACATTGCTGGCATTCATATTAGAAACAAAATTAGAGAAACACACTTTCACCTTTGCTAAATCTATATTTTAAGTTTATCTCCAATTTTTTCAGTTATTTCTACAATATTTTCTTAATATAGGTATTGATTTATAAACAATTTCGTTTAAACCATTACCTTTCTATTAATGACATTAACACATTAAACGCCATGGGGGTCACCGGTGACTGGCGTTAGCGGAGGATTTACCTTCAACAGTTTTTTATTGGCAGTCAAAGTATTAAACATATTTTTCGCATAACGATTGTTCCTTTCATAATATTATATTTTCAGATAAACGGCGATCTCCAGAAGAACTATAACAGCGTGGACTTCGTAGAGGTGGAGCAGGTGGACGATGGGAAGGGAACCCGTGACCTTGGGGATCAGATTAAGAACTTGCGGAACTACCTCGTGGAAGGTGTGGATGGGAACATGACACAAGTGCCTGTACTCTACCATTATGATAACATGAGGTATTCAAATATTCTTCTTTATTTATTTTCCGTTTATAAACATTTTTTAGGGGTTATCATTCTATTTGGCGAACAAGTCTCGGGTCTTTTATATGATTCAGTTTGATTAAACTGAAAAATCTAATCAAATGAATTTTAATGACTAAATGCAATTTGAGTTTCCAAACGTAAAGCATTGATACGTGTAGGATTCTAGTTCGAAATTGCGACCTAACGTCTAATAATTAAGATTCATTTTATTACTAATTTAAATCTACCTCCTATAAAGAAGAAAGAAAATCATTTGACTTACTAAAAAGATTTTTTCAAACAAACGGTTTTTGGTATTTTTAGGAGAATAGCTCGAGTGAGCCACGATTACTTCTTCAACAAACTGGAAGGAACACCATTTTCCATGGGGATTTCATTGCCGAAGGGATATGGTGATACTGAACTTCTGCTCAAGGAGAATCCTTTGGAGGCGAAGCAAGGAAAGGAACTGACTGGCATCAACGTCACCGATTACTTCAGATATAGCTTTAGGGTACATCCAGATTGGTAAGTTTATAATACATTGTATCCGATTGAATGAAATAATTTTACTTCTAGAGGGCAAACGGTTATTAGCACATAAATAGTTTAAGACACAACTTACTTACAATAGAACAGACAAATCACCTGTTGTAAACAATCACCATTGCCCATGGACTTCGGCAAAATCTTACGTACCAGTACATTGCCGGCATTGATATCAGATAAATGAAATTAGAGAAACACATTTTCACTTCTAGAGGGCAAACATTATCAGATAGCTTTATTTTTTAATGCGATCTTTCCTCAAGCTACATCATTGAAGGAACGTTGGAATCTGTCTACAATTTTAGATATTGTGTTATTAATGTCTCCTCTTGTTTAATCAGACTAGTATATAAGAAACTCTGTTTGTTCATACTTCCTGAAAATTCTGAAAATTATTAAAAAGCGTATAACATTGCGATTATTTACCCCTTTTTCTCTATTTTCTTCAGGGTATACTGCAAATACCACTACTTAGAAGGTCACGAGTCGTCAAACTCTGAGGAGGAGGCGTGGAAATTCTTAGTTGGACTGTCCAAGAACGAAATAGATATAACCAAGGAACAATATCCAGAAAACGAGAATAAGACGAAAGCTTTCAGCTTAGACAGTGAGTATATTGTTAATTGTACTAAATAATTCAATTAAAATATTTCATAATGAGGGCTAACGTTATGGCGTTTACCATAGGCCTTAGTACGAGTTTCTTTTACGTTTAAAGTAATCGTAACGAGACGGCATTCGGTGCTCTCATTGGTTTGTTAATTGGAGTCAGCCAATCACAGCGCCAAACGCGTAGGTACTCGTTACAATTAGGTACTTTAAATGTAAAACAAACTCGTACTAAGGCATCTAATGGTGCTAATATAGTGTGAAGTCCTATTTATCTAATCACTGCAACTGTCAAAAATTTACTGTCCAATGGTTTGACGCAAAAAAATAAAAAACCTCACACTACATCAGCGCCACCTCGTGGCCACAAAGACGTTAGCTCATAGAATATCAACTTTCTAGTTCCTAATTTATATACATACTAGCGGACCCAACAGACATTGTCCTGCATATCCACTTGAATGTATAAACAAAAATTCATTCAAATTAGTTCAGCTGTTTAGGATAAATAACCTAAACATCGACTGCAGCGCCATCTGCCGGGCTGATTTGTGAATCTAAACCATTCCCAGATCCCCTTGAACACACACAAAAAATTTCATCAAAATCGGTCCAGTCGTTTGAGAGAAGTTCAGTGACATACACACTCACAGAAGAATTATATATATAAAGATATGATATACCACTAAATCAACGCCAGCATGTCAACCACTAATAATATATCTTCCTCAGCACATTGCGGCATGACCCCTTTGGGAAAAGACGACTACTATTGTAACGAGGACTTGGTGAAGCAGTTGGTGTTTGATGCGAAGTTATCAGCTCCATACTTTGAGGACTGGATAGCAACTGATGAGCAATGGGACCTGGCTCGCAAGTACAATGTGAGCGTTCGGTTCATAGCCACGTCGAGTGGTCTGACCAGGTGGCATTACGTCTTCGATACAGATAAGAATGAAGAAGTTGATGATCACGGCAACAGAAGGAAGGAATATGATGGAAAGTAAGATTAACATTACTTCATAACTTTATGCTTTTTTATCCTCGAAAGGATAGGCAGAGGTAGACATTATGGCACTTAATGCAGTCGCAGTGGCATGAAAAGTGGTTTTAACATTCTATACTAGTTAAAAAGTGGTTTATGTTATGAGTCCCATGTAATAGAGGGTGAGCCTATTGCCATATACCGGGAACATTCCAGACTCCCTGCTACTACTGAATTTTTATTTTAAAACCCAGTAATACTTTGCTCGACTCGGAAATCGAGCTCGGAAAGTAGGTGGAACCGAAAGGAAGTAAGATTAATTTTATTAATTTTGTAATGGTTTTGGATAGTTAGTTGTTTCATAATTACTTGTTTAGATGAAGATTTAAAACAAATGTATTTTACAGCGATCTATTAAGTAGGGCTTTGTTTTTCTGCTGTATTGTGGAGGTGATATTGTTCTATCATGGAAAACAATATTTTGAATAACGACTTAAGTAATAGGTATATCGTTAAATACACAATTCTACCGTTAGACGTATCTACAGTTCCCAATCTCATTGCAGCGTTTTTGGAGACATCTACCACAATACCATTGAAGAGACTTGGTACAAGGCAGCAGTGTTACAGCATATGATCAACAAGGAATCCTTAGTCGTGGCCACACCTCTCCCAGTCCTCGATGACATCATCAAGAACCCTCCGAAAGTCATTAATGAAGATGGAGATATAACCCTGACTGCAAGCTACGCGATCTTCTATAAGGACGAAACATCAGAAACACCAGCATCTGTTGTCGGCTTCCAATACTCCTATTTGAAGTTCTACGAAAGATTTTTGGAAATCACCAATATTTCTTTGGATGGTTCTAAGGTATGATTTCATTCATGGAGTTCACCGATTAAGAGGCAGACTTGAATGAAAATGTCAAACACCGCGAGGACACCGGTGACCGCAACCTATTCTTCTTTAATTGTGTCTATAATGACGGTAGTCAAAGGCTTAAAGAATCTAGAATTTTATGTTCCCCAATTTATGCCATCTTAGTGAAATAGAACATAATGAAGTGCACTTACTTTAATGGCATACAAATATTGTTCTCATCATTATTCTGATAACTTGTGAACGTTGTAAATATGTAAGTTTTCTTGTAGGACCCAACATGTGACCCGAATTCCGACAAATACGACTGTTACGTCATCGACAGTTCTGGGTACATCGTGCTGACTAAGGATAAGGAGATCATTGGCCAGTTCTTCGGGACAGTTCAGAAACATGTGTTACAGTCATTCCTTGAGTTGGGAATCTACGACCATGTCGAGGTGTTCAACTACCAGGCTCTCTGCCCACTCTCTGCTTTGATCAAGAAAAGTAACTCTTGGACCTTGCGCACGGTAAGTAGGTTGTGTCATTTCGTATTTTAAAGGTTAAATATACCTTATATTTAACCTTTAAAATACTGGTCGATAGCCTATAATGGTGGCAAATATGGGATTAACAAATATGTTGGCATAGTTGGTGCAGTTGTTGGTGGACTAGCTTCTGCGCATTGTATTGTGTATCACAATTGGGTATTTTCCTTAATCAAAAATAAATTATATAATAATAAATAATACTTATATTAAAAAATAATCACATTTTCATTCATTGATTTTATGACCAGTTATTTTAGTATGTCTCCAGCAAATTTCTAAGAAATAAGTATGCTATTTGACGCAAAAAAAACGTATAATACACAATCTCGTACAAACTTCAAAGAAGACTGTCATTTTTGTCAGTTCGAAAAAAGTATTGAATTTGACTAGTTGCCAAGTACCCAATGTCAATCTCCTTGCAAGAAAATGAAATGAGAATTTAAAGAGAATCTTAATAATATTTTAGTATTGTTTGCAATTCCTTGAGAAAAACATCTATAGAAGTTTCCATAAGACTAGCAAAAATTAACCAAATTTTGGTTTCTTTCCAGTTGCCTAACATTTTCATGCTAAGCGATCTAAATCCATTGTTGGTAGAAAACACAAAAGTGTTAAAAAACTTGTATGTTTTGTAGCCTTTTAGTTTAGCATTCAACTTCTTCCACTGGCTGGTGACGGAGGCTCTGCTATTACTCTCCAACCTGTACAACCCGAGTGACTACGCGCACGCCGCCGTCCTCGACGACCATGGTGAGATACTAATCATAACGGATGTTGTATCATCTATAGACAAATGTATACCCTAAAACAGGCCCTAATTTAGGCTTTGGATAGGTGATCTCGCAAAAAACAATGCTATAAAACTAACTGTTAAATATCTCTATTAAATAATATTTATTAAAGAAATGGTATAAACATTGATAGGATTCAGTCAGTCATGACAAAAAATTATAATAACAGAATTATAAACACAAAGTATATGATACCGATTACGTAAAACAAACTTTGAGATTAATGTCAAACATGAATATGCACATAACTTAACCTCTAGCTTTTGTTGTTCATAGGAATGAGCTTTAGTATTTCTTTTAAATCGATTAAAGTTTTTACGGCACTTTCAACTAATTGCTTAAGTACCAAATAGTAGCTCGTACACAAAAATAACTATTAGATGACTGCAAGGTAGAAGCAATTAATAGAAGAAACTTGCAAACGGCCACAGACTAATAGCGGCTTTTACTAAATTACTCTTGACACGGCAAAATATCGAACTTTACTAAGCTTTCAGGAAACAAAAATTGTAATTATAATAAGTATTCTCTACACTGCAACAAGTTATCTAGCTGCATGGTAAGCCGCAGCTTTTACTATTGTATAAGCACGTCTAATTCTTCTGCTTTATGTAACCGCATGGTCGTCTCGCTCGCAGACTATATCGATCTAATCAACCACGGGTACACAGAGGCGCCCACGACGAGCGCAGCACCAATGCCGGAGAATGAAACAATCACACAAAAAGATGACAAAGACGAAAGCCCTTTCTCCTGCGACCATAGTATCACACTTTTTATACTGAATCAGAAATATTTCTTGGATGCCGCGGGAGCTTCACCCGTCGTTCAGAAGGACGAAGCAGGGGACTGTTGGCCGGCGTACTGGGCTGCGTATGTGCCTAAAACGAATTTGCTCCTCGTGGTTGTTGAGAAGCAGGATGATTTCGCCGCGAACTGTACGGAGCCGCCCGACACGAAGCCGCAGCCGACGCTCATGTCCACCACCAGCCGGGAGCCCTGCCACAAGCTGGAGCTCGGAGCTCTGCACAGGCGACGACTAGAAGGCTGCTACACTTATCATGATGGGGTAAGATTAAAATGTTTTTGTGTTAACGTTCTTGGAGGAATTTCACTTGTAAGTAAATGCTGGGCAAAAGCTTCTTCTTATACGGCGAAGAATGAGTTTGACCACCATTGTGATTGAGATATTTGTAAGTCTAGGTTTCCTCACTGGCACTGGCCACCTCCGGGCCACTAACATCAAGAAAATACTAATACGCGTAAATGAAAGAAATACAGGCAGCAATACATATGGCTAATTTATCTTTTTATTGTATATATAGAAAGTTATCATTTCTTTAAGTTTAGACAAGAATGTAATTTTTCCAGCGATGAGCGATGTGGTCTCCAAGCGACGAAGCCCTTAAATAAATAAAAAAAGTTGTTCTAGTTTTTTCCCAATTATTTGGGCGTGTGACATTAATGTATTGTTTAAACATTACAATTTGTCCCCAGGAGCGGAATATAACAGCGTGTGGTATCGGCAGCATCGCCGGGCTCGACGTGGCCGTCCTGTTGTTCGCCGCGGTCATGGCGGTGCTGGCCAAGACCCGCTCGTGACGCGGCGCACCTCATACATTTGTACCTTTGTTACTTTGCCAATAAAACTTGTTGCACCAGTATCTAATGTTTTATTTACCCATTTTGTATAAAACTAATATTTATTTATCTATTACATTAGTTTGGAAGAGTACCTACAGACAGTTGTTCATTTAATTTTAATTTAAGTTATTTCCTCCTATATTGTTAGTTGCTCAACTAGATAAGCTATTTAAAGTTATTATTTCAATAGTAGAGTCCCTTAAAATCACATACTTTCAAAATTTCAGTAATAAAACGTAGTAAGTAATTATTTCAATGAACCGCGGGAAAGAACGGAAGCTGAAAACATGTCCGCCGTCCCACCGACACGCTGACCTAGTGATGGGGGCGAGCAATCGATGCGTCAGGTGCCGACAACGACGGAATCCACAAGTTACGTAGCGTCGTCATACACAAACAGCTCGGAGGTCGCCACTCGCCAGTCGAGCCGCGCAGGGGAACCAGCGCGCATGCCCGCCCTGCGCTCACTCGCGCCTGCGCACTGCGACGCACACCTATCAACCTTATCAATGTTCGTCGCCCAGTACCTAACACAGCCCGACCGTCTAACATCGGATTCCCTAAACATCTTCAATGTCATAATTAGATTAAGTGCGTAACATGTCCTCGTATCGTTCTAGTCAGTGAAACAAATACAACGCAGTGGTTCTGATGTGCAAGTGTGTCGGTGCCTTCGTGTTACTTCTGCTGGTTTTGTTCCTGGACTCCAGGGACTGTTCGGCTAGTGATGCCCCTGCCAAAATATCGCTCAACTCGTAAGAGATATTTGCATAATACAAATTATCAAATTGAATTATTTTACTTCTACCCAACACAAATAATCCCCTTTACACTAATTTCCATCTGCCCATAAAGTTATTAGGTATAGGTAATAGACACAGAAATTGTAACCAACTGGCAGAATTAAACAGAATTCGTTAAAATAAACAAAAATAAGATTAAACTGTTTTTAGACTAGACATAATCTATTATTACCGATATGCTAACATCGTAAAAAACCCATAAAGAACGAGTAACTCCGAAATGCTGAGTAAATGTTACCGGACAGAGTATGATTTATAGATTTGTTTTATTATAACATCAATATATTAACTGTTTAGGGTACAAGCCTGGGCGGTTAAACTCGGTACCGAGTTATATCACTTCGGGGAGTTCATCACCAGGAAGAAAGAAGTTCAGGACGTATGTACACATTGTTATATTTGTTCTATTGTTGCGCTTACTAAGGCAAATGCTACATATTTAATTAATTTTATTCAGAGTTTCAAATCTGCTCAAGTCGAATCGAGAGATGGGGAAAAATTAGTCCAGAGTATGTCAGACGATATTCGCGCCATGATGGAACTGAAAATTAGCGCTGTCAAGAGGATAGTAGACGCTGCACAAAATATGGCTTTTGACAAACAAAACGAACCGGTACCTGAGGACTTTCAGTTCTACAACAGTAAGGAGATGGAGGAGCCGTGGGATGAAGTGTCGATCACCACTACACCAGAAACAGACTTCGGCCAAGAAAGCTGGATAGTACGGCCTCCATCTAAGAACGCGCACACGCAGCAAAACCCACACTTTTCTAACATTCCAGTAAATACTAATTTTAGCAGTGTACACGTTCCAACAAATGTTTATGCTTGGGGTGAGTAAACCATGGACGTGTAACGTTTAGTCGTGTAATCATAAATATTGTGTGAACGGATTAAAAATGGTACATGTGTTCCAGCACCCGAGGTTATCAAAGGAATCCACTGGTCGGAAGGTCTGGACACACACTTCATAAATAACTATCAGAGTGACCCTACGCTGTCGTGGCAATATTTTGGCAGTTCTACGGGATTCATGAGGCATTATCCTGGTAAAGAAATTGTTACCAATTTACGGATTCTTATCTATTCCACAGACACATGTTCTAATTAAAATTATATTTTAGCTTTGAAATGGAGGGCGGACCCTGTGGACATTTATGATTGTCGGACCCGAGCGTGGTACATGGAAGCGGCTGCGAGTCCAAAGGATGTGATCATTTTAGTAGACCGCAGCGGGTCAATGACCGGCCAACGACGGGATATCGCGAAACACGTTGTTACCAACATACTTGACACCCTCGGTAACAACGATTTCGTCAACGTGATGACATTCGCTGATACTGTGGAGGAAATCGTGCCGTGTTTTGAGGATTCTCTTGTACAAGTGAGTTATTTTCTACTAAAAAACACAATGAAAAAAAAAACAAGTCCGCCAGAGGTTACGAAGCAATACTTTTTCGTTAAGATAAGCAAACCGTTAGCTATTTTAGAATATTGCAGTAAACAACTATTATTAAGATAACGACGACGATATATATCTGTATACAATATATGAAAGTACTTAGACTGTCATAATAAATCATAATTTTATTTTTGGACATTATCAGGCTACCCTGGGGAATCTTCGAGAACTAAAATTGGCAATGGACAATTTCGAAACACAGGAGATCGCAAATTTTTCAGCAGCTTTGACGAGAGCATTTGAGTTATTAGAAATATACAGGAATAACAGTGGCGGAGCTAACTGCAACCAGGTAGGTTATTACTTCACGTATTTTATCCCCAGTAGGGGTAAGCAGAGGCATATTATGTATAGTCCACATTTTACCGTTTGTGTTATGAGTCCCTGATGTTGTAGTACTGATTATAGCTTAGGTACAGTACTAAGAATTTGAAAAAATCGAAGTCGACTTTGAGTATTCTTACTTGCTTCTCTTCATAACCGTGTTCACAAGTATAATTCATATAAATAATAATGAATTTAAACGACTGAACCGATTCGACTAATTTTGGTCTTGAATTGTTCGTGGAAGTCCAGGGAAGATGTAAAATGTCACAAAAATTTTTAGGCAGTATTAAGTTTGCCGGGTCAACTAGTTTATAATGAACGAAACAGTCTCTGTCCCTACTTAACAAGAAACTTTAACATTTTCGAAGGTTCCTGAAAACAGTGCCAAAATAGAAAACGTTTTCTTGTTTCAGGCAATAATGCTGGTTACAGACGGCGTACCTTACAATTATAAGGAAATATTCGAGAAGTTCAATTGGAAATATGATACCCCAGTGAGAGTGTTTACGTACCTGATAGGGCGTGAGGTAAAGGTAGTACCACTTCAAGTCTTACTGTGTGTCGTAGTCATTGTGCGACCTGCATAATGCCTTCCTTCGTACCAAAATGCCAGTACGCCTAGAATGTGGTACCCTGTTGTCTGTCTATTGTACATCGGACCTGTACATTGCATGGTGATGTTTTTGTAATTTGTACATTTTCCAATCTCAATGTGCTTCAGCTTGTAGAGATTTTGTTCGTTTTGTATGTTTTTGGTGGGTCCAAACTTATGTTTTATAATGTAGTCCAATACTAGAAACTTAATGTATTAATTTTTCATTTAACTTGGATCAATGTCTTAAACCTAATGTTGGATCTACCCATTTACACTTGTTGCTGTTGTTAGACAAAGTATCAAAACTATTAAAAGTTTAGTGCCTCCATGGGGCGCTTGGAGAAAAATTCCTTATGGTTTTAAAGATTAATTAATATATGTTCAATACTTGCATCAGGTGTGAATCATAAGTTTTAGACTAACCGTTGATCATTTAGCGAAACATTCGAACAAGATGCAATGGACTGTAGTGTTCACGTTTATTTCAAAATTTAATAAGATGCACGTAACGCATATGTATGAATATTGATTTCGATATCAGTGTGTGTTTGTTGGTAATTGATTGAATTTTCCGTTGCGTGCAAATACAAAGTGTCCTGTGCATCTCAATCATAGTTTTTGCTAAATGAGAGTTGTAATGAATGAGACATAATATGTATGACATGCATAGAATTTTGTACAAGTATGGTGGTTTTTATGTAGTGGAGTTTGTGTTATGTATTTTATTAGTATCTTCTTGTAGAATATCGACCTAAATATACTTCTTACAATTTTTCAATTCTCTAATTTTGATAATAATCTGTAGTTTTTCCATTTAACCCTATTACAACTATTGTCGTTGTAGATATTGTACTAATAAATGTTGTGAAAGCCTTACCACATGCTGCAGAGGACACTTAGCTAGGTCAGATGAATGCAGCACTTACACAGGCCGTCGTTAGAGACTCGAGGTAGGAAGAATGGGTAGTAACACGTTAAGGCTGTGTAGGTGGCAGATGTGAGAGAGGTGAAGTGGATGGCGTGTGCCAACCGTGGGTTCTACGTGCACCTGAGCACTCTGGCAGAGGTGCGCGAGCGCGTGCTCGAACATGTGAACGTGCTCGCGCGCCCTCTCGTTCTACAGAGAGCGAAACACCCCGTCGTCTGGACTCCTGTCTACGCCAACGTCACTGTAAGTACTCTCATATTTGGGAGTTCATTTTATCACTTTGATACATTGTAACATGTCATTTATTAGGATCCAAAAGTAGCCGATTACTTGTGGGAGCAACGCGAGCGAGCTGAACAAAAGGAGCGCTTCATGAGCCAGCGACGAGATAAAAACCTCTTCAATTCGGACAAGGAACAGGACAGACGGTGGAGAATTACTCAGGTAAATATATCCTTATCATTTTGTGAATCTAATAATAGACGCCATGTATATTGCCATTAGAATTAAATGAGGGTCGAATTACCCTAAAAGCTTTTACGGGGCTGTCTTTGAATTATTTATGTTGCAGATGAAACAAGGCCAGTACAGTGAACTTGGAAATTCTCAGTATCAGTTAATGACGTCAGTATCCATGCCCGTATATGACCTGCGGCACAATGAGGTGAGATGTCGTGCGTGTACCTATTCTTAAGCCCTGAACTTGAGTCCCCTAAAGTGTAAGAAAAAAAGTAAATATTCGGGAAAGAGAATGATTTGCATTACTTTTTATTGATTTGCGGTTTTTAATCTATTGCAGTGTCAGTGTCTTTCTCTCTTCTAGTCAAATTATTCTCTTATCTGTATTATTTAGCTGTACATTACGTCTTTTCTAAATTCTAAATTTTCCACGTAGCATGAACCAAATGAACCTGTGATCTGTTTCAAAAGATTATGTTTACAGATTGGTTTTGTATTTTCTACTAATTGGACGTAAGCTCTATCTCTTCTAATTACTTTCTCTTTACTCTATTGTCTATCTTCTGTTACATGTCAATGTCTATTAATAACTCCGTTTTGTTTGATGGTTTCCCCTCAGAACATCACAGAGAATGTACTGATAAATGAAGCTTACTGGGTTTCGGTTACGAAAGAGGTACTACACTTAGAAAGTTTTGATGATTTAATTGTAAAGTTTTTGCAAGATACAAGAGAGTTTTTATGATTTAGTTTTTTGGATTTCAGTAACGGTACAGTGTTATTTGGCCCCGTTAGCGATGCATCTGTCCTCGATAGATGTGTGCGCGGAGGGCGGCGCGTGCGCAGCCGCCGCACCGCCTGACCAATGTGTTGTCCGACCCTTTGGCTTACTGTAGTGACGTAGTTTCTACTAGATCGTAGGCGTAGACCACTAGGGTGTTATGAACGACTTTTCTATCAATCATCAAGTTAATTTTCTATGCAAGAGTTATGATCTATATACACTACACACACTATCTAATGAAATAAAGTATTTTTGCCTGAATATAGTGATGTCTTCGTAGAGACAACTTTTAAAGATTGACTTGTATGACGACAAGTAAATGTAAATATTTTTGAATAACGTATCGTGCAGCCCGGCGTACACATGACGAGTATGGGGCCTTTGTTACTTGAGTATCTATTGACTTTAAAATATTCTCTTCTTAAGAATGGCAATTTTTGATATTAACAATTTTAGCAATATTTAGTCTTTATCTCCGGAGAGGAGCCATTTTAATTTCTAGCGGAAGTTGTTACAACGCATTTATCTATATGTTATTATATTTTATTGCATTCGTACGTCCACAACCAATCGCAGTCCGTAGAGGAGAACGGCCAGAAAGAGGTAGGCCAACGCTCATAGATCATACTGCCTCCGTGAGACGTGACAGACGATGCATGCGAGACGAGGGACGAGCGCGGCGCCTGGGTGGTGAAGCTGCTTTCAATGTTTGTGCACACTATCTGTTTGTCTAAGGAAACAAGTCTGCAGTTAATATAAGTCACTACTTTGCCTATTTGATTAATTTACAATTTCGACAGTTATTTACATGGATACATTCGAAAGGGTATTTGTATTTTTACAATCAAAATAATGGTAGTGGGTTTTTTTAGAATCTAAAGAGTAGTATTTTAATTTATAACATAAAATTATTTAATATTTGAGTAGTATTGCTAGAACCTGTAACCGTGGATATAAAATTAGAATCCCTTAACATAGTTCTATATAAATAAACATATAGAACTTCGCCTAACGGGGCTTAGATGCTAAAGAATCAGTAATTTATTGCTAGTTTTACAAGATTGTCATAATGTTGTATAAAAATAGTAGTCTGATGGCCAATACGTCGCCAGATGCGGAATACCTTGTAGTTAGTATAATTTTTGACTGTTTACTTACAAAAATAACATATCTACAGTATATTTTTCATATATTTTTCTATTTCGAATGTAGATTTATAAAATGGTAACGTAGAGTTTAGCGATATTGATTTGCAGAACAGCCTGAGACTAAATGATGAATCAATAGAGATTAATAAAGTATTTTGTATTGTGTGGTGTGTTGTATATTGTTGTATTGTTTCGTGTCAGTGTTATGTAATGCGTGTTACATACTTGCAGATGCGTATAGCTAGACTTTTGGGAGTAGCTGGCACTGACGTACCTCTTTCGGAAATACAAGCTCTCATGACACCATACAAGGTATGTAATATTTCTATAATAATAATTAATTGTAATTATTATATTAAACTGTGTTATCCAGATCATTCACATATAATTACTGTTTCAGATCGGTGTCAATGGTTATGCTTTCATAGTGACTAACAACGGATACATTTTGATACATCCTGACCTGAGGCCCGTTGTAAGTACTTAAAATTAACACTACGTAGTGCTTTGAGTAGCCAGTTAGTCAATCGGGATCCAAAGATATATTCAAAAGTACTGATTATAATCAATTATCAACTATCAAAAATTGTAAACTTAGAATCCGTCCTGGCAGCCTATCACGGTTATGTTGTATCAGTACTCAGATATGGCGTAATATATTGGGGTAATTCAGTAGATAGGGAATCCGTATTTAGAGCACAAAAACGATGTGTCAGAGCGATGTGTGGCCTTAACATCAAGGAAAGCTGTCAATCGTTTTTTATTCGCCTAAAAATTCTTACCTTGCCATCGTTATACATATACGAAACTAATGTGTTTGTCAAAACTAATCTCTCACTATATAAAACAGCCACTAAAAGCTACTACAGAAAATTACGCGACAAAAATAAGTCAGAACTTGAAGTAACTCATGGAAAAACTGCGTTAATGAATAAGAGTATCCTCAGTATGGCCCAAAAAATATTTAACAAACTACCTGAGACAATAAAGACGTTAAACTTAGACAATTTCAAAAAAGAACTATTGAAAATTTTGATAAATAAGTGCTATTACTCAGTAAAGGCCTATTTGGACGACAATTCTATAATTACTACCTCAGACAATAGCGCACAACCCCATTTGTTTTGATTTTTTGAATTTTGTTTGACATTGGCCTATATGACATGTAACTTTTTTTGAAATTTTATTGAATTAATTCTATTTTATTTGTGATATGATGATATATGCGTATTAATATCTGTTAATGTTATATTTAACGCTAAATAATATGACACGAAAATTAATCTCTCTAGACAATTTGTTAAATCTTGTTAATATTGGCATTACTTATGACTTATGACTTATTTGATGATCCTAATTTTATTTGGCATTAGTATTGTATGACATGTTACTTAATCGGTTTAAATTTAATTTGCAATTACAAGTGTCAATTAATTTTTGAATGATGACAATGTTAAATAATTTTAATTATATGCAATATTTGTACGCCTCTGGGCAAAACATGGAGAATCTTCCTACCTGTAACACCTCACATACCTATGTTTACAAATAAAAATATTCTGATTCTGAATTACAATTAATTAAAAATCTATTTTCAGTTCCAACAAATCTTGAAACCTAGTTACAATAGTGTCGATATGATCGAAGTTGAACTGTTCGATGACGACCGTGGGCCCAGGAACTTTAGCAAGGAACTCACCGCCGTAAGTGTTAACTCTTCTCAAGAAGTAGATATTCTTTACACGAATAATATATTTTTTTAATTATAATGGAATTACAACTTGAAACAATGTTGCAGTTACGTAAAGAGATAATAGACCAGAAGACGGGCAACAAGGTGATGAGCGTGAAGTACCATCTCGACGACATGGTGAGTTGAGAAAAAAATACTTAACAGATCTTTTTAAAATATAAAGTAGATTGCAACAAGAGTGTACTTAATACGTAATTTAAGTTCTGTGTTCTCAATATGCGAAACTCATGAATTTACAGACTAATTCTAAAATTACTGTCACGTTCAGATCACCAACGAAATGAGTCTATTTTTTATTTTTTTTTAAACGTTGCCCCACACTAGTATTTTCTCCTGTGTCGTGGGTGCGTTTACAAACATACAAGTCACATACACAATGACACCCAGACCCGAAACAACACTTTGTGGATCACACAAAGTGTTGTCCTGTGCGGGAATCGAACCCGCGACACGTTGCACGGCAGCCGGTTGCCCAGCCACCGCACCAACTGTGCAGTAATTCCACTTACTTAACTTTTTCAGAAACGAGTATCTCGAGCAAAAAGACATTACTTCTGGACTGGGATCAGCGATTCTCCATTCACGTTAGTTGTGGCCATTCCAGAGAACTATGGACGACATCGTATCACGCCTCCGCCCACAGACGATATACACAGACTTTCACTAACCTCCAAGAATATTTCAGCGAGGCAATATCTGTCAGACAAGTGGAGCGTCCATCCTGATTGGTAAGTGCTGATAGTCAAAAGAAAGTGCCTGATATGGTCTGGCAAAAAAGTATTGCCCGTTTGCACCTTTAGTAATGGAAATATTTTAACAGGGCCAAAAAATGTGGAACGATATTTGATGGTCATTTATACACTTTCAGGTTGTATTGTCGGCATTACGAGCGCACATTTGCGAATGCTGAAGAAGAATTACTTTACTTCTTGGAACGAGTAGCCAAGCCAGGTTGGCGCTGGCCAGCCAAGCCTCGGCCTCCAGAACACCACAAGAACAAAACTGGACACGAGCGGCACAACAACGGTAATTTAATTATAACGCATGACTTTACTACTAGTACATTTAGTTATAAATTCAGATAGTAGGTAAATAAAAAGAAGGAAAGTAGAAGATAGGGTGTGTAATTTTTCATCACTTTTGGCAAGAGATATCTAATTCTAGTTATCAATAATATGTAGTGCATAATTTAACTTTTCTCCACTTAACACTTTAACTGCCCAGTTTAAAATGGTGAAAGTCAAACCAGCACTAGCGTCAGGTATCGGGGACTGACTGACGTGGCATTCTGAGTGGTTAAGGATTCAAGCTAATTCATCTCGCTCACTCTTCGTTTTTTTCAATTTAAATGGCAAAAAGTAATATAGCAAAAATGATTAATTAAGTCATGTCATGATTGATGACTGGACATAAAATAATTATCTATTTATGATTAACTGGAACTGCTAAGGAACCTGTGTGAAACTATTTTTGCCAAACAGACATTTTATATTTTCCAGGAACATCAGAGGCGAGGGAAAGGAGCAAGAATGAATATTATTGTGAGTGACGGACTATTATTTTGATATAGCACAGTCTGACATTAAGTAGATTGTAACTACCAATTAAGTTTCCTAGCGATATTATGTTATGTATGCAATTTTATCTCGATTCATTCTTGCAGTATCATATTATTTTTATCTCGTCAGGCGATCATGGCTTAATGCAAGCTTTGGTGTATGATGCACGAAACACAGCCTGGTTCAACAAGAGCATTTCCGAATCCGCATCAGATGAAAAGGCGTAAGTAATGTTTTCTATATTCTTTTACACTTCCTAATATTTGTTTTCTTTCACAATTTAAACAAAATGATGATTAATTTTCAAATTTAATTGTAGTTTTGTTACGGTAAAGTATTAATTCCAATTTAATTTGAAGCACATTATAATTTATATCGAATGCATTTTTACTACTTTCACCCGGATAGCCCATTGACAAAAGTGATCGGATTGTTGCCGAGGTAAAGTAAATTTATGACGTGAACCAGCGTGTTGCATGACTTCTTATTTTGATTAAGAGATAGAGATTCAGTTTCGATTGTGTTTTTGTACAAGGACGTAAACAACCAGAATGAGTAAATAATCTCTCTACTAATGCAGGTTAAAAATGTTTAATTGTGTTTTTTTAAAGCGCAGCTTGGAATTGGTTTGTATATTTTCTAATGAATAAGAACAACCATGTGTAGAATAAGATATTATTCGAGCGCTAGAAAAGAAAACGAATAAACAAGTAAACATGAAAAATACGCATGCATGGGTGGATGCGTACCTGACTGCGTAGTTAAGATTATATCAGTAAACGTAAGATTTGAGAAGAAAAGAAATGAATCAAACAATAAGTGTTTGTATATAGGTATCTATTGTTCGATTAGAAAGAGGAGTCCACAAGCAAGAGAGTAAGTAGGTACTCTCTTGCTTGTGGACTCCTCCTGACTTCCTCAAGAAAAATGCTTCCAAATAAAAGACTGTACGAGACACCTTAATGTCCATTTCAATAACGTTTAAAATATGAATTTAGGCTAAATAAACAGTGAATTTAATGTTTGTAACAGGGTGGAGTTCATTCAACGATTTGGATACATCGTGGCTTTCCTGTCGACACATAGTGGCCTCACTCGATGGCAGACTCATCCGCCTAAGGAACATGATAATGACAAGTAAGATAATGTACTTAACAACCATTTATTACAGAAATAATTAACTATGTCGTATTTAAGAATGTTCTTCGATTTAATATGAGTATCAAAAACTGTATTTAATCAATGAATTCATCTCAAACGAATGATTTTTTTCTACATCTTTTTTTCGGCGAATGGAAACATTTTGTTTGAAAATTGATTTGTGAAACAATTTCTTCTATTTCCAGGCCTGAATTTGGAAAGCAGTGGCCACGAGCGATCGAGGAAGTATGGTACCGTCGTGCCGTGGAACAGCACTACGTGGATCCTCTCAGTTACGTGTACAGTGTCGACCTGAGCACTGACAAGTTTCCTCTCAACGTCAGCCTGGCTATGGTCACTGCATCGCATGCGGTATTCCACGGAGACGGACATAGGAAGGCTCCAGCCGCTGTCGTTGGCTTCCAGTTCAAACACGAGCGACTCAGCGAATGGTTCGATAACATTACGTCTTCGGTAAGTGTTCTTTCAAGTCCCAAAGTTTCGAACGACATGACATATTTCTATTTTTGTTTTAGAAATAACTTATAGGTACCCAGACAGGATTTTAAAATTTTACCAAATAGGTTACTCGAACAGATTTAGATTTACTCTGCTCATTTATTCCAGTGTGAACACAACAAGGAGTGCACAACCTGTCAATCTGATAACTGGGACTGTTATTTGGTGGACAACAATGGCTGGATAGTTGTGACCGAAGACTCGACTCAGACTGGACAATTCTTTGGAAGGGTAAAATTAATTTCAGTAAATCCGAACGTAGGCAATAATAGAACTTATTTGGGTGATAAATTATTATTAAGAGTAACCGATGATATAGATAATATGTCTCCATTTCCAGATCCGACCAGATATTATGGCGCGATTGGTGGAAGACGAAGTTTATAAGGCGGTACACATTGTAGACTACCAAGCAGTCTGCTTCAGAGAGAAGAAAACCACGAACCCAGCTACAATGCTTTTTACCGTAATACACGATATATATACCTATGCTTATACAGATTTTATTGTCATACAGCCAATAGCATAGATTCACATAAAGAGAGGAGTGCGAACTTAAATAACAAGAATAAAGGATTCAAAGACTATGACTACCATCATGATATCAGGCCTAGTATAATTTCTTTTTAATTTACAGCCACTCGAAAACTTGCGGCTCGTGATGGCTTGGTTTATAGCCACTACGGTCTGGTTCTACAACTGCATCACCACAGGTTTGGCACAAGCATCCAGCTACTCCTTGGACGATGGTACGTAAACTCCAAGCTTAAGTCATTGGGCGTTTGTTTGTTGATACATGTGCTAGGATAGTTCCGAGAATATTCTAAAATAACTAATAATTATTGTGTCGATTGGCGCGACAGGCTAAATGTTGTGGATTTTTATGCGCATTCGATGTTGCTCTTGAGCGTTGTCAGCATGTACTGTCGGTCTGCATGACAACGAGCACTTATAGCCGAACTAATCTGTGTAGAACGCTAACAATGCGTTTAAATGGACGTAATTAATATTTTTATTTTGCGCGGAAAACTAAATTGTGCTTATAAATGTTTCTGTGCATGATATACATGACTTTGTTAAATGGAAATATAATTATGTTGAAAATTATTAGGTTTTAGTCTACCTTAGATTGAACTAACACGTATTACTAGTCAAATGTTTTAAAACTTTGAAACTCTTCGTCACTTTGAATACACGAAAGTTATTTGGGTGCATGAGTGTGCACCACGATTGACCTGCACTCAACATTACTGTTCGTAGCTGGTTATCACAATACTTGTAGCGAACGCAAAATTCATTCATGGAGTCAACAATTGGACTTAGATATTTCTACTAAAGTAGTAATGACTCCATCTTTTTTCAGAGAATGTTACACCCACTGGTGAGTTACTTGTAGAGCGAGCACACACGCACGTCGACAATTACATAGATACAATACTTTTATAGATTTATGTTTGGTCAAATAGATTTAGTTGTGTACTCTTATAGAACGCAAGCTTATTCTCGATTTGTAACAAAATTATCAACTTTTTATTCACGATTGAACATTTTATTTGTAGACGCTTCTTGCCCATTGAACGAGAGTAGGCTTGCTTAACAGGGGAAAGAGAATGTGCATGTTTGTAGAATTGAAGAGGGATATTTTAATAAATTGGGACTGTCGCATATATCTTGTCAATTGGAAAAAGTGGTTGCACTGAGTATGTAATGTGAATCATCTTCCCTTTCACGGAAGGCGTGATGTAAAATAACATCATTTTGATTTGCATGTTTTCAGGCTACTTTATTGCAATTTGAAGTTAGGACCAATATTTACCAATTCTTTGTTTTTCTTTTTACATCTCGTATGTGTAATGTTTTTGATTTTTCTGAAAATAAGTAAATTTATATATTGATTCTTCTTTAATCCATTTACCTATGTAAAATTCTGTTTACATACATCTAAACTTGTACAGATCTCTAAAACATTTTATTCTTCTGCATGTTTAATTTTATTTTTCTCTATATTTTTTTGCAAAAATGAACAAACCTATCCATTTTGCTCGTGCATGGAACTCGAATTATTTGACAGCAAACTGATAGATATTTTCTGATCCTATAGCGTACCAGAGCTACGAAAACGATGAAGAGACTGACGACCCGAGTATGTCTAAACCTCCGAACATGCGAGTGTTGGAGAGAGACTATGAGAAGCTGGTGTTGATAAACCGAACCAGGCCAACTCCTTGTGACAGGGAGATGTATCTATATCAACTGACGGACTACAGCAACCTCGATGCGAAGCTGAACGTGCCAGTGGATGATAAATGCCACCGGCCCTTCTACGCACAGCATGTCAACTACACCAACATGCTAATGATAGTCGTAGACGCCAACTGTCCGAAACTAGAAGTTGCCGCCATGTCAGTAGACGCGACTGAGGTGAACTACAACGAGTCGCTGCCCTGCTTGAAGCATATGCATCCTTTGTACAGGAAGCAACCTACTTCGTGTATCCGGAATCATACTGAGGTATGTTTCGGCACTAATATTAGACCACAGTACAACAAACTACAAACGAAAGTAGGTTTATATTCATTCTGGTCTAAGCTGTTAAACCAACTTTGGTACAGAGATGAACTGCAGTTAATCATGCAACAGATACATAACTGTTTGAACTAGTATTCATTTTTTATTTTGTTGACGTAAACGATGCCCCGAGTAAAAGCTAGGTAGGTGAAAATTATACCTTTCTATTTGAGAACGACGAACGCACACATACAAAAGATTAAATGCCTGCCTCCAAGCAAATGTTACGTAGTGATTGATTAGATCCGTTACTAACAAAGACAACAAATTTTACAGGAGAGCAACATCGACATGTGTGGACGCGGCAGTTTACCGGGCAATAGCAAGACATGGGTTACCTTGAGTCTATTTTTAATTCTTCGATATCTGGCGTAGATTTTGGAACTGTCCTATTAAGTGGCTAAGAGCCATCACGCATATATTGTATGTTAAACTATTGTAAAGTATGCCATGTTCTTCAATTATTCAATCTCTTCCCAATAATAGTCAAAGTTGTCAACAACAGAAAATATCATACCTGTGTTCTATGTAAGTACCTTTAAAATTCTCAAATCAAAATAATAGATCTTATAAAATACCTATGTATTACGTCTTGTTATCAAATGTCATAGTTTATTGAAATATAATAACTTTAAAGACTTGTCAAACATATTTAAAACTTCTAAATAGTTTATATTGTGTTAATAAAATTGTGAATTACATTGATCTCTGCTTTTAGATTAGGTAGGTAATTAAAGAAAGTACATGTCATTCCCACATATCAAATTTTAAATGATAGAGTATGCTCCCATTGTGCCACAATAGGAAGCAGTAATAAAAATATTCATATCAACAAATTGGACGATCCTCAAACATCTGTGGGGTGTTAATTAAATTAAATAACTAGTAAAAAAAAAATATTGGTAAGATAATAATATAGCTTTTGTAAAAGAAATGGCTTTATGCATAATTTTCTAGTTTATACTTTGTCAGTTTTTTTCTGTTGTAAATTAATTTTAATGATACCTGTGCTCCGTCCTGCCGGTAAATTATTAATGGGATGGAAGTATTTTATAACATCCGCAACAACAAGCAATTAAGGAGAACATTTCAAAGTAAAATGTTATTGTATTCTTCAATTACTTATATCAATGCAATATTACACCACGGAGTGGTCATATATTTGTAATTATATTATTATTAGATTTTAGTATTTTGAATCTCTGTCATTTACGTATTTGTCTTAGACGTGAACTCTTTACTTAATTACTGAAATGTGATTGTTTGATTGTACAAAATAAATCATTATTGGAATAATTCAATGTGTTTTTTAATATTGCCACCACCAGAATGAATAATTGGTAATGGAAATAATTTCACTTGGATATAATTTTACAAGTTATGAAAATAAGATAGTAAAAGGAGACATGCTGTAATAAAATCACAATGTAAAATCCATTTCTGCAATAATTTATTCCAGTATATTTATGTTTAACAAATTTATATTTTCAATGTCAATCATTTTCACTATACTAACTAATAGATAAAGAATATTTAGCAATATCTTACTTGACTCGATTAGTTATTATCAACTGTCTTCATATTTGTGTACTTAGCAAAGCGGTTGATTTCTTCTAAGAGTATCTGACGTTTCTGTGCTCGGAGGAGGCCGTGCTGCAACTCTTCCAGTCGGCTATCACCCTCCATGAATCCCTTCAGATTGTGAACTGTGCCACCTCCCTCCCGATGCTCTGTAACTCTGTCTTGTGGGTAATTGTATGTTCTGATTTTCTCATTTCTGTTACTTGAACCAACCTGCAAACAATTAAGAATCGAAATTTGAATTTGGTATAATCATTATTTTACTACAAATCTTGCTTTTATACTTATACTTTATATAAATGTGTATAAGTACAAAAGCCTGGAGAAGGGAGCAAAGAACACTGGCCGTCATACAGTATTCTAAGATAAATATCTTTATGTCCCACCGGTTTGTATCGTTAAAATGCATTGTTTGTGTTGTTTTAGTAAGGAAATAACATTGTTTAAACTGTCAAACACCAAGCGGTCACCGGTGACCGCAACCTATTGTTTTATAATTGTGTCTATAATGACGGTGCTTGACGAGTTAAGTACCTAAATCATTGTAGGTGGTTATGTATAATGATGAGAATTTATTTATTTAATGTACATAAAGTAAACATAAAAGGACACAAACCTGCGCTTTCCTTTCACTATTGATTTTAGATTGTTGTTCTTCTTGTTGTTTCTCTAATAATAGTGTCCTTAACTTTTGTATAGCAATCTCTTTGTTCTTTATTTGTGATCTACCTTCCTGACATTCAACCACTGTTCCTGTTGGAGTATGGGTGATGCGGACAGCACTGTCAGTAGTGTTCACATGCTGACCACCAGCCCCACTAGCTCTTTTAGTTTCAATGACCAAGTCACGATCAGAGATGTTTGCTTCAATATCAGTAGGCTTCGGCAAGACTGCAACAGATACTGTACTCGTGTGTATGCGCCCACCCTTTTCAGTAGTAGGAATTCTCTGGACACGGTGTACACCAGCCTCCATCTTCATTAATTCTGCCACTCCTACACCATCAATGAACATTGAAGCTTTTCTAATGCCACCAATATCTGACTTCTCAAGAGACACAAGACAAACTTGCCAGTTTTTGTACTTGGCATATAATTCGTACATATCGAACAATTCGCGCGCGAAGAGCATGGCCTCCTGCCCGCCGGCACCTGCCGTCACCTCTAGCAGCACGCCGCCCTCTGAGAGCTGGGGCTCAAGCAGCGCTGACTGTAATTCTATGTCTACTTCCGTAATACGCTTTAAATATATTTCAGCTTCTTCTTTTATCATCTTCTTCATTTCATCATCGTGATGTGGTTTTTTATTGAGTTCTTTAAGCGTTTCAATGTTGTCGTACAATGTGACTCGTTGTTCCAATACATTTACGATTGGTTTTATTTGAAACAAACGCCTGTTTTCTTCAGAAGTCCTTTTCATATTAAGGCACAGGTGTTCATGTTCAAACATTAACTGCTTTAAGTACGCTTGAACGGCAGGTTCAGACAAATTTAAAGCATTTTGTGAACTAAACTTACGGAGTATGTAGAAGTTTTCAGCTGTAAATAGCCGCCTCGAGAATAAAATTCTTGCAAGAGACATTGCTTTCGTGTATGAATATTGCTTTTAAAAACTTTAAACTTTGATTACAAGCGTTTTTATAATAGAAAACATTTTATGATGAAGCCGTGTAAATAAAAATATTCCTCATAGAAAGAGAGGTTATAAAACACAGCTGATGATCATTTTGACAGATATCAGACAACTGTCAAGGGTCAAGTCGAGTCAGTCAAGTGAGTCTAGCTAAGTTGAACACAGATTAAATAAGTCCTATTTTAGTTTTTAGTTGGTCAAGCTCACCTATTATTTCTTGGAAGACAGACTGCACAGGTATATAACGCTTTTTAAAGGTAATAGTAATATCAAACCTTTATTGTAAAAATTAATCACAATATTCTTTGCTCTCGTCTCGCGATCGCGACATTTCGTTTTATTTCAAATTAAGGAATTTGCTCACTAAACGGTGATAATGTTGCCGTGGAGGACTTAAACAGTTCCAGGCCCCCGAAGCGAAGAGCAGGAGTAGGAACGGCGTGGTTTTTAGTTATTATGAGTCTCGACGCTCCCTCACTCGGGAAGAGAAGTCATTCCATTATATTATCCCTAAAAAAAGGCGGCGATAATATTACTTGCCATCCTTGTAAATTCGGGCAAAACTACTTTACAATAGACGTATTTTTCTTTTATTGTTATTTGTTCCGATTTATTGTGTGCCTAAGAGCCCCAGCGTAGTCTAAGATGGCCCTGTCCTTGAGTGAAGGTGAAGTATGAGTGGAGAAGACGGCGGTGGAGTAACTTTATCCGCACAATGGCTAGCAGTGGTAGAACCCAAAGAATGAAAATTGGCTGATGGTGATAGTGATGACAATAAGAATTTTAGTGTTACATTACAAAAAACAAATGGAGTCCTTTTATTTCATAATGAATTATTTAATACGTCAGCAGCAAAAACCGTCATGTTATTTATAAAATCCTTAAATCAAACTAATTTTTCACTGACTCTGCTGCATATTGATTGATTTCCTCCATGAGTGTTTGGCATGTCTGCTCTTTTAACAAATTCTCCTGGACCTGCTCCAATTTTTCGTTACCTTGCATGAACCTTTGCAAATTTTGAACAGTCCCGCCACCTCTTCGATGTTCTGTTACTTGGTCCTGTAAATAATCATAAGTCCGAACTTCTTGCCGTCCATTTGTCATAGAGATCTGCAATAATAAAAAGGTTATAAAAACGTATTCTCAATTTAACATGAATTGTTATATAATCCATGAATGTAGAAATAAGCACCCAACCTCAGATATGCAGTTGCTTATTTGATCTTGGTTTTCTAACAACAGTGTCCTTAATTTCTGAATGGCAACGTGTTTATTCTTTGTTCTCGATTTATTTTCCTGACATTCAGCTACCAACCCGGTTGGGGCGTGTGTGATCCGAACAGAGTTATCGGGAAGTTTTTCTTCGATAATATCAGTTTCAGGAATACTTAGTTCTTCTTCCGTCGGCTTTGGTAAAACAGTTACAGCTACTGTACTAATTTGAATGTTCTGGCCGTTTTCCATGGTGGCAGAGGTTTTTTTTGCACAGTGTATCCCAGTCTCCACTTTCATAAATTCAACTGCACCTAAACCTTCAATGAACATAGAACCATTTATAATACCCTCCTCATCTGACTTCTCATATGAGACAATGCTGGATGCCCAGTCTTTATAGTTTGCATATGATTTATACATTTTAAATAGTTTTTGTGCTAAGTTCATCGCTTCTTTTCCTCCTGATTCCGCTTTGACTTCTAGCAACACTACACCTTCCGTTAGGTATGGTTCTACGAGCTTCATTTGCAATTCACGATCGAGATCTTCCATACGTTTTTCGTATATTTTACTTTCTTCTTTCATCATTTTTTTCATCTCAGCGTCATCCTCATTCCGAGAGTATTTCGTCTTAATAAGTTGTTCGAGCGATGCAATGTTCTCAAGCAAAGCAATACGGTGTTGAAGTACATTAACGATTGGTTTTATTTGAAAATAACGACGAGATTCTTCCGGAGTTCTTGTCACTTTCATATAGAGGTCTTCATGCTCGAACATCAGTCTTTTCAAGTAACCTTCAATAGCCGGTTCGGATAGATTAATGGAAGCTCGTGAGCTACTCTTTCTAGTTAAATTTTGTTTTACAGTGGAAATAATCCGTCTTATAAATACAACCCTAGAAAACTTGGACATTCTTCTTCATTGAATGTTTTAAAATAAAATTCAAGAATTTATTCTTGAATTTCATTCGTTTTAGCATGTATGACAGAAAGCTCAAAAAATTGACGGATTTGTCTTTCCTTGTATGACGTTCTATTTTTTTATTACAAAATTATTCATTGTCGGTACCAACACGGCACCTATATAGGTTAGTTACAAAAATGATTTATGTACCTACGATTTTTCAATAATTTAGAAATTTTCTTTTTCTATTAATAATTTATTGTTCATTTAAATAAAAAAAAATTTAAATGAAGTTCGTAGGTAGCGCTATCTAGTGCCGAATAGAATAAACAGTTGACATATAACTTCAATAAACGAATAACAGATGGCAGTAGCAGGTTCTTTTAAATGAGAATTCCGTCCCGTGGCGTCTGTAGCTTTCCGTTATTACTGATTACTACAATATTATAGTGTAGGTGTAGGTGTAGGTACTAATAACAACCGAGAAGGGTGATGTTTAAGTGCTTAATACAGAAAGAAGGTATTCTAAGAGTCCTGGGCCCGACTGCTGAGACTTGGACTTCTGCCGTTACCAGTGGAATACATATGTTTATTTAAAATTCTCTACAAATTATATTTTTAAATACTACTTACAAAATAAAAATAATATTTAAAAATATAAAAAATTAGAGCCGACCGGTAGCTGGAGCATACCTACCTACCAACCTATACATTAAGTGGTAAGGCTCCAGAGACAGAAACCTCCTCACGATACGTGCCGTTTCTAGGAGAACTGCCTTCTGTATCAGGCCATCCACCTAGCCACGCCAGCCTCCTAAGATGGATGTTGAGGCTTTTAGGGATTAACCCATTGGCCGACACGACTATCGGCACAATGATAGCCGAATCCACACTCCACATGTCAGGAACTTCGTTAGCTAAGCCTAGATATTTTATTTGTTGCTCTTCCTCAGCTGTCACGAGGTCCTCATCATGGGGAATGGTGATTTTTTTTATGAGATAAGCCGGTAAATAATCGGGCCTACGGATCACCTGATAGTAAGCAATCAGCGTCGCCCACGGACACCCGAAACACCAGAGGCGTTACAAGTGCGTTACCGGCCTTTTGGAAATTAGGAATAGGATAGAAATTATTCCCGAATCCCCGAAAGCGGAAGGATTCGGGCATAATTCGGGAATTGGGGAGACTGGGGAAGGGGGTATTTATATATTGGGCCTCCGGTAACCTCACTCACACAACGAAACATAACGCAAGCGTTGTTTGACGTCTGTTTTCTGTGAGGCCGTGATATCACTCTGGTCGAGCCGGCCCATTTGTGCCGAAGCATATTTCTCCCACATTTAAACAAATTATTATTATTATTATTTACTATTATTTAAATTTCGAAACACCCGAAAATCCTAAATAGTAGAAAATCCTAAACGCGAGACCGGTTGCTCAGCTGCTCGCTCGCTTTTCCGACTACTCGACAAATACATATTGCCTACGATACAGACTCTAAAAGTAAGTACCTACAGTTGATTATCATCGTCATCACCAAAAGCCCGTGATAATCCATTGCAGGACTATGGGCTTTATCTGCAAAAGCTGTCATAACCTATGAGACAATATTGTTAAGGTCATTGTTCTCGGGAATGAAAACTTTGACCACAATATCTAAAAACGCAATCGGGATTGGAAAGTAGATACCAAGTTCACATATAGTTCCTATAGACTTTTAGTCTACTAGGTCTATCCCTAACAATCAGCAAAGTGGTGTGATCCTGTAATAAACATCTAAGTCAAATCTACTTTTAAATAAAACTCAATACATCAATACTGAAAACGTTTATTTTAAACCACCTTCACAAAAACATCTTACCTAATGCTTGCTCAAACATTCAACCCAAATGGACGTTACAACTTTTAGAATTTAGTGTGTATTCTTATTTAAGTTCACTTGACTCCAGAATAGTTCGTGTGTTCAATGAAAGTTCAAAATAAATAACGCAGATTAAACTAGTGACATTTATTTAGTAGATTTTAGTCGTCTAACACTACCTACTCCCCTTCCTAAGACACTGTATCTGAAACTATCCCTAGTGGATTACTTTGAACATTGATTGCTGTGATAGCTACATAAGACATTACTTACCTATGTATAAGTGTAGAGAAAGTAACCATTAAATTGTGTACATAGTTAAGTAAGTATTTAGGTAACTAGATGAAATGCTATATCTAAATGATAAAAAAAATAAGCTAAGGGCACATAATATGCTAAAATAATTTACAGAAAGTCTAAACAACAACTAGGAAATTATTGCGGGTGTAACCGTCAGACCGCATTGAAATAGTTCTTCTGTCGGCTAAGGCTTCCTGTTATCGGCGTTCGATGGTTGCATTCCAAACACTCCAAACATATTCCGAACGATTACCACGTAGACCGCAGCGATGCGCCTATTGATAGAATTATTAGCAGGCACAAAGAGAGTTTCCTCCTCAAACCGCAAGGACGTCACTTCTGCGAGGCACATTCAACGGTAACTAGCCAAGGATCGACGAGCCCGTATGTCTTAAGCATTAAGGGTTGTTTTTGTAGAGGTATACATATTAATGCATGACGTGTATGGAGTTATTAGTGCTAATGGCGATGGACAGACGGACGGTGCAACCACACCGAACTTCCTTTGTTTCATCGGTTGCGGTGCAAATTATGAGCATGCTGCGTGCACCTACAGTTAGCCTTTAGCCGCTTACTTCAAAGTTCAATGAATAGTTTCAGTTCCATTTCGTATTTAAGGAGGTATCCATCAAATCTTCGACGATTTCGTCAGTCCAGTGATAGGTCCACGTGGCTAGAGAGTACAGATTAATAATATCTCATGGTAAACTATTTAGATTTGAAAGGTAGGTAAGTGGTATGTCTTACACTTCTTAGGGCCGGTTTCACAATATCTTGTTAGCCGCTATCTACCACATAAAATTGAATTAAGAACGTCAATTGTATGAACTATCTGTCACATAAGTTTATCAGGTACTTATAAGGAGGTGGTGAAACCTAAGACACGAACACACTTACTTATGCACTTTAATCAGGCACTTCCAATTCACAAGATTCATTCTACGGCTTTAACGTTTTGACAGGAATACCTATGAGTACGAGTAAGCATCATGTATGAAATATATCATTACATGATTACATAACGTATTTATCCGGTACATAAAGTGTAATGTGCTTCGATTGCAGTTCGTTCAAACGGCATCGGCATTGAATTAAATTGATGGCGTACACTAAGCGATAATGTTAGCTAATGCAACATAATTGCCGTTGAGCTCCCGTACGTACTGCCTGCACCTACTACTCATTCATTTTATTAATGAACCAACACACGCGCACTGTATTTTAATTAACATTGTTTACGCGTGTGCGTCTATCTAGCTTTGCGCATATTGTGAGAGCGTTTACTACAAGTAACTTTGTAGGTATAGGTACGCATTGAAACCGATATGTTTTCATTGTGCTTGGAATTCCTGGACATTTTCTTATCAAATCTTTTCAATGTGCTTAGATACTTACGTACATGCTAGTTAGGTAGGTTTCCCTAATATAGGTAGGTAAACACGATATAAACGATACAATACATGCATGTACGAAGGACACACTCACGATATATACCTGTGATGAAAGCCAATAAAATCGCATTAAATATACTTACTTAGCATTTTACGGTATCCAATCTACATACGTACGTACTAGTTTGGGAGGATGAGAATATTACAGGAAGCACTTTATCGAATATGTTCACACAAACACTATACAAAGCGTGCCAATCCATCGCAATCACGGAGCACAAAGTCGAAATGTTACGAAAGCGTAAATATTTCATCTGGAGTAAGTAATCGAGCAAATTGGCCAACACTCTATTTCCGGAGGGTTCCGCTACATTTGCAGGGAGAAGTGGCTACATTTCCTCGCCCAGTAAATATTGGTTCACTAAATTCACACTAAGGGTACGGGCTCATAAAAGCTCCGATCGTAACGATCCACCGACCGATTTACGCGAATTTCCCCTCAATTTTGATAAGGAGCAATTTAGTTTTATGACCAGTTGAAGCTGAGGATGCTGACCTATTAAGAGTTCTATATCACATACTTATATGATTTATTTAAAGATTAATGCTTTTTTAAATCTTATCGAGTCGACGCTACGCGATATATATGAATTACGCACACTCTACGGCGTAAAGTGTGCGTACTGTGCGTAGTACCTAAATTATTTAGTCGTACTTCGGGTTTCTTCGCATTTTGTTCTCAGTTTGAACTAGGGTATAATGAGAAGCTATTTGCCTACTTCTCATCCAAAACGACATACCTTAACACTCAGCGCGAGGCTAAGGGCGAAGGTTCACCTCACAACGGACACATTAGTCGTGGCCCATTTCCGCGCGGAGTGCTCAGTTTGTGTACTCCGCAGTCCGCACTCCGCACTCCTCACTCTCTGCCTCTTAAATAAATATCCCACGTTTGTGCAATATAACCGCTAACAACACTTCACACTTTACTTTTACTGGGGAAGACATTTATTGCGCCCGCATAAATCCCCTCGATTTATTGTTTCACCTACAAGTACATATTTAAACTTTTTACAGTGCCTGTTATGGTTGCTTTGTGAAAATAAATATGTTTTTGTTTTTTTATTAATAGTATGTAACTGGCTGCAAGCAGTGTCTTCAGTACCTACCTGCACTTTTGCGCAGTTTCTTAACCGGTAGTTGATGATAAAACGTTAATTAGTTAAATTAAGCAAATGTCGTTCGACTGTCTTGTTGTCCGAGTGGTCGTAATTGCGACTGCCGGGCAATAGGTCTTGGGTTCGATTCCCGGGTCGGGCAAAGTATTACTGGTTTTTTTATCCTATTACTTGGAACATTATACAGTAGTATATCACTGTCACATTATAATGTGCACCTCTGCCTACCCTTTCGGGAATAAAAGGCGTGATGTTATTTTCTATTAAGTAAATGTGTACCTACGTCACTAAGTACCTAATCATTCGTAAATAAATTAAATGAACGTGTATTGCTACGAAATCGTAGGGAACGAAAAATCTGACAAACAATTAATAATATCATAATCAACATTACACAGAAATTCTGTTTTCAAATCAAAAAGTGTCAAAAACTAAACATCATGAATAACGCAATAACATATTCATGAATAGTGGAGTTGTTAGAAAAGTTGTTCTACAATAATTGCTTTTAATTCTATATTGTTTAGTGTCAAGTAAAGCAAAGTCGAGTTCGCGTGTACGGCCGGCTAATGGGCCATTAGCCGAGGCGAGCAAACAATGCGATTGTTTTCTGTCGTGCCTTGCCGAGTGCCGGCCACTCGCATCTACTCACTACTGACGTCGAATTTTAAAGAAGTTGGTTCCAAGAAGGTAATGTAGGTAGACAACTAGTACACTTGCACTAGTCCTTGATGTGTATTTCATGTTAGTACAATAAATGTTTGTGATAGGTATTTATTTGAATAGAAGCATTTTATAAGTTGACTAGCTGACTAGGCAAACTTCGTAATTTATTTATCTCATATCTTATAAACATTCCTTTGACTTCCACAATTCAAGACCAAAATTAGCCAAATCACATACAAACATAACATCACGCCTTTTATCCCCGAAGGGGTAGGCAGAGGTGTATAGGTATTATGTCACTGTACCTACAATGTAACACCCACTTTTCACTATATTCACTATTTATATTATGAATCCCATGTAATAGAGGGTGAGCCTATTGCCATATACCGGACACAATTGCAGACTCCGTGCTACTACTGAGAATTTTTTAAAAACCCAGTAATACTTTTCCCGACACGGGAATCGAACCCGAGACCCCTTGCCCGGCAGTCGTTTGCGACTACTCGGCCAACGAGGCAGTATTTAGCCAAATCAGTTGAGCCGTTCTCGAGTTTTAGCAAAACAAACGAACAGAAATACATTTTTATTTATAAAAAAAAGGCTATAGGGTGATCAAAATAAAGGTTTTGGTAATTTCAAAAGAAAATTGTTCTCGATTAGATCACGTCTGTGCATAGATCTCCATTTCTTTCGAAAAGGTTTTTCTTTATTTCAAATAATAGTTTTATAGAAGAAAGACAATGTGTGTGTTTTAGTTTAAGTAATAGCTAACAACGGAATTAATAATAATCTAAATTAAAATATCATACTTTTAAGTTTAATCCCGAAGAGATTAAAGTTGTGTTGATACTACGTGACTGCTGTTTGTCCCTTAAAATGATAGAAAAACACAGTTAATTATTTCTTTACAGGCTTTCATACTTAGAAGTGGATACTAACTTATTGACTTAGAACAACTTATATGGTAGGAACTGTTAAGCGACCTCGCTCACACGCGGATATCAAGAAAAAGCAAGATTATTACTTTAAAAGACATTTCTTTTATTTAAAAAATATATTGATGACAATATAAAAATAATAAATCTTACGGATATAAATGCAGCGAGTACCGCTATTCTAAGCATTGAATTATTAATTTCTACAAACACTTACTTCATATAAAGGCCATATCAGTAAAAGTGGGAGATATTGTAAAATTATTTTCAATTACGGATATCGTTAAATACTTTTCGTATTGAAAAGTGTATATTATTAAAACTAAACAATAGTTCTCTCGTTCGTAAGTCCGGCACAATGGTCCGTGGCATCACCTGGACACAAATAAAGCGCATTTCCTAGAGATTACCACAATTGTGGTTTATTAACGACATAAAATTGTGTGTCGCCGAATTTGTCGTGTCTCAGCGGGACGTAATTCAATTTATTTATGGCTTACCAAAACATTTACCCTATTATTGTTATGTTGTTATGGCTGTATTAAAATGCCATAAAATTTATGATGCTTGCAGAATTTTTGTCAAAAGGATTTTATCTTTAGGGATTGGTGTTAGAGTATATTGTTGTTTGTGCGTAGGTTTGCGGGGTAGGATGACAAAGGTTGTTCGTCCCCCTCGATTACAGTGTCGCGAGGAGGCGAGAAGTCGGCGTGACGCAGACTCAGCGTTGCCATATTGTCTCACTCGTGTTGGGGGAAGCCACACTGCCGCCACGATGCTAAAGGGGTGACTACACGCTACGTGGCAAATTGATTGTCATTTGCTGTTGAACAACATTGTAAATGGAATCGAATTTAATTTAACCGAAACGTTTTGGTCGTTTAATTTTATTTATGCCGTGACAACAAATAATTTTAGTTGCCTACATGATTTTATCGCGCTTTCTATTTAGACACGACGTGTTACGTGTCTTGTACTTGGCAATAGATGGCGTTAGTACGTAAATACTTATGTAGAGGTAGTTGAATACAAAGCTTGTTTTTATTCATATCTAGATATCTGGTGATAATAAAAACAATTAAGTATACTAACTACGTGTTGATTAAGATAAACAAATTTTGCATTTTAGTGGTTGAAGATTCTTCCTAATAATTATTATAATCAGGTACGAACGCAAGAAAATTATAAATCTTTCTTGGGCAAGTAAAACACACATATGATGTAAAATTTATTAAAAGAATATCACGACCTCTTTTTTCGAACTTCACCAAATTCTCATTTCCGTAGCGCGTAGAAACTCGTAGCCTTCGGCGTAGCAAAGTGTCGCGGTTTAATTGTTATCGTGTCTAACAAACTTTGATGCAATGATTTATATTTGTTGTTAGTTGTTCTACAAGACAACTAGGAAGTTTTTAGTACGTATAACACTAAATAGGTATTGTTTTATTTAACAAATTGTTTACATATAAAAATTAATAGATTGTTTAATTAAGTCACCCATGCCTTCATTATACCTGTACATTGTGACATCTAATGTAACACAAGGGTACATTCTAGTGGAAAAAAACATATACTTGCTTTGGGGGTATACCTGCGGAACTATTGAAACTGTTTCAATACTGGTACTCGAATCAGACTAACTGTGTCAGGTGGTCAAACTGTCTTTCAAAGTCGTACGGGTTGGAGTGCGGAGTGAGACAGGGGGGGTTGTCTTCTCCAAAGCTGTTTAACTTGTACATAAATGACCTCATAGTCGGGCTCAGTGGCATGCGTGTCGGATGCCGGTTGGGGGGTGTCTGTGTGAACAACATCAGCTATGCCGACGTTATGGTGCTGCTGGGCCCGACTGCGAGGTCAATTAGGGGGATGCTCAAAGTTTGCGAGGAATACGCCGCATCACATGGTCTTATATATAACGTAAGGAAAACACAGTTCATGGTCTTTGGGGCTGCCGGCAAGTGCCCTGACTCCTTTCCTTCAATAACTTTGAATGGCTCTAGTATAAAGCAGGTAACGAAGTTCAAATATCTGGGACATATACTTGTCGACGACCTTAAGGACGATGAGGACGTGGAGAGGGAGCGCAGGGCGCTGGCGGTTCACGGGAACATGTTGTCGCGCAGATTTTTTCGTTGTACCGATCAGGTAAAAATAACTTTGTTTAAAGCGTACTGCCAAGGCCTGTATGCGGGAACTCTGTGGTTCAGCTGTTCGCGTGGAACGCTAAGCGCCTTGCGCGTCCAATACAATAATGTTTTCAGGATGATGTTGAAACTCCCGCGTTTCTGTAGTGCCTCGGGGATGTTTGCTCAATCGCATACAGATAGTTTTCATGCGATCATCAGAAAAAAGGTGGCATCGCTTGTGAGAAGGATCCGGGGGAGTGACAACAGTATCCTGAAAGTCATTGCCGAGGACCCGAGAGCTCCTGTACTGAGGCATCTCATGAGTACATGACGCATTGATTTTAAAGTTGCCAAATATAATTGTAATTATTACTAATCCTAGTGTTTAAGTTTAGCATGTAAGTTACTAACAAAAGTGGATTATTTGTTGTCCGAATAAAAACCTTTATTATTGTTATTATGTATGTCTTTACCATTCACGGGACCACAGGGTCCCGGTCATTTGGGAGGCGTACGAGGGCCCGAAGCCAACTGCGCAGAGGCCCTTTAGACAACTTTAATATAAATGTAATGGACACACAAACCGGCGACTATCCCTGTATGCACTATGGAAATGCACCCAAGGACAGTCCCCGGTTAGTGTAGAACTATTGTGGATAATGGAAAAAAAAGGTGGGGATATGGATGGGTTGCTGCATGTGGACTGGGAAATTGGGAACTATGGATGACTATGGCACCTGCCGAAACAATGTAATTATTACACGTAAAAATGGCAGGCGGAGACTCGCCAACTCACCGACCGGGCCCCGGAAATGGTTGCTAGATATAGCAACAGAGGGGCAACGAGAATGTGAGTGGCTGAAGGGTTAAGAAACTACCACCGCTTTCTACTCAGATCATCTGCTCCAGCCAAAGCCTCCTGCATCCCTGACCCACTCGCGACTTACGAATAGTTTCTTACCCACCGAGCAGGATCACTGCTCTTGCGACTCCACTCTGGACGGCCAATGAAGGCAAGCCAGAGGTGGGAGACCTGTTCCTTGTCATCGTTCACTCCAGCCAGCCAATTAAGGCAAGCCGGAGAAGAAGGAACGGTGACTTCTCCCCCTGGAGCACTCGGGATGATGGTAGCCCGCGGGATCGCTAATGCCCGTCACCTCGCCTCAAGGTGCCCTGCGGGCTTATTATTATTATTATTAAACTACATAAACATAAGACATAATTTATCAGTGTTTTTAACTCGATCATCTAACTCATGCATTGTGTACAGATAATAAGGCTAAGGAAAATTAGTGTGTCGGCTTAAGCAACGCTAATCAAACAGATTTCGGAGCTCATCCATCATGTCGAGCGTAGGAGCTCATTAAGCCGCGGTGTAAACGCGGGGCGGGCTCCGCTCGAGCGGGTTAATGCGCGGTTACTGCGCTGTTACCGAGCGGTTACTGTACTGATACTGATATGCTATTGCGCTACATCAGAGCCGTGATTGTGTCATGCCTATTTCACATATCAATTAATTATTTACATACGTATATTTTGTAATCGTAAATAAAGAAGATTTTTGAAATAATCCTGGTTTTGTCATGTTCTGTTTATTTAACTGTAATGTGTTTCATGCATTTTAATAAATTAAAAAAATATAAAGGATAGCTGTTTTAAATTTTTATGACTGCACGGTTGGCGTGGTGGCTGAAAACCGATTGCTATGCTGCGTGTAGCAGGTTCGATTCCTGCACGGAGCTCTTTGGAATGAGTTTGTAAACATGGATGCGTTTGGCCTCTAAGATTTTCTAGAGAAAATGCTAGAGTGAGGCAACGGTTTATTAAAAAAAATACTCAAGATCAAGCTCCTGTTTGTCTAATTGACTGGTGATTGTTACTTAGACAACTAGTTATGTAGTTGATCGTAGGATTTGACGTATATTTAGAAAGTCTTTCAAATAAGTTAATTAATTTTGAGAAAAAGTCTTTTAGACTCATTTTTCGTAAGTCATAGATTAACCTCGTATCTGCGGCATATGCGACACAATAGAAAAAAACAATATGTCTCGCGTATATCTACGTTACAATGGGTTAAACCATGTTAACTACCTTCTGAACCGAATACTGCCCACGTAAAACAAGTACATACAAAACTACTTACATTTTACTTAGATATTGCAGTTGCGCAGGTGCTACAAAATCAATTAAAACTTTAATTAAAGTTACTGGTATTGAAACAGTTGGCAAGAAGCTTGCATTTTATAGTGTTATGTTAACCCACATTTTGTGTAACCAGAATGGGTATGTAAAACATAAACACCTGTTTTATATAGTTTTCAAATAAGTTTATGACTTTTGCTTTCATTCGTTGTCTACTATTGTGGCCTTTGTTACATTTATTTATACTTATTAGAGATAAACTAGCAGCTCCATCGAGACTTGGCTAGTTTTTTACAGAATGTTATTGGTAGGATTTATATTTGCAATTTGAACTTAATAAAAGAGTTATACCTTTACTCTTCTATAATGTTTTTACAAATATCTTGAAAAAATAAATAAATCTACTATACAAATTAATATTAATATTTTCGAATGTTTTGCATCTCTGTCTAGTCTAGTTCTGTCCCTCTCCCTCTGCGCCGGATCGTCTGCGAGAACGACTGCGTCGGCGCATTTGATTTCAACAGCCACAATTATCATTCCTCAATTATTTCTCATAACGATTTTGATGAAATAAATCTAAATTCTGTTTATTATTTTCATTTTGTACAAAACTACGTTGAAATTCATTTTTAGAAATAAAAATACTATCATTTGCGATTATCAGTGTCAGGTAATAAGAAAAGCTACTTTTATTTTAATAATTATTAAACTAAACATTACATCATCAACAAAACGACTTAGTTAAAATATTGCAATACAATGTGCTATCTTCGCAACATTACGGTTATAAAGCAAACCATTTGCGTCGGCAAACGTTCACCAAAGACATATTTATCTACTTTAACAATAAAATCCAACGAGCCAATAAAATTGTAAAAATTATACTTCTTAGTAAATTCATTTATGCCCGATAAATGAATTTTGCGGCGTCGTCTGTCTTCGGCGCGGCGGCGTGCTTGCAGCGAGCGTTTACGATGCACTTTAAGTGAAATAAATAAATCGCTACACTACGAGAACTTTGCGTTGGTATGGCGGTATGTAATTTTTGAGAGAGCGCCTTGTACCGACCGCTCGATGTACGAGTATAATGTGCCTGAAGCGCAGCCTAACCAGGGTTTCACGAGGCCCCCGGCCCAGCTAAATGACGCGACTGCGGACGAGCACTAAGTGGTACTCTCGCATACCTACTCGACACAGTTTGTACCAAACTGTAATTAATTATAGAACAAAGAATACGCCGACGAACAGTCAGACATATTTAATATTATCGACATTTTCATGTTTGTCTGCTGAGTTACGATTAAATAAGATAGAGAGATGGTCAGTAAAACAAGTGAATTTTACTGCAATGTGTAATTTGGGCTTAACCAAAGTTTTTTTATTTCTTTTATATTTATTTTATATTTCTAATGGATCCCAGTTAAGTTTAAAATTTTAATTTAGGATTCGAACATCATCTACTCTCAAACTCTACATTACAAATACTCAATTCGTTTGAACAAAATGTCCGAAAAAATCATCATGAAACCTAGTCCACTTGTTAATCTCGTTATAAAAGAATATATAAAGATAAACCAGGCCGCGTATATCGATAGTAATTTCACGCGTCGAAGTGTGATTTTTCACGTTTTCTCCCGAGATGCTAACGTGACCCGGAGCGGGCTCCATTTATGATCGGTGCACCGAAATGGCCGACAAATGGCGGCCAAATGAGAGGCTTCGTCCGCCGATGCCGGCCGCTGTTCAATACGACTGGTCGCTTTTTAAAAACAAAACTACCGCACTATCGATTAGTATCAAGTACAATAAAAAGTTTGTTGGGAAAGATGAATGTTGTTCCTTGACAAACCAGCAATGGACAGTTGACGTTAAGGTTAGTGTCGGTTTTGTTCGTGGTAGAGGCGGCCCGAGGCACATTTGATTATACGTTGAGAGAGGGCTAATCGCGCTCGACGGGCGAACACCTCGAGATCAAACACGAGGCGCGCCGCCAGATATTTTTGTTTCTATTAAACAACACCCGACGTAATAATGTTTAACAATCGTGCAGCGATAATTTGAACAACAACGGCTGTGGAGTCCTATTTTACGTTAAAAGTTTTGTTGATGCACATTTAAGTCTATGCGTACCTACACGTTGACGTTGTAGGTTTGATCTTTATGTGTACTCCTTTATCAGAATTTTAGTTGAATATTAACTAAATTTTTTGCCTACTTCAATATTTAAAACATGAGTAACTAAGCAATCATACAGTAAGATAAGTACTATTTTCTATATATTTACCATAATTCTAATATAATCATATTCCTTTTTTTTAAATAGTATTTACTATGTATTGGACATAGATCAATCCCCATTATTTTGATGACTGGATTTTCAAAAGCACCTATTATTGTAAACAAAATATAAAAAATCTACTTTTACTAAAGAGTTTAAAATAAATTAGAAAAAAAGCAATTCAAAGAGCTACTCCACTCCATGCTGTACTCCAATTGAACAGATAAGTGGTCATCTGAGAGGATCTGGGATTGTTATTAAATATTTGTGTTGTGCTGCAATTAGCGGCGGCTGCTCACTGGCTAATTTATCCACTGGATTCGAACTCGTAACTACGAGTAAAGCTTAGTATAGACTACGACACAAATTGCGACATAAGTGTCAGACATCAGAGATTAACTATTGCTGTACTTAACTAAAATCGCGGGTTACTCACGTGAATATACTGAGAAAAGCTCTACTAGTTTCGAACCACAGAGGGGATCTTTCTCACGAGCAGCGTGCACGGTCCCGGCGACGTCGCGCAGCTCACTGACATTAACTATTGCTGTACAATTCATAAAGATTTTTAACATAACATAACATCACGCCTTTAATCCCAGATTCTCATGTAATTTTAAGTTAAATTATTTTTTTACAAATATACTTAATCTCTGAATGCCCCTATCTGTTGGATATATGTTGACTATCTTCCTAATTTAATATCCTTTGTGTGCAACATTCATTTAAGGGTACTTTTGATTGGTTACGGAGACTGCAACATACACATGTACGGATTGTAAGTAAGTACATGCAGTGAGTAGTGTCAGTCTAAACTCAGCTTTACTCTATCTACGTTGAACCTAAGATAACAAGGCTTGAGGCTTGATAACATACTAGTGCCCTTGTTTCATGTAACTAGTGGCTATTAATGAGATCTGTCGTAATTTTTTTGCTAGTTATGATTTGAGTAGTGGGTACTTAGGATGGTTGTTGTCCAAGATACTTAATTTGGTACAAAAAGTTTTAAGTTTTACATGTATTTAGCTACCGAACACAGCCGTTCGGTAGCTAAATACATGTAGGACGTGTAAGTATAGATGTTATTGTATTGGCATTAATTACTTTATGTATAAAAAAAATGTCGTGGTGGCCCGGAGGTTTAAGACGCCCACTTCGCATGAGGGTGCGGGTTCGAACCTACCAACAGCAAGTACCAATGTGACTTTTTCCGAGTTATATGTACTTTCTAAGATTATTCAGACACCACTGACAAACGGTGAAGGAAAACATCGTAAGGAAACCTAGGCTTATAATTTCTAATTATAAGTTTGAAATCACCAACCCGCATTGAGCACGCGTGGTGATTAATGCTCAAACCTTCTCCGGGTGAGAAGAGGCTTTGCTCAGCAGTGGCCTGTAGGCTGTTGATGATGATTTTATGTATCAAGTTTAATCTATGGTTTACCGGAACGTGGATCTAAGCGAATTGTGTCTCACTTAGACCTTAGTTCGTCGGTCTAATGATATTAAAAAAAACAAATATCTTCTTGACTAAAACAGCTTTCATTGGATAGAAAAAAGAACCTAAAATACCATTTAATAAAAGGAAGAACACTTAGATGTAAAAATAATGGCTTGCGTACACACATGCCCATAGTAAATAAGTTAATTAATACTCAATATTTTGTAATCGTTTTTAATTCAACAGCAAATATCTTGAAAAGAGCCTTAAATACGTAATTGTTATGGACGACCATTCTTTATAAGCCTCGAGGGATCACGGAGTGTGGCGAAATTACGGTTGACATTTGACGGAACAAATTGAAAAGTATGGCGGACTTGGCATTAAGGTAGTGTAGTTTATTTGCTTGATATAATTTGAGGTATAAAAGCGAGAGCACTTTTGTATTGTGAAACTAGTTCTCCCATCTGTATAGTACAAGTCCTGTGAAGATTTTGAACAAAAGCTTTTGTACCTATCTGGTCTGCCTTTTTTTTTTTTTTTTTTTTTAAGGGGGGAAAATCATCGAATGACTGCTCGCGCCTGGGTGAGGCGGGAGGGAGTGTCAGACTCTTACTGACTAAAAACCACCCCGTTCCTTCTCCTGCACGTCGAGCCGGAGCCCCGGTTACCCGTTAGGTTCTCCGCGACTCCGAATCGGCATCGGCCCTATTGGGCCCCATCTGTGGTGGTCTGATGGCTCTTTGAGGCGCGCGCGGAACGCGACGCGCCGTACGCTCGGGTCTGTTTCTGGTCGGACGGGGAGCCACCCATGCTCGCCGTCCGCAGGCCCGCGCTTACGGTGGCCGGAGATCGTCCCGCGATCCCCGACGCCCGGTGTGCCCTTCGTGATGGCTGGGTTGCGAGGAGGCAGCGCTTCGCTGCCTCACGCGTCCCGCCTCCTCCTTAGCTAGCATGACTGCTTCGCAAAAGGAGGAGACGGCTTCCCAGTCCCCCTCGCTCCGCATCATGGCCTGCACTAGGCCCGGACGCGAGAGGTCGCCATCGCCGATCACTTCCCTGAGGACACGGCGGTGCTCAGCCCACGCAGGGCATTCCGCGACAGTGTGTTCCACCGTGTCCTCAGGGCGGTCCTCGCAGTGATGACACCCGGACGTTTCCTCCCGCCCCATCAGACACAGGTACCTCCCGAAACTTCCATGTCCGGTGAGGACCTGCGTCAGGCGGTAGGTGAGGACGCCGTAGCGTCTCTCAAGCCACTCCTCAAAGAGGGGACTTACCGCTGCGATGGCAGCGAGCCCAGCCCTCGGTTGCGACAGTCGCTGCTGCCATTCCGCCATGAGATCGCGCCGGAGCTCATCCCGCCACGCACCTATCTGGCGCGGCAGCGGGGTTTCGCCCCGGCGACGTGCCTCCGCGCGCATGCTGTACACGCGCGCGAGCACCTTCGCCTCCAGATCCCACGGCGGTAATCCGGCAAGGAGGTTCGCCGACTCCCCAGAGATCGTGCGGTATCCGCGGATCATACGGATCGCCATGACCCTCTGTGACATGAGCAGCGTCCGAGCGGGACGCCGCAGCATGTTCGGCGCCCAAACAGGGGCGCCGTAGAGGGCCATGGACCGCACGACCCCGGCGTATAACCTCCGGCAGGAGGCGTTTGGCCCCCGAGGTTGGGGAGGATGCGCTTAAACGCCGCCCCCGCCCTCTCCAACTTTGGAGCCAAACGTCGGAAATGTTCAATGAAGTTCCACCGACTGTCGAGGACGAGTCCTAGGTACCTCATCGTCGTCTCGACGCCGATGGTAACTCCTCCCGCCGTTATTTGGGACCCACCCGGAGGTGGCGCGTTCCCGCGGCCATGAAAACACATGGCCTCGGACTTGTGGAGCGCCACCTCGAGTCCCAACTGCCGGATTCTCTCAACGACTGTCGCAACCGCTGTCGCCATTGAGTCGGCCGCCGCCTGGTGCGACCTCCCGTGCGCTAGCACCAGCGTGTCGTCGGCGTAGCATATTGTGCTAACGCCGTTCGGGAGGTCGGTGCGCAGCACCCAGTCATAACCGATGTTCCACAGGAGCGGCCCCAGAACCGAACCCTGTGGAACACCGCGTGACATATCTCGCCGGTTCCACTCGCCCCTGTGACCGGGGTAGCTGACGGACCTGTCCGTCAGGTAGGCCTCGATTACACGACGGAGGTAGGTAGGCACCCGATGATATCGGAGTGCCTCCAAGATGCAGCTCCAGGGCAGGGAGTTGAAGGCGTTGGCGATGTCCAAAGACACCGCCACTACGACCTTACCCCTGGATACTGCGGTCCCCGTCGTGAGGTCCCTAACGCGCATGATGGCGTCCACCGTGGAGCGCCCTCTGCGGAAGCCGAACTGGCCGTCCGAAAGGTCCGGCCCAATGTCCGTCAGGTGCGCGACGAGGCGGTTCGAAATTATTCTTTCGAACACTTTCCCCACCTCGTCGAGCAGCACTATGGGCCGGTATGCGGACGGAGAGTCCGCAGGGCGCCCCGTCTTCCGCACGAGGACCAGTTTACCCGCTTTCCAGAGAAGCGGGAACTGGCCTCTCTCCAAGCATGCGCTGTAGAGACCAATCAATCGAGGTCCGAGAGCCTCTGAGGCCAGGACCCATGCCTTGCCATGCAAGCCGTCGGGTCCTGGGGCGGTGTTCTTGGCGCCCATCCGGCGCACCGCCGCTCTCAATTCTGCCTCGGTCACTTCTGGGACGATGTCATCGTCGTCGTCGCTGTAGCCCGCGTCGGGCACCGCAGGGGGCGGAGTCATATACGGAGGGGTGAAGCCCCTCCACAGTCGGGGGAACAGGGTGCCAATCACCTCCTCTAAGACTTCTGGCCGGAGACTCTGAGTGAGCGGGGGAGCCCAAGCGCGAAGCTTGTCGCGTACCATCCGGTACGGGCGTCCCCACGGATCTCTGTTCAGAGTCCCCAGCATCTCTCGGCGGGCCTCCTCCTTGGCCCGCAATATCTCCGCCTTGAGGGTGGCCTTGGCCGCCCTGTATCCCTCGTACAACTCCGCCTCTCTCGCCTCCGCATTCGGAGGACGGATGCGGCGCCTGCGGTGCCTAGTGTACCGGCGTCGCGCAGCAGTGCACGCCTTGCGTAACCCCGCAAGCTCTTGCGACCACCAGTACACCTGGCGCTTTTGCTGCCTCGACCGGATCCGGGGCATCGCCACGTCACAAATCCTGGACATGGCGTCCTGGAGCCACTTAGCCTCATCGTCGATGTCGGCAGGCCTGACCGGTGGTATCACCCAGGCCTGCACGATGGCGGCTTCCAGGAGCAGCTCCCGGTCCAACTGCTTTAGCGCCCAACGCGGGCCACATGGGGCCTGTCTGACCGGCGGGTCTGCGGACTCGGCGGAGACGCTGAACCGGATATACCGGTGGTCGGAGTACGTCTCCACCTCCTCCATGACACGCCAGTCAACAATACGCGGTGACAGAGCAGGGCTGGCGAACGAGATGTCCACCACCGACTCGCCCTGCATCCGCACGCACGTAGGGACAGAACCCCGGTTCAAGACGACTAGGCCTGCCTCAAGGGCCCAGTCTTCCACCATCCTACCCCGGACGTCGGTGAACCGGGAACCCCAAGCCAAGTTCTTGGCATTGAAGTCCCCGAGGACGAGCACGGGGAGGGAACGGAACCCGACGACGACGGTGACCAACTCCCTCAAGGAGTTGTGGAACTCGGCGAGAGTTCGGTTCGGAGAGAAGTACACGCCCACCACAGCGAGCTCTCCGAACCGTGCTGCGACACAACCCCGGCCTCTTTGAGCAGCCTCAAGAGTCGGGGTACCGGCGGCGGCCGACGAGATGATGGTCACCGAGCCGTCCAGGTCCGCCACCCAGTGATCCCTGGGCGGGACAAAATACGGCTCGGAGACCACGGCGACGTTGATCGACCACTGCGCCATGCTCTGGAGCAGGAGATCCTGAGCAGCGGCGCAGTGGTTGATGTTCGCCTGGAGGAGGCGGAATGGAGCCATTATTGGCAGTCCATTCCGATCTCCTCAGAGGCGGCAGCGGCGACTGCGGTGGCAGTGGCGGCGGTGGCGGCGGAAACGGCAGGGGCGGCGGAGGGCCTACCTTTGCCCTTGGGTTTTGCGGGAGGGGAGCAGCCTTTGCTCCCAACCCGGTGTTTGGCCGGCTTGCCAGCCGCCGCACATGCATTGCAGTGCAGCGGGGCAGAACACGAGCCGGCCTTGTGACCGGGCCGACCGCAGCGGAAGCAACAGTCGCTGCGGTCCACCTCCGAGGTGCATTTGACACTCACGTGCTCCCCCACGTGACAGCGGTAGCACCTCAGAGGCCGGGCCTCGAGCAGCTTGACCTGCGCCGAGACCCATCCCACCAAGAGCCTTTTGCCCTCCTTTAATGTTTTGGCCGCTGTGACGGGACAGCTCACCACCACCGTGCGCAGCCCCGAGTTGTCCGGGCGGATGGTGCCCACCCTGACCTGGTCAGCAGGGCACCCACCCGTCCTGGCCACAGCGGCCACCACCTCACTCTCCGTGACGGAGTCGTCCAGGCCCAAAATCCTAACATCCAGGCATTTGGTGGGCCTGGACACGCGGGCCTCGTCCGCACCGAGGCACGCCCTAAGCCTTTCAGCCAGGGCGTCAGCCGATGGGCCGCTGGTCGCGCCGGGGACCTCGAGAAGACGGGCTCCGGTAGCGGTCACCTTGACCGCGAACCCGTCCGGGGCCCCGAACTCCGCAGGAGTCACCGAACCCTTTAATTTGGCGAGGACGTCGCCGTAGGTAACGCCCCTATTGACCGCTTCCGGCTGTAGGGTGATGACCACAGCCGCGGTCTTAGGGGCGAGGAGCAAGGCAGCAGCGCGTTTCTCCCTGCGCTGCTGCTGCCGTCGCTGCCGCTGCGCCTTTTGCGGCGCTTTCGGCCCTCCCTGGCGACTCTCCTCGCCTCGCCGGCGATTTGCCAACCGCCACCGTCCTCTACCCGCGGGGCGAGTTCCGCCGCCGCTATTGCAACTCCAGCTTGCCGGGCTGGAGTGCCCCTCCTCTTTTTGCGCCTCGTGGGCGCTGGCGCCGTCGGCGCAGCTGGGGTCTGCGCCGGCGGGGGCACTGAGGGCCTCGCGGGAGGAGGCGCTCGTGCCTTTGCCGGCGGTTGGGGGCCGCGGCCAGTCTGACCAGAGGAGGTCGGAGGCTTGGCCGCAGCAGCCGCGTATGAGCCCGAGGTCGTGGGCGGGGAGGCCCGGCTCGATGCGAGCGGGGGCGCAAAAGCCTACCCTCCAGCACGTCAAAACGTCGCTGGAAGGCAGCCATCTCCGCCCGCAGCAGTCCGACTACGTCGGTTTCCGCCGGGGGCTGGGGGCGGCTGCTGCGAGCAGCGGCGAGCTCGGCCCTGGCCGTCCGCAGCTCGGCCTCCAGAGCCGCATTAGAGGCCGCCAAGCGCGCTAGCTCCCGCCGCATCTCGGCCAGCTCGGAGCGCACCTTTTCTGCAGTGGGCACCGCACACTGCTCCAAGGCCGCCTCCGTTATGGTGGCCACCGCCGCCCTGAGGAGGGAGAGTCTAGCTGACTGGGATTTCCCCATTGCCACCTTTTGGAGCTCCTCAGTGATGGCCTGTTGGAGGCCCCCGGAGCCGCTCTCGCTCTCAGAGCCACGCTCGCCCTCCGACGCCTCCACGCCGGACATCTCTGATGCAGAGGGCTCCGAGCAGGCAGCGCTCGAAAGGGCCCTACCCTCCGCAGCTAATTGCCCAGCTGGCTCCGCGCAGGCAGCGGTTCCCGCTTTCCGGCGGCCTCTGCCCTTGCCGCCCCTACCCCGCGCCGCCGTGGGGACTTTAGGGGAGGCGCCTCCTGCGCGCCGGAGGACGGGGACAAAGTGTCCTCCTCCAGCCTGGGGCGTTTAAACGTCCCCGTCGCGCGGCGGCGTGAGCCCTTCGAGATCACGCTCAGCCGTTCCGCCAGAGATGTGTCGGACTCAGAGTCCGACCTCATCCGAATTGGATCCCGTGTGTGCGACTCGCTGGACAACTCCAGCTCCTCAACACGGGTCCCGGAGCCACTTGGACTCCCCTCTACCGCCTCTGCAGGCGAGCCGAGCTCACCCACACTCTTCTCCTTCGTCAATTGTGGTTTGTGTTTATTTAATTTCTCCATACAAATCCCACGAGTATGGGGGAAATAACGGTCCACCCAGGCAGTGCCCCCTGTACCTGGGTAAGTGAAAATTTGTCTCCCAACTAGAGGGTCCACTGGTCCCCTAGCTGGGGGTGCGCTCACGACTGACACTACTCCTCAGCCATGCATACTCTCGCCGCGCACCAGAACTTAGTATTGGAGGAATTTTTTATAGAGGTTATCTTCCTCGCGGTCCGGGCGACCAAGCCAAGACCCTCGTCCCGTTCAGAGTCACAAAACGTGACCGTGACCTCCTTACGGATTACGATATCGACGGCTGCAATCGGGGACAGCTTGTGTCCCGATGCTGCTCGCTGGCAGGGTGAGTGCACAACGAGCACCGCCCTTGCCTCTCCGCCACGCTCTCTGCTAAGCTCAGAGAGACAGGCGGAGAAACGCCCCACGGAAGCGCGGGCCATGAGCATACAGCCCGCCGCCTCCAGAACCCTATCGGGTTCGCCCGCCCAGTCCAGAAGTCTGCTGCGGGCGACAGTCACTCCAACCCTATCACCCCCGCTAGGGAGACTGTCGCCCGCACCCAGGGTGCACCACGGGGAGGTCTTCTGGCACCGCACCCCATCTGGTCTGCCTATTACTCCGCTGTTAATTTGAAATAATTTGAATACCTATCTATCTTTGAATAGTCTGTCATAGTCGTATGAAAATCTTCAATAAATATCCGAATATGTGACGGTGAGTTTATTGGCATACCTTTTTTGGATGGATTGTCAGTATGCACATGTGAGCACCATGTTATACTATAAGATTGTTTTCTATATTTAGAAATTTTGTAATCAATTAATTTAATGCGTCAAGCGTGTCTTTGCATTGTTTTTACATATACTTACGTACACTGTACAGTATTGGAATATGTATCAGAGATGTTGTACAACATACTTTTTTAAAAAGAGTAACGAATGGAGTTTCTTGCTTGTTCTTCTCCATTCGAATCTACAGTTTAGAATGAGCACCTAGCTTCACTGACGGACGGACTGACTGACAGACTATTACCTATTTATTTTGTATTTGTTGACGTTTCAAAAGTACCAAATTATGGTTTAATTGAAATAAATGCTTTGACTTTGACTTTGGATAATACCTATATTTTCACCTATCTGCTCAGTGCCTTTAGCCAAACGCCACATTAGCGCTTGTCTACAGAGAGAGTAGAAAACTAAATGTATGGGGATGACACTGACAAGTGTCAAAATTTACGTCAATTCCATATAATCTGGTTTTCTATTCTACATGTAGACAAGCGCTAAATGGCATTTGGCTACAGCTATTGTACATGAGACTTATACAGTGACCGACAATAATTGGTACTTTGTTCTACCTATATTTAAGTGCAGAATTCGGAATACGGTAATCAACGACAATGAAATCCCTCCATGCTTATCCTATTAGCTATATTCCTACTGGATATAAATTAGGTATAATTTATTCGTCAACAATCAGCAGTAACCAGATACTACCTACGAATATAACCAGTTCTTATAACGACTACTCATTGCATACACAGAAAACCCGCATGTCTGCATAAACAAAGGTACCATAAGCTCGTGACAGCTCATAGACAAAGAGCATATGTAATCATTCTGCATAAAACCTCATTCCTCGACTTTCAATTGATTCTCTGTGGCGTTCTGTGATCAATCGTTGACAGCTTGTAGGTTTGACAGCTGACGTTTATATCATAAACGAGTAGTTGTCAGGTAAAGGAATGGGCAGTTATTGCATTGGTAATGTGACAAGCACGCGATGAATTTGATCCGTGTTGACTGTAATGGCTGGCAATAAATTATTATCTAATGTTCGATGTTATATGTTAAAGTTGAAAAAGGTATTCCTATCTATTGTTAGGTATATTAATTACGTGTTATAATAATCTTCAAATGGTGTCGAAGTTTATTATTTAACTATAGAATATAGACACTAATTTTAGCAATAAAGTAGGAATCTTTAACTAACAAAAATGTATTTAATTTGTTAATAATTTTAGATTGCAATTTTCTCCATTGGCCTTTTTTATAAAATGTTGGAAAATTCCAGAATCGTTTTAATAAAATAATAAAAAGGAGCAGTGCGTTCACAGCATTTTTATTTATCGGACGGATCCCAATTTCACGTCAAACTCGATTAGCACGTCAATATTTCAAGAGTTAATTTTTTCTTGTTAAGAACCGCAGCAAACGTTCTCGTATTATTCCGAAGATGATTACTACAAATGACTCAGCGGAGGGCCAATTGCATTTAAACCTTTCCTCAAACACCCGAATGTTTATTAAATACCCTTCACATTAAGCATCATTAAAGTCTTTCAAAAAGGAAAAAGTATTTTGCGTGTACATTAAGTGGTTCGGATGCGAGCGATCCATATATCTCTCGCAAACCGTAGCATTGTGTTACATAAATAAAAGCGCTAAACGCCGGCTTATTGTCTATTAAGAATTACTTTTCTGGCGGCGCGGGCGCACAATGGGCCGGCGCAGCTCAAAGCGTTGGCGATGGTTATCGTTCCGCGGGTACATTAATACGCAACGAACACGCCCCGATCACGAAATACTAGATCCGTTTGTGTTATGATACGTATTTGTGTCTGTTACTTGCTCTTTATTTTCACGCCGTGTTAATATATCTCTGTGCGACCTTTGAGACGCCTGGCTACGTCGACATGCCTACTTTACAGCTCAGCGCTAGTGTTAGCGGTAAACGAGACATTGTTTTCAGTCCTAGGGTAAATTGTGCCATAATCTTATGGTGTAAATGTTATTGATATAGGCTTGCGCTTCTTTATGAGATCAAGATAATCGACGAGGTAAACAAGATGGTTTGATTGCCTCTAATAGGAAATTGAGCACAGAAAACATAAGGCTGGAGAATCGCAATATTACATTACTAGCATTTTGAATACAATGTAAGTACCTCTTATCTTTTAGGTATCATGTGTACTCCATTGTGGAAGGAATTGAAACATTTTCATGTTGATTTCAACAATATTGATAAACTATGAATGTAGCCTAATACTTTAAGTTCTGTCGCGAACGCGGAGAACCTAATGGGTTACTGGGGCTCAGTAGATATAAAACCTTAACTAATATTCTTTTAGTTGAAAGCAATTGACATAACGGCTATCATTTACGAATGGTATTGTTAATTGTTAACTGAAAAAAAGATCGAACCTATTAATCTTATTAGTGTTCGCACGCAGAGTAATCCGCGTGGAGTACACATTATTGGATTACGTACGTACACACAAGTATCAAATTATTAACTATTTTAATTAATACAAACTAATCTCTTGTAAATGATTGGAACATTATTTTTGTAGAAATGTATATCCTTAGAGCTGTTTATTATAATAGTTATCGAACAAACCACGATTATGTCACATTGGTGTCGGCGGTACCGTCTGTACTTTAATGGCTCCGGCTCAACCCGATGCATATTTTATTGTTTCACATTATATTATATTGCCTATTAATATGTCATTAATTCACAGCACTCTGTTAAATGTTAAATTGTCACTAAAATTAATTATTTCTACTATTTGAAAGGTTCAATAGAAGTAATGACTTCCCATTCACATCATTTCTTCAGATATATAAAACCACATTGTTAAAGTATTCAAATAACTTTCAATTTATTCTGGTTGGAGAAGTAAAATAATATTAAAATATTATAAATCCTCATTATAATTGTAAAACTCGGGACATATGATTAGAATACGCCATTAAACATAGGGCAGTAAGAAGCAGCAACAAAAACTAATTAGCCGTAGTCTAATTTCGGCTTCTCTAAACGCGTTCATTCAACCTAAATCACAAAAGGTTTTATTATATAATTGGTGCGTTTTACAACAAAACTCAATGAGCGCGCACGACACAATGTTCCCAGAATTAAGTACAATAAATTTGTAAACGATACCACAAAACTTCTGTGTGAAGAAAAAAAGTTGAGCTCGAAATATCCCGGGTCTCAGCCCACAGCATTATCCCATTCATTGCGTTTTTACTATATCTCTGCTCGGACTGTCTTACAACTCTGTAAGCAATGGAAGCATCAACTTTAAAAAGAATCGCCTTTAGTGAAGAGCCATAAATGGTTTCACACACCTGTGCATCGGCCGGCAGTTTATGGGTTTATGGCATTACACCTCTCGGCTTAGGATAGACCCGCGCTGGTAATTGCTCCATGAAAGCCTCATAAACGAACGGTTTATTAGTCAAAAACATTGGTCGCGTATTATTAGATACAAATAGTTCAATTATCTCGAGTGTCCCTATTATAACATAACACGATCTTCTATAACGTTTTATCAGATAAGATTCGAATTAGTTGCGTCAACTCCCACATTAAACATACACTTTAGAGTTTTTTGTCGCTCGGCTTATGTTTACCTACCTGCTTACTCAAAAGGTTTTTTGTTGCTTTATTACCTTTACAAACCGAAAATCCTATTATTTAAATAAAACTCAAAGCAAATAGAAGAAAAAGCGCTTTTCAATGCGGCCACACCGAGGCGTAGCTGACAATGGCAACAATGCGGCCACGGCTTGAGCCGGCGTAATCTGTTCGTCATTAATAAGGGCTCTTCACACGTTCAGTGTTAACATGACAAATGCAAGCGGCGCTCACAAAGCCGCGCGGGCGCCCCGCTACGCGCACCATTATCATTTACACCTTACCACACAGATCGGCGCGAGGCGCGGAGCAGCCTTACCATTGCTCTCTAAGGACTTTGTTATACTGTGCAATCTGTGAACTTTGTTCAGCGCCCATACCTTTAATAACGTTGAATTGTTTTATTAAACTCAGCCGCATTACTTCTCCAGGATAAGTTTTTATTATTTCGGCCTACATCGTTACATGTGTTATTGCAGTTGATAGCAATTATGCAAGTATTAAAACATTTTTGAAACAACAAGTTTGTTTTAAATTATTAACATCTTTTTGCTTTTATAAAGCTATTATTTTCAGGTTTGTAATCCTTATTTTGATTAATACTACAACTGTTACGGTAAAGTTTTAATCGCATAAGTGGTGGTACGTGCGCTTGACCGGTCGGGCCGGGGCACACACGCGACTGTCCGCTCGACGTTTGTATATAAAGACAACTCTAGTGTTGTATCGAGCCCTCGCCTGTCTGTCCCGGGGCTAACTGCAATTATTGCAAGTAGAAAATTAAATTAACACACACGCACGTCGTGTAACTTGGGGGAGGGCAAACGGCCAAGTAAACAAGGCCTCTAAGTATCATCGAGCTATCCCTTCGGCCGTATTCCACTTCGCCCTGCTGAAGGGAATGAAGAAGGTCTTAGCATAGTGGTTGACTGGTCAGCCATTTTGCTTCGTTCACTAATTGTAGGCCCTTAGTAGTCATTTCATCGCTCACTACGAGGGATGTCTTTGTGCTCATTATAGTACGCTGCGGTTTGTATTTTTCGAATTAGCACTTCCATGGCTTCCGTTGTGCTCTGTGCTTCATTGTTAAACATAATTATTGGCTGGAATAGAACACATATGGGATGAATAGCGACTGCTCGGTCACTAGCGGCTTTATGTTTGAGTAAGCCTGAAGTAACCGTTACTACACACATTGCAGGTCTATGTTGTCAACAACACTATAATATTTCTATAATATATTTACAGTATTCTTGTCACAAAACAATCAAAATCTTTAATTATTTACCGATTTATTAATGCTCAGTTAAAGTATATCAACGAAATAACTTTGGATATTTGACAATTCTTTCATACTAATAACTTTCAAATGTCAATTTTACTGTACAGTTAAGAATTAACTGATCATTAAAAAATCGTAATCGACCCTTAAGCGTTAAGTTTCGTTAGTGGAATTAAAACAATCGGAATGCTTCAGCATGTATCGTATTCTTTTCAACAAAGAATTTATATCGGCCTACAGTATATTTATTGAACTTGGCTTTACTAATTCAATTACCGATGGCGGATTGAAATAATTTCAAAATATAACGCAGCATGTCAACACATTACACACTTCCATTTGTAATGAACAAAAAATCATAAAGTGTCGACTCAAATTGAGCGTAGCAAGCTTTTAATTCGGCTCAGAGTCTCGAATATATTTTTTAATCGAGACCAAGCTTGATTGGAACCAATCAAATGATGTAATTTACAGGCTGTGTTTATATCGGAGCCTGTCCAGTGTCCGAGGAGTGTTTTACGCTGACCTTGACCTCGTGTGGGATGCTGAGCTGGGTCGATAAGTTTAATCCTTCGTGACGAATCGCCAATTACCTATACCTCTATACGCTGTATACTGATTGGATACCTAATGAAAAGCACATCGAATGGAATGCAGTGAATAGACCACTGGGGATCGGTTTTCCTATATTTTACCAAGGAATGTGGCCGATGTATCCATGGAAATTAAACTTTTTGGCAATTAAATCCTATTTGATTGCTTGCTTTCCCTTTCTCAGTTTCTCGTTGATTTAATTTCAAGTGAATTACAAAATGTACGAGAAATATACTTAAATTATGAATTAGATATCTTTTGCAAATTAACTCTCATAACGAAACTAAAGATTCGTAATCAACACATAAAAATAATCTTAGAAACCTGTAATATCTACATTTTTTTAAGGGAGGAAATCATCGAATGACTGCTCCCGCCTGGGTGAGGCGGGTGTCAGACTCTTACTGACTAAAAACCACCCCGTTCCTTCTCCTGCACTTCGAGCCGGAACCCCAGTAACCCGTTAGGTTCTCCGCGACATAATATCTACATTAGGACTAGAATAAATATGAGTAACACAGTATTTGGAGCTGGCGGTTTGGAAATAAACAATCTCTGTTACAAATAATGAACGTACGAAATTGTTTAGTAATAAATAGCACTAATTACGCATTTCGCAAGGTAACTGTGCACCTACCAGTAATCTTATAGGAATGCATATATCAACTGCTCATTATGTTCGCTCATTACTTCGTTCTACTTGCCTCATTACTCCAATTAGGTTCCAACATTCATCTATCATCAATTATCGGGCCATTAACCTTGATTAGTCGCAAGTTTTATAAATCAAAGGCCAATAACTCAGTTGTAGGACCGACAATACTCCGTTCAAGTAACAGATACCTTGAGAATATTAATTAATGCGATATCAATCTATGGTGAATGTGCTCCCGGATGTAAACTCGCTATCAAAATAAAAATTAGACTGTTCGATAATTATAACACCTACGTCCGACTCTCCGACTGCGATGTGGTTTTATTGCTCACTTTAACGTCAGATTAATCCGAAACAATCCCATATAAAATAACGATCTCTAAATACATACGAAGTGTTTGGTTCAAGGTGAGTATCGTATTCTATCACGTGTCAATATAACAGATAGATCACGGCACTATCGGAGGCTATTTGTCCAGTTGCCAATCATCGGGGCAGGCTGTCGACCGCGCGTCGACTCGACGCCTAAACAACGTTTGTATACAAACGAAACAAACACTGTGTATATAAATAATGATAAAAAAGCCGAAGGTTGTTGATTAACCCGATAATATCGCGAGATTGCGGGCGGCGAGATTGTTTTATACTTAATCAGCTGTTGCGGTGTCAGGAAAGCCATAAAGCGGCGAATTGGCCGAGATGCGGGCGAAATGTGATAGAATTAATTCTCAAATTGCAGGTTCGCCGCTTTCAAAGCTGAGCCTGTTTTTTATTATTATTTGAGCTCGACCGTACTCTGTTATTTGGGCATCAATTTGAGGCGTATTGCACCTGCTAACCTCTTTAAATATTTATTATTGTGCGGACACACCGTCCACGAATTTGTGTGGATAATTTGAAAACTATTTTCGGTGTTGGGAAACATCCGACGAAGTTTTTCAATTATGTATGTTGGGTATAAGATAACAGTTGTTTGCGAGTTGCTTGTATTTATTGTCAAAGTTTTTTTGTGGGGATATATTAAATGTGTGTAATGTTTTGTATTTTTATTGGGTTACTTAGTTACATTAACTGTTCCCGCCTTCTTGTACAATAACAAAACTGTAAACAATTACTTGTAGCATATGTAAGTTCCATATAAATATCAATTGGCATAATAATATCATTAGTGTGGCTTACATTGTGCCCGCCCATACGTTTTGTATCGTTTTGGCGGCTCCCTACATCCGGTCGCGTTTTGTACATTTTAGGGGCGCACAACTCGAGTAAGGGGCAGGCCACACGGAAGTGTTGCTGTAAGTGATGTTTTATTATAAATACATCTGTCAATCATATCCTTGGAATGATCATGACCTTTCCAAATGTTATGTAAATTATGATGATAAGATTTGACAGTAGTTCTCGATGACATATTATGATTAAATAGTAAACTAAATGCTACGAACAATACACACTTTGCGATAACACATGCATGAGTCAGAAAGTCAATTAACTCTATTTAAACGAATTCATTTTGTTGAGAATACTTTTTACATTTTAAAACGCGATATTTTAACATGCATGTAGTGTTTATAACAATACATCGAGTCTATCGAATCGTTGATTGCAGAGGACTCGGGACGCGGGTGGCGCGCACGCGAACCAAACGATCGAAATTCGATTACTGTCGATTGACCAAAATCAACCGGAACAGAACCGTGGATATCCACCGATAGTTCCGATCAAGCACGCGTTCTCGATTACCAACCAAATCGATTCGAGCGGCACACCGCGATCCGTACACACATTACCGACACCCGTGCCGTGCACATTCCTCTATTAAATAGAACGTTTTTGTTTAAATCCGAGACGAATGGGAAATTTGAATACTGTTGTTATTCCTCGGCTCGTCTTATTTACGGTTTTTATTGTGTTCTATCATGCGACGGGAGTGCCGAATGTGTTTATTGATTCACGGTACGTCTTCCGAGCTCTCCGAATTTCACACTATACTTTACAATTATGATGGAGGTTTTTTTAATTTCCTATGAACATACTATGGGAGGATTCCGTGCCTAATACCGAATGTGTAACATTGTGTTCATAGTTGCTAGGGAAGGCGTTTATATTGGTCTATACTTTCGTGTTCGTCTATTTTATTATTTTTATTTATCTCATTTTTTTACGAGTTACAAAGTGTAATATCTAACATTAATAACAAAACATTACACACAATAAACCCTTGCAGTACTGCTGACAAAAGTTGTATGAGTTTTGTTATGCTCAAATCGCTTTTTCCAAAATGCGAGTCTTGCTTCACGGTGCGTTACAAAATCATAAAGTAAAATGAAATAATTTTTGTTGTGACAGCGCGTCCCGCATGACAAAACGTTCCCATTTATTCCGGATAACAATGTAGTAAATATAAGTTTAATGATCGATGTACACACGGTGGAAATTACCCTCCAAGAGTCCCGCCGCCGCGCTGCACCACGTCCCTGCTCACTACGCTGCTTACGGTTGTGATTGTGAGCATATTCTCTTATAGCTTTATTGCCTTTATCACAAAAATTTCCTAAAAACTATTAAGAAATGGTCGCATAATTAATGGACGACGAATAAACTCATATCAACATTTTATAGGTATACTTAGCTTCATAGGTACTACGATGAATAACCAACATCTCTTCATCTGGCTACCAGCCACAAAAACATTTCGAATTGCTTTCTAGAATGACAGTTTGAAATCAAACTATAAGAAAATTGTGTAGGAATGAATGATGAACACATTATGACCGTGCTACGTGGCTACAAAGTTCGTAGCACCGTTGTAGCAACAATATTATTCACAGATATAGGAAAGTGTCACTTTGAATAAATTATTATGACACTACATAATAGATAGCAATTTCAAACATAAACCTTCGTTATATCGATACAGGCTTATAAATAACTCAAGATACAAATATCAAAACCAAATATAACAAAACCGCAAGACGTTACCCGCATGGCGGTGCTTGCCAGCGAGAAATTTGTCACGCTGTGAAATACGGAGCACAAAACGGAACGGAATTGAATTTATTTTGCCCCGATGCGGTATAACGATCTAATAAATCGGGAGGATGCGGCCGTAAGTCAGGGTTCACCACAGAGACCGTAACTCAGATGCGCAATGTGCCGCGAAATCAATAGAGCTGACAATACGCGCCGCGGAAAAACTGCCACTCTGTATTATTTGTAGCCACATTCACGTCTTTTATGGAGCTGTCAAGTGTATGTAATCGAACTGAATCCAAAGCGAGCAGCCAACAATGTATAAGTACAACTCGTGCGTAAACTCTCTATAAACATAATTTATCTGACATAAAACCTGACCTAAAGTACTTAATAAACAGTAGTCTTAATCCATAGAGCCATAATTAGTATCAGTAAGTACAGATGTATATTGACATGAGCCAGTGTAAATTTCAGTTAGATTACAAGCTGTCAATACGGAGCGGCATTCGTACCACGAATCGAATAAACTTAATGGAAACACGGCGTGCAATCAAACGGCAAGAACAAGCATAAATTTATTAATGATGCTGAAATATCACCACATAAATCGCTATCTCGCCTGTCAGTTTATCGACAATTATTCTTAATTGGATTATGAAAGCGGTGCGCTGTCGTCGTGGGCTTAGAGCGCGAGCGACAAGCGGATACATGTTGCGTATACACTTACGTACACACACAGTACATGAGTGGCATCCAGGTGTATTTAAAGAATATAATTAATTAGCTAACTTCTGCTTAATCTTATACAATATTTATATCAAAAGTGAAATCTAAGGTAAATGAAAAAGCGGAAGGCAGAGTTTTTAGAGTTTTCCTAAACAGATTTTTTTCGTGGAACGAATGTAAAATTATGATTAGTATTATTAATAAATAATCCGTGAGCAGGGCCTAACTTGTTAAAAAATTGAAGATGATTAAAAATATATCTAAACCTTCCTTTTTGCAAACATTACGCGACAGTAAGACACTTGAAATTCAATATCAAGTGACATTTCTGATATATTAACAGAGATAAAGGTTATCTTAACTGTTGATCAGTGTCGCTATTCGCTCATGTCATGCACACGGAGTTGCGCGGGCGCCGCGCTGATCTGAGGAGACACGGCGGCCGCGTCCCATTGGCGGAGGAGAAAGGGGCGGCCCTGCCCGCGCATCGACCGCCTTATACTCTCTGGAATCTCTAAGTCTAACACAGAAACTTAGGATGCTTATTTTCTAAAATAAATATCAGCTGTGTCGGTACTTAATCAGAAATAGGTATCATTTCAAAATAATATTAAGGTTAGGGAAATGAAGCTTTTTTCAAACGCTAAAACGTTTCATGATTCAAATAGTGAATAGTTCCTTAAACTGTCAAACACCGCGAGCACCGGTGTCCGCACACCTATTGTTCTTTAATTGTGTCTATATTGACGGTACTCAAAGGGTGAAGTATTTATTAAATAAGCTAAGTATACGGAAACAAGTGTCTTCTTTTTATCATTGAGTGGTGGTTAAAAAATTGCTACATTGTTTTAAAAAACTAAAAACTTAATCTTAATATCCTTATGTACCTAAACAATAAAAACCTTATTGGTAGATACAGCTAAGCTGCTGTAACCATTCGACATGGAAAAAGCACAAAAATATTAAATTATTTGTCATGAAAATGATCCTTAATAGAAATAGGAAAATTAATCATTGCTCATTCAATTACGATTACATGTCACTGCCTGTAAGTGGCCACTGCTGGCCATAAGTCCCTTCTCCCACGGAGAAGGTTTGACCATTAATCGCCACGCTCGCTAAGTGTGGGTTGACAAATTCAAACTTATAATAAATAATAATAATTAGAAATTATAAGCTTCGGTTTCCTCACGATGTTTTCCTTTACCGTTTGTCAGTGGTGTCTAAATAATCTTAGAAAGTACTTACAGCTCGGGAAAAGTAACACCCTCACGCATTAGAAGCCAGCCTCTCAAACCTCCAGACCATCACGACTCTTTTTCCCTTCATGTCAATCAAAATGTAACTTTATCTTTATATTCCTCCTTACTTGGTTGCAAAGAGTAATTCAATAATAACTATACGAGATAATTAACTGTTTCACTATCGTCACTGTAAACATTGGAGCAGTAAAGATAATTCGCTGCTTTGAACTCAAGTGAGAAGCGTCGGCCATCAATAAAACTTAATTGCAAATTGTTAATTAACTTAATGCAGAAGAACCAAACGGTTGTATTTAATTGATTATTTGAAGCAATACTAATGATACTACATATTAGCAATTGTAGGTACTTTAAATTAAGTTTATGGGTAAGATAGAAATGGAGCAATAGGGATGATGACAGAGTTTGAAATTTTAAAAATGTAATTAGTCCGTCAGTTAGATAATGAAAAATATTAGGCATGTATTTTTTTTTATTTTGTATTTTTTTATATATTACGAATCCATGTTTAGGAGTGGGTGCTAAAACGTCATTTCTACGTATAAAATGTACATAGAAGTGACGTCACGCGACATTTCAAATTAATATATCGTCGAAAGTATTCGTTTCTGTAAAAAAAGGAAAAATTCCTGTGTAAAATAATCTACCAGGCGGACATTAAAAAAAAATTAGACATCTACCCCAATTACTCATCATCTGTTAGTTAAGGATCGCGATTGGGCATAAAATAAGCCTCATCTGAAATCCATTGTTTCGCACAGCAACAGCCGATTTTCCCCCTCATCCAGTTACTCCATCTGACAATTTAAGTAGATACGTGTTCTCCACTGTAGGATCTTGGATCTTCATGGTTAGGACTTTTTTTGAGGAGTGAAAATCATCCAATGATTTCTCTCGCCTTGGGCTAGGCGAGAGGAAGTGTCAGACTCGTCAGACTAAAAGTCACCCCATACTACTCACCCCTACTCCTCCTGCTCTTGGAGCCAGCGCCCAGGCTACCCATTAGGGCTTTCGCGGCTCAGTAATGGTTAAGACTTTAGCTCCATTGGCTGCAACCCTTCAAAGCCACTTATTTATTTATTTATTTATTTATTTATATATGCTGTTGGAGCAAAAACTCTTTTGCGCCACCTCATTCATGAAGTTTATTATTATAAAATTTTTTATGTTCCAAATTTGATATTTTTTTTCTTTATCTTTTGTTTTTTCTTCTAATTGAATATATGCGTTCTAAGAATCCGTCAACAAATCTTTATTTTGTTTTCTTAATAACATCTTATATAAAAACCCTTGAAATTATTATTATTACGGACTCTCAAACATTTGGTCCTTCGAGCCGGATATTTCAATATCTACGTAACTGGCGAACATTATTGAAGAGTTCCCAAGGAAATAATTTCAAGAACTGAAGAACAATTGTTGATGCTGACTACTTCAGGTTTTCGCAATGCCAGACGATCAGATTACACTACTCATCAAGAGAAGGGCGAGTTATAAAAGAAGAATAACGGTATTTACCAAATTTTTTAATTCTTTAAACTTTCTTGACTTAGTCCTTCTGACGTCGGCGAATTGCAGATTCGAGTAAATGCACTGGAATCATTATACGCTAAATATGACGAGGTTCAATTAGCACTGGAAAGTAGTACAGATAATTTAGAACATCAGTTATTAGAACGTAGCGAGTTTGAGTCTCTTTATTATAAAACTCTAATCGAGGCTCAGAAAGTCCTCAATGATTATACAAAAGAAAATCATGCCGTCAGTGAGGTAAGTGATCATTCTCATAGTAATAATTCGCACAAATTCGTTAAATTACCGACAATTCAATTGCCCAAATTTAATGGTTCGTATGTGAATTGGTTGGAATTTCATGATACTTTTGTAAGTCTTATTCACTCTAATGACAGGACATGAACAACATCAATAAATTTCATTATTTGAGATCGTCTCTTGAAGGTTCAGCTGCCGTGGTGATCAATTCCATTCAGTTTTCAGCTGCTAACTATATAGTAGCATGGAATTTACTTTGTGATCGGTTTGACAACAAACATTTATTAACCCAACACCATATTTCAGCATTATTTAATATTGAATCTATCAACAAGGAATCTTCTATTAATTTAAAAGCGTTAATTGACCAAATTAATAAAAACTTACGTACCTTAGAGTCTCTAGGTGAGCCCATTGATCAATGGGATACTTTACTCATTTACATGATGACTCATAAGTTAGATAATAAAACTTATCGTGAATGGGAAGAGTATAAGGGTCGTTTAGACAAGGACTGTAAAATTAAATTTAATATGTTCATGACATTTATTAAAAATCGCGCAGAATTAATTGAAACATTAGAAATGTCAAATTCATTATCTAATAAATATACACATCAAAATAGTGTAAAATCTAATAAAGTCAGAACAATGATGGTATATGATTTTAAACCAAAAAACCATACAAATAGTTCAAGTAATGATAGTGAGCATAAATCTAATTACGGTTGCGTCCATTGTGGTGGTGACCATAAGTTAAACAGTTGCTCTCAATTTCTTTCATTGAGTAATCAGTCACGATTGCAATTATTACCTAAGTTTAAAATATGTTACAATTGTTTATGTACAGGACATTATGCTAATACCTGCAAAAAGCCAGGTTGCAAAATATGTCGGCGTAAACATAACACTCTAGTGCATGTTACTGATCACTTGGCAAAGTCTGAAAATAATCCTGCAACATCAGGAAATAACACTAATTTAAACAGTCTGTCAACTCCGTTAGGCAGTACGAATGTATCATTGTCTGCGAGCGTGGAGTGCGATGACGTGCTGTTATCTATGGTCTTAATAAAAGTATCAGGTAAGTATGGCCAACAACACATTATTCGAGCCGTGCTTGATAGTGGCAGCACATCGTGCCTCATGTCTGAGAGATTATACCATAGACTTGAGTTACCTGCCAAGACTGTAAAGAATTCAGTTTTAGGAGTTAATAATGCACTGTCTGAGATTAATAAAATGTGTCCAATGTCAATTAAGTCTTTAGACGACAGTTTTTCATATAATATTAACTGTTTTATTTTGCCATCGATTACCAATGAGATATCGAGTAAACGTATAGATTTATCAAAGTTAAATATCCCGTCTAACATATCTCTAGCTGATCCTAAATTCCATTTACCAGCACCAGTAGACATGTTATTAGGTGTTGATATCTTTTGGGATTTGTTAGGGTCCCAAAAAATTAAGTTAGGAGACGGATTCTTTGCAAGACTAAGTTAGGATGGTTGGTCTCAGGTCCATTTAAAATTAGTAATGCATTGCGCTTCGACACATCTAAAGTGTTCAACTGTAATTTTGCCAAGACTGAGCAAGATAATAATAACGAATTAAATAATCGTATAGAGCATCAACTTACCAGGTTTTGGCAGTTAGAAGAAGTTAGTATGACATCAGTGTACTCTCAGGAGGAAAAGCTATGCGAAGAACACTTCATTAAAAATACTACACGTTTGGAGAACGGACAATTTTGTGTTCGAATTCCACTGAAGTGTTCTCCTGATTTGTTAGGTGAATCATTCTCAAGGGCTAAGCATTGCTTTGTTTCTTTAGAACGTCGACTAAAAAGCCAACCTTTACTGTCTAGTATGTATAAAGAATTTATGTAAGAGTATGAATCTTTGGAACATATGTCGAAATGTAAAAATATTAATATGTTCATAATCATTATATTCCTCATCATGGAGTTTTACGTGATAGTAGTCTTACTACTAAATTACGAGTGGTTTTTAATGCCAGTAGCACCACTACGTCAGGGATTTCTTTTAATGGTATACAAATGACTGGGCCAGTAGTGCAAGATGATATATTATCAATACTTTTGCGATTTAGGCAGCATAAATATATTATTGCTGCTGACGTAGAGAAAATGTACCGGCAGTTGGTTGTTCATCCACATGATCGATACCTTCAACATATTGTCTGGCGTGATAACCCGTCAACTCTGTTGCAAACGTATCAATTAAACACCGTGACTTACGGCACGGCCAGCGCTCCCTTCCTTGCAACAGGGTGCCTAAAACAATTAGGATTAGACTGCGCTGATAAAAAATCTGCTGCGGTTATTATTCATGACTTTTACGTAGACGATTTACTAACAGGAGGAGATGATTTAGATGAAGTTAAAAATTTGCGTCGAAAGGTGACTTCTATTCTTGCTTCAGCTAGAATGAACCTTAGAAAATGGAAGTCAAATGACATACGTTTAATGAATGATTCAGACTTTCCTCAATCTTCTGGACCTGAATATTGGCGGACTGGAGTTAGGAAAAACTTTAGGTATAGGCTGGCAATCACAATCTGATCAGATTTATTTTAAAGATAAAGATAAAGATGTATTTATTTCTAAGTACATGGTACACTGAGATCTTACAATGACATAGAAACACATATACTACCATTTCTGGTGTAGAAATATTAAATAAGCTAAGTCCATGCAAATCTTAGACATTACAATAATCTTCATTTGATACAATTTATTAATTTAAAAAAAAACAATAATACATTTTTCGTCCAAATTGTTATGTCAAAAAATAAATACCAAACAGAATAAAAAAAAAACAAAATATATGTCATAGTTACTGGTTCTAATGTAAAAATATATTTACATATTAATCATAATGTCAATATTTCTAATAGCATCAAATATTAATTACAAGGTCAAAAAGGATGATTTAAAAATTCGTTAACGGAGTAAAAACACATGTCCAGGAGCCAAGTAAACATTTTACATTTGAATTTATTCATTGGTAACATTTTCAATGCAGGTGGTAGTTTATTATAAATTTTTATTGTCATGCAACTGGCATTTCTACTATACAGTTGCAATCTTTGAGAAGGTACTAGTAATTTACCGGCATGTATTTTTTTCAGTCTCTCAGAGATTTGTTCATCCAATATAAATAAATGCGGATGTCTCCTAACAAATAGACAAACCTCAAAAATATATAAACAAGGGAGTGGAAGAATCTTAAATTTTTTAAATAAAGGCTTACAATGATCCAAATAATCTGCTCCACTCATGGCTCTGATAGTTTTTTTTTGTACTAAGAATGCTCTTTCTATATCCACTGAATTACCCCATATGACTAGGCCGTATCTCAATACCGATGAAACATAACCATGATAAGCGCTTAGAACTGTTTGTTTACTGGATACTAGTCTTAACTTCCGGATAGCATAAACAAACCTATCAAGCTTACCGCATACCCTTTCCACATGTTCTTTCCAGTTCAATTTATCGTCAATGACTATTCCTAAAAACAAAGTTGATGGTACTGGTTGAATAATAGTTTTATTATATTTAATTGCTGTCGGGATTATTGACCAGCTACATGTTTGAAATTGAATTATTTTAGTTTTTTCAATATTAACTTGTAGATTATTATCCGATAGCCACTTCATCACGTTGATTAATTCATTATTAGCATCAATTTCTATGTCATTTTTATTAGAACATTTTATTGTCAGAGTAGTATCATCGGCAAATTGGGTGCAGCCACATTTCAATCATTTCTTAAGATCATTAATAAATAGTATAAATAATGGCGGACCTAGTACGCTACCCTGCGGTACTCCGAAATTATTAACTTTTAGTTCTGAACTATATGTCATTTTAGTATTATTTTCTATCCTAGAGATGACAGTTCTTTGTTGGCGATTAGATAAATAACTTTTAAGCCAATCATGCGCCTTACCCCTTATGCCATACCTCTCCAGTTTGCAAAGTAACCGCTCGTGTGGTACAAAATCAAAGGCTTTGCTCATATCTAAGAATATAGACAAAGTAGACTGTTTACTATTAAGAGCTTCAGTAATTTGTTTCACTAAATAAAAACAAGCTAGGGTGGTTGAGCTATTTTTCCTAAAACCAAACTGATTCTCAACAATTAAATTAAATTTAGTCACAAAGCTATTTATCTTGTCATGCATTGCCTTCTCAAATATTTTTGAAAAGATTGGGATCAGTGTAATGGGTCTATAGTTGCCTACATCAGTACAGTTTCCTTTTTTGAATAGTGGTTTGATTATAGACTGTTTTAACCTATATGGAAATACACCTTCTTCGAAAGAGAGGTTAATTAAGTAGCTAAGTGGAGTCGCTATAATTTTAGCGCTTAATTTAATTATTTTAGTGGTTACCTCATCATATCCAGTCGCATTTGTGTTATTTAATGAATTAATAATTTTGATAACGTCAATCGGATTTAACGGAGTTAGAAATAAAGTATTTATATTATTGTCAATGTCAATGTTGTTTGTGTCATAATTGTCTTTTTGTACTTGTTGTGTCAGTTCAATAAAATAATTATTAAATTGAGTACATATGTCATTAGAATTAGTAATCTTCTTACCATTAAATATTAATTCATTTATAAAGGTTCTACTACTAGGTTTATTTAAGTTATTTTTTATAATTGACCATGTCGCTTTGCATTTATTTTTAGAATTATTTAAAAAAATGTTGTTGTTAATCCTTTGTGATTGTGATATACATTTCTTTAAGATCTTAGTGTAATTGTGATATTTTTTCTTGTGATAACTTTTACTTACAGCATTGTGTTGATATTCGTAGTACAAAGTTCGTTTTTTAATGCATGATATTTTTAAGCCCTTACTTAGCCATTTGTTTTTTATAGGTTTATTGGTCTTCTTAACGAGAATTTCTGGAAAACATAGTTTATAGAAAAGCGTGAATAGATCGTGAAATGTATTAAAAGCCTTATTGCAGCATGTTTCCTCGTAAACTTCTACAAAACTTAAGGCTGCTAAGCAATTCAAAAACTTTGTTATATTATCCTTATTATAATCCCTCTTCATATCGTACCAAAATTTCTTAAATTTAAAAACCATTCTAACGTGTGGTGAAATATTAGCATTGTTCAGTATCGATATTAGTTCTTTAGAGGTTTTATCATTCTTTAATACATCTATATTCCAATCCCCGCATATAATGATATTTTTTTTAATTTTGTGGCTTAAATTGAGCAACAATAATTTTAGTTTTTTAAAAAATATGGACACCTCAGAATTCGGAATTCTATAGATGCACACTATGATTAAATTATGACTCAGTATTTCCACTCCACAGCATTCGAAACAAAGTTCACTGGAGAGTTCTTCAGCTATCGGTAATGGACCAAACATTATACCTTTTCTTACTAAAATGCTTGTTCCACCGCGTTTCACCCCTTTTTTCCATTTATGAACCCATTACTAGTAAAACTACAAAGAGTGATATGCTTTCGATAATATCGCAAGTGTTTGATCCGTTAGGTCTTTTATCTCCATGTATTATAGTGGTGAAGATATTACTTCAAAAATTATGGTTACATAAACTATCGTGGCATGAACAACTATCGCCTGACATCAGTAAGATTTGGAATGAATTAATAATGAATTTACCAACGTTAAATAACATATTAGAGGTAGTTCCGCGACGTGTTTTAATCGATTCATGTAAATCTCTAGAATTTCACATATTTACTGATGCTTCTGAACGAGCATATGGAGCATGTTTATATGTACGTAGTATCAACCATGAAAATCAGGTTTTGATACGTTTATTAATAGCTAAAAGTCATGTTGCCCCCTTGAAACCAACTACTATTCCTAAACTTGAGCTTTGTGGTGCTCTAGTTGGGGTTAGAATTTATGAAAAAGTAGTTGCTAGTTTACGATTACCTGTGACGCCACGTACATTTTTTTGGACAGATTCCACTATCGTTCTTGGATGGTTAAAAATGTTGCCAATTAAACTGCAACCTTTTGTTCGCAACCGTGTAGCCTAAATATTAGAAAAGACTCCTAGGTCTGAGTGGAGACACATTCTTACTCATTTAAACCCTGCTGATGATGTTTCTCGAGGAGTAGATATTAAATCATTGCCTTCTTTGGAGGAATGGTGGTCCGGTCCAGGTTTCTTAAAGACTGACATGTTCTGAATTTGCATATTGTCCTGATGATAAATTGCCGGAAGTAAAGCCTGATGTTATCTTACATGGTATAATTAAGGAGAATGTGTGTAACGAATTTATAAATTTTACACGTTTTTCAAATTATTCGAGGCTTCAACGCACAGTAGCTTATGTTTTACGGTTCATTGCTGCTTATAAAAAGCAATCTGTATATGGTCCATTTACTAAAGATGAACTTAATAAGTCTTTAAATGTAATTATTAGAACCTCTCAAAATGAGTCCTTTAGTGAATATGATACCTTACTTCATAATAAACAACTGCCGAAGAAGAGTGCATTGTTAAAATTTAATATATATTTAGATGAAGAAAAGGTAATGCGTATTAACGGTAGATTACAAAACTCTGACTTGTCATATGCTAAGAGATGCCCAATTCTTTTAAAATCTAATCATCCTTTCACGAAATTGTTATTTGAATATGAACATAAAAGGTTATTTCACGCTGGAACTCAGTTACTGTTAGCATCCATAAGGGATAAATATTGGCCAATAAGAGGTCGCAACTTAGCTAAGTCATGTTACAATAAATGTGTGCGTTGTAGACGTCTTAAAGGTCAAACCGTAACACCGATCATGGGCAATCTGCCACGGCAGCGACTTCAAGCTGGAGGTTATCCATTTGAAAATATTAGTTTAGATTACGCAGGTCCTATACAATGTGTTGTTCGACAGGGTCGCGGTGGTAAGTTAGTCAAAATATACATAGCAGTTTTTGTTTGTTTTGCGACCAAAGCAATACATCTTGAACTTGTCGGTGATCTAACGAGCAATACTTTTATTATGGCATTAAAGAGATTCATCTCACGTAGAGGTAAGCCAATTAACATTTATTCTGACAATGGCACTTCGTTTGTTGGAGCATATAATGATTTATCTAAATTTTTAAAATCTAATTGTGATTCGCTGAGTGAGGAAATGGCTAAGGAAGGAATTAATTTTAACTTCATACTCTCCTCATTTCGCTAGCCTTGCGGAAGCTGGGGTTAAATCTACTAAGCATCACTTAGTCAGAGTATTGGGCCTCTGTAATTTAACTTACGAAGAACTCTATACTACGTTGGTCCAAACATAACATAACATCACGCCTTTTATCCCCGAAGGGGTAGGCAGAGGTGCACATTCTACCACAGTACAATGTAACACCCACTTTTCACTAGTTGTTATGAGTCCCATGTAATAGGGGGTGATCCTATTGCCATATACCGGGCACATTTCCAGACTCCGTGCTACTACTGAGAATTTTAAAAAACCCAGTAATACTTTGCCCGACCCGGGAATCGAACCCGAGACCCCTTGCCCGGCAGTCGCACTTGCGACTACTCGGCCAACGAGGCAGTCCAAATAGAAGCAATTTTGAACTCAAGACCTCTGACACCACTATCATCGGACCCTGAGGACTTGATTCCATTAACACCTGGACATTTTTTAATTGGACGTCCTCTAACATCCATGCCGACGCCTGATTACCGTAATTACTTCACCAGTTCATTATCACGATTCCATAGAGTAGAACAACTCCGACAAAATTTTTGGAGTAGATGGAGTAAGGAATATATTTCAGAACTTCAACTCAGAACAAAATGGCGTACATGTAAAGGTCAGATAAAATTGAACTCAATTGTACTTCTTAAAGAAGACAACATGCCGCCTCTGAAGTGGTAATTGGGTCGGATCATAGCGACTTATCCAGGAACAGATGGGATAATACGAGTAGCGGACGTCAAGACTTCAACTGGTATTGTTCGCAGATGTTTTAGCAAGATTTGCCCATTTACCCATCTACTCTGCAGATGACCAAGATCTGTCTGGTCAAACATATGCTTTATTGTACACATTTATGTAGCTTAAAACAAACAATTCAAGTAAATATGCGTACAATGGGCGGTCTTATCACACATATCACACAATGGTGATTTCTTCCAGTCAACCTTTGGATGGAAATATTTGTAAGAAACCAGATAAGGGGTAGTTACGTGTACAATAAAAAAAAAGACAAAATAAAAATGCCTACAATACAACCTACAATAGATATAATATACTAGCAACATATAAAAAAGAAATACATAAATAACTAGCGGCCCGTCCCGGCTTCGCACGGGGGGACTTAAGATTTTTTACATAGTTTTACGTTTTATTTATATTTATTCTCAGTTTATTATTTTTGAAATAGTAGGTAAGTACTTACCTAATAGGTATCTTTTGGATGAATTAATAGTCTTAAGGTAACAGATTGAACAATTGAAAAGTTATCTAGAGCAAACTTTTATAAGGATTGAACCATTCATTAAAACGATTGTTATGGGTAAACTATAAAAGGTAGACATATGCACTCGCGGACTTTTTTAAAAATAATGTTAAGATGAACAATTCATCTATAGAGCATTTTTGTATAACTTTAACTATATGCTCAGCGCACGCCACGGAAGGCCTCAGAAACGATACTTTTCCCCCGTTTTTAAAACATTTTTGGTTACTGCTCCACAACTATAGGACCTAGCGTGATATTATATAGCCTATGTTACTTCTGAATAATGCAGCTTTCTAATGGTGAAAAAATTATTGCAATCGGTCCAGTAGTTTTTGAGTTTATTCATTACAAACATACAAAAATACAAATCTTTCCTCTTTATAATGTTATAATAATAATAATAATACGCCCGCAGGGCACCTTGAGGCGAGGTGACGGGCATTAGCGATCCCGCGGGCTACCATCATCCCGAGTGCTCCAGGGAGAAGTCACCGTTCCTTCTTCTCCGGCTTGCCTTAATTGGCTGGCTGGAGTGAACGATGACAAGGAACAGGTCTCCCACCTCTGGCTTGCCTTCATTGGCCGTCCAGAGTGGAGTCGCGAGAGCAGTGATCCTGCTCGGAGGGTAAGAAACTATTCGTAAGTCGCGAGTGGGCCAGGGATGCAGGAGGCTTCGGCTGGAGCAGATGATCTGAGTAGAAAGATCTGAGTAGAAACCCTTCAGCCACTCACATTCTCGTTGCCCCTCTGTTGCTATATCTAGCAACCATTCCCGGGGCCCGGTTGGTGAGTTGGCGAGTCTCCGCCTGCCATTTTTACGTGTAAAAATTACATTGTTTCGGCAGGTGTCATAGTCATCCATAGTTCCCAATTTACCAGTCCACAGCAACCCATCCATAGCCCTACCTTTTTTTTCCATTATTCACAATAGTCCTACACTAACCGGGGACTGTCCTTGGGTGCATTTCCATAGTGCATAAAGGGATAGTCGCCGGTTTGTGTCTCCATTACATTTAGATTAAAGTTGTCTAAAGGGCCTCTGCGCAGTTGGCTTAGGCCCCTCGTACGCCTCCCAAATGACCGGGACCCTGTGGTCCCGTGAATGGTAAAGACATACAATAATAATACTAATATTAGTATAGATAGTATAGATATACAAAAATACAATAAGCTATGTGTGTGTGTGTGTGTGTGTGTGTGTGTGTGTGTGTGTGTGTATGTGTGTGTATTTGTATGTGTATGTATGTACAATTAATGAAAGGAAGAAACAGACGCTTTACTTTACTAATCCTAACACCTGATTGAGAGATACGCATAGGTATCTCTCAATGCAGCTATAATTTGCTGAAATACTATATTTCAGAATTATATAATTTAGAAGAAGCTCATTTCTATACATTTCTAAACATCAGTTACAATCTCTGATTATTTACTATCTGTTTAGTTTACTTTCAGCCATTATTATAATTATTATTGCAGGCCTAGCTGAAAGTAGGGAAACTACTTCCCTTCCACTCCTTTCTAAAGGTTTCTGTCTAATCCTCATATTGTGATTTTTTATCTACAAAACTTATTCATACTATGCAAATACATGATCACTTTTTAATCGATAAGACTACTCAATTAAATACGTAACTATTGGAGTCATGTTACTTCAAACAAAAAAAAAGTTTATTTTGAATGCTAAACGGTACACTTGTAAAAATTTAACAGTCAGGCTTTTTTCTGCTTTATAATACGTATGTATATCCATTGTTTCATAAATTCCCGGCCTTGAAGCATCTTGATGTCTCTATAAGCAGTCTTTTGTCTGTGTGGTTATGTTGAACAAACTAATTGCCTCATTATCATCAAATCAACGATAAATTTTGACCAGGAAGACAGATTTATGTTTGTAATTGTTCGAGTAACGTTTTTGTTGAACCTTGTGTTAGCTTGATGCTGTTTCTAGGTGTCTTATTAACTATAATTAGAACCATAGAAATAAAGTGAAATGTTACTTATATTTTTATGGTTCCTTTCCAAGGTGGTCCTTATGGTTCCAAGCATACAAAATGTGTAGCTTTATAAATAAGAAATGGTTAATTTTGTATTTTGTAAGTTTGCTATAACCATGAGGTTTAGGCAGATGACGCCATTTTCCGGTACAGGCTAATTATTGTAACGAAAGTTTCAATTATTTAGCCCTCTACTTAGTTTTACCTGCTTTAGCATGGTAATGGTAAAACACGAACAAAAACGTATGTTCCAATGAAAAAACCTTCGCATACAAATCATGTTTCACAAAGAGGCATTTTTCCTTTTACGCAGTCTGTTATCGAGTACAGCGGAAAACAAAGGCTTATTTATGAAATTCTTCAGAGGATCGTACACAATTAATAGCGGCGTAATAAAACACAAGTCAAAGCCCGCCGGCAAAGACATAACATTAACAGACTAATGGGTTATGATTATGATATTTACAGCTACATGCGACCGCCTTAAGCCGCGGTCCCACCAAGCGTTTACCCGCGCCGCGCCGCGGTAATAGAAACTTTTTACTAGCTCTTCGATGATACGCGGAACCTATGACTGGATTTATTGTTTTCTGACTTTTGTTCTACGTTTCCAGTGCATACGTATAGACCTATACTTAGGTCTTCAGTTAGTTTTTTTTTTATTTTAAGCAAAGTTTTTGTAGTGTAGATGTTTAAAATCATCACGAAATAGTACTAAAATTAGCAATTAAAATTATAATTATACATTTAAATTTGAGTAAACAATGTGAACAATGGTGTTCGTGGTAATAGAGGTAGTAGTCGTAACTAAAAGTAGTAGAAGTATGGAACGAGACCGCACCTTATGCAAATGAGGCGGCGGCGGGCAAAGCGTTGCCTAAATATTAGTTTAATATTTGGAAGATTGTATCACTGCCGCACTAGAAAAGCGTTGTAACTCTTTTTATTGCGCTGACCGCTGAAATTAGACGAAGGTAAAAATAATAAAAAGCAGTGTCTTAGTGGATTTTACTAGATCAATAGATAGAGAAAACCATAACATCACGCCTTTTTATCCCCGAAGGCGTAGGCAGAGGTGCACATTTCGGCACTTAATGACAATGTAACCCACTTTTCACTATTTATGTTATAAGTCCCATGTAATAGGGGGTGACCCTATTGCCATATACCGGGCACATTTCCAGACTCCATGCTACTACTGAGATTTTTAAAAAACCCAGTAATACTTTGCCCGACACTGGAATCGAACCCGAGACCCCTTGCCCGGTAGTCGGACTTGCGACCAATCGGCCAACGCCGAAATATAAAAATAGCAATAAATACTTATTCATGAGACATAATAAATTAAGTATTAGTACCATAGTACCATAGTACCATAGTGATGTGAATAAATATCTTTATTTTCGTGTTACTGTAAACGTTTCAGGTAGACATATAAATATAATTATTTTAAATGTAATTTGCATTGAATACCTACTCGTAAATATAAATAATATATTTTATCAATTCAAAAGTATTGTTAACGTAAATCCCATTTTACACATTTAATTAATTTATATAAGTAAACATATAACTCAATATTTATTTAATTAATAATCAAGCAGACCAGTACATGTTACTAAAATAGTTGGTTGAGTTTCCAAGTTACAACGCTTGGCCGTCGTGATGAATAAATTATGTAAATAGTATGAGGCGGGTTCTCGCTTTCTTGTAAATGATTTGGCGTTTTGCGTCTAATGGCCAGTCGACTGAGGGCCAGATCCACGCACCCGAATCTACATATTAGTGCCACAAATTATTTAATTGCTATTTATAACGTCGCTCTGTTTACACGCGAACCTGAATGCATGCACACAAGTTTGTGTAAATGAATAAACACTGCTCTAGGCACAGGAAAATTATAATAATATTGAAACATTGAACTTTTTCTGTCGTACAATGGGATATTTTTATAAATATGTTGGTTCTTGTAATCATTATGTGTGCTTTATTACTTCACAAAAAGACTTATAAAAAGTTACTTTAATTAAAAGATGTGTATCATCATAATGTTGTAAACATTTTGCACGCCCCGTCTTTATACTGACACCATTATCAAAGCATTACGGACCTCACTTTTTACATGAATCCACTTTTTCCACCTCAGTGTCCGCTCTCCCGTGATTTTCGTCAAACATGCCTCGCGTAAAGTTTCCATAGTTTTGATGATGGAGTGATTGGTTCTGGTCTCAAAATCGAAACCATTAAGCTCGCATTCCGACGGAGGTCGCGGGGAAAAGAAAACGCCGCGGCCCGAGGTGCAAACAGGGCGGGCCGGTACTTTACTGCGCCACCTCGTTCCGAAAGTAGTGACAAATGGTGGCGGCATCTTTCATCTCCTTACTTTTTCAACATCGCCACACTTAAATATCGACCATAAACCTCAGATTTAAGACTGCAAACCCCTTAACTCCCCACAGTAATTAACAAAATGATAACGCAATAATGAAATTCGGAAATAATCGCAAATAGCTTTCGAGTGCCTCGAGGGCGGGACGTCTACCTGAATTGAAAAGGCCATTGAAGTATTGCAAATAAATTAAATGTATTTTTCTTCACAGAAGCGTTTCATTAATTTGTGAATTATTTAAATGACTCCACGCGGCGTGTCGTCGCACATCGTACAAGCGTCGGACGTGGAAGCGGCTGTCACATAATGATAAATTCATAGCATTTCCAGTTATTACACAAGGACTGCGCGTAAGGTATAGTTAACGTGTTCACGGCGCTCATGCATCATGCATGCCGCGGATATTTGCGAAATTAACATTGTACAATAATGTGTGTGCAATCCGGTGGCTATTGTCTAAGGTCGATTATTTAAATGGCGACGCATTAAATTGATAGTGCATCGTATACGATAATAGTCCCTAATACGAGATAATTACAGAGAGGAAGCTCGCTGGCTCACAGTAGTCGATGAAGATATAATTCTTCGTTGAATTAATGAGGGCGTCGTGCGTGATACATCAGTTTGTCGTGCTGCAGAAGGACGACGCGCGGCGCGGCGACGCATCGGTGGCGGTACGCGCGCTCGCTGCACTCACCTAAGTGGCGCGGTTTGATAGCTCCGAGCATTCACAATTGCTTGCATGCGATGTGACTCCGCTAATTGAATACACATTGTATCATTAAATTACTCGGTAGCACGTACACGGCATGCATTTAGTTTCCCCATAAGAACTTAATAAAAGACAAGTCAGTTCACTAGATTGTTTCTGTAATTATAGTCGTTGATTACTGACAGCTTATTAATTTAATATTTATAGCTAACACCTTCCGCCGGCGTACATGATATACAGCTTGAACAGTGAAGTGTAGTACACTGTCTGTAGTGATGCATAACTTAGCCTGAAATGGTAAGTCGAGCGAATTAAATCCAGATGTTCCCCTTTGTTTGCAAACACTGTGTACTTTGCAACGGCTAACAGTTAATATCTACATATTTGTCTGGATGTGTTTATGTTTTGCACATAAATTACTTGAGTGTGCAATTAAGGTTGTGACATGTAACGCGATATTTCCAGCATTGGAAATATATTGGCTAATTGCACTGGACTTGCAAATAAATACGCCGCCATAAAACGGGCATGTAACATCGATCGTGGCTTGAGACCAACGTTTGTATAGAGTGTATAGATAGACGGCTGAGTCTGAGTCTAATGATTAAAAGTTTGACTGAATATAAACATTCTTCTAGATTAGTTTCTAGATGGGTTAATCTTAACACCTTTGAAACTAAAGAGCACATCAAAGTGTCGGCCTCTGTCTCGTGCCTGTTGTTGTACAGACATATACAGCAGTAACAGAAAGCTAGAAGCTTATGAGATCTACCATTCGATCCAATCAACAACATAAGTACATATCAACGAGCTGTGCTTGAAAAATGATAGTCTCGTAGGCTTCATAGCAGCGATTCTTCATTGATTTATGTTATCTTAATCATTATACTAAATATATTCTGATAGAATAAAATATATGGACATCGATAGTGATCAGAGTTGATACATCAATCTATAGTAACAGATACTTACAGATGGCTCAACTGATTAATATACTTTCTCCTAATTACGTATTCAGAACAGTAGCCGTTTAGGAATCTATCTATCTAAAGTATGTACACTGCTGTGGTCAAATATAGTAGGTAACACTTCGTAATAATTTGTAAACAGTTTTAACATCTGGTACAATTCGTAATACAGTTCACATGCATCGGAAAAAAATGTAGACAACGTAGGCACTTACGAGAGAATTTTAAAAATTCATAAGCTGCGCAATCTGCCCCTAGCCTTCACAAACTATCTAGAAAAGGGTTAGGAGAACAAACAATTACAGCCTCTATTAAATAGTCTACATCTTCAATGTAATTCTACTCTTCATAGTCTATACGTAGGCTGGCACTTGAAACAAAGTTGACTAATATGTTCTTACTACGACCAAAGTGGTTATACAGCATACATGGTGTTTAAAAAACCACATCTCATCGTGCATAAGTAATGACAGGTCGGTTATCGTCAGCCGCGAGCGATCTAACTTGTTTCCACGGTGACTCTTAATTGTAGCTTACAGACCATAATCACTACATACACCACGGATTACCATCCAATGAACACCATGAGACTAAGTAACTACACTCGTAATCAACCTATTTAGACACACTCTGTAATCTGTTTGTACATTGTCTTGTTACAATACTGAACGTTTATTTTATTTTCTTTATTTTCTGTTGTCATTATTCCACTGTAGGGCTTCTATTAGTTTCTCCACTCTCCTTCTACTTCTCTCCCTTTGACATTTTTTACGAAAAAAAACAAGAGGAACAAAAACTAAAAGACACTTATTGCTAATCACCTCAAACCCTTGAAAAATAAACATACACTAAAATATTTGTATTGTAACTTTCGTGAGACGTACTAAATAAATTATTATGTTTTCGGCTTAGCTACTGCTATATACTGCTACAGTAGCAGCGCGACAGTCGCCGCGTCACGGGTCGCGAAGTGCTGCTCATGAATATGAGCCTCTAGCATGGCTTGAAACTAGTCGAGTTCCTCGTCTAATTATTACGTGAGTAAGCCGAAAACATAATAATTTATACACTAAAATTCTTTTTAATTTGACAGCTTGGCTGCTTTCCCTGACTAGTTTGCAGTGAATAGACTCATAGACATTGATTTCATAGAGGCGATACCATTGCTTATCACACAACATTCGCGATTTCGAAAACCAAAGAGCCAACAAACTCGTTTCAAACATAATCTTTCTCAGCTCTCCCATAATTACAAGTCCTTGCACACATTAAATTGTCACATATTCATAAAATATCTTCAGAACGTGTGGCAACCCTGCTTGTTCTCAAGTTGCCTGCATTAGTTATCAAGCGGGCCCTTTGCAGTGTATCGCGCAATCTCACCGGTAATTGCCGCTTTACCAGCGACGTCGAAATTTTAATTAGTTGGTGAAAATAAGCAAGCGGTACTGTAAACCCATCCATCAGGAGATCAGCCAGGAACTTGTTTACTCTGGACTTGTTCTAGTAAACTTATAAACATTATGAACTAGTGATATCTGGCATCGGTTATTATAATCGAACTCGTCATGCTTTTTACAATAAAGTTTATTTTAGCGTTGTTAAAATAAAATTTTACGTAGGTTGGTAATTATTAAACTCCTTGGTTAATGATTACTTTATAAGTATTTGAACTTTTACATTAATGTTTCCGTTAATCGCGGTTGATTGGTTTGAATAAAAACGTCTTTGGAGGTAAGTACCTACAAAACTGACCTGACTGCCTCGTTGGCCGAGTGGTCGCGAGTGCGACTACCGGGCAAGGGGTCTCGGGTTCGATTCCCGGGTCGGGCAAAGTATTACTGGGTTTTTAAAAAAATCTCAGTAATAGCACGGAGTCTGCAAATGTGCCCGGTATATGGCAATAGGCTCACCCCCTATTACATGGGACTCATAACATAAATAGTGAAAAGTGGGTGTTACTTCTGTGTGCACCTCTGCCTACCCTTTTGGGGATAAAAGGCGTGATGTTATGTGTAACTATGGATCGTGGAGGTAACGCGATTCTTACACACTTTTTATCAAGAATCACTGCATTCTTCAAATTATCTATCACTTATATTTACTACTGACTGCCTCGTTGGCCGAGTGGTCGCAAGTGCTACTGTCGGGCAATGGGTCTTGGTTTCGATTCCCGGGTCGGGCAAAGTATTACTGGGTTTTTAAAAAAAAATCACAGTAGTAGCACGGAGTCTGGAATTGTGCCCGGTATATGGCAATAGGCTCACCCCCTTTACATGGGACTCCTAACATAAATAGTGAAAAGTGGGTGTTACATTGTACAGTGGCATAATATGCACCTCTGCCTACCCCTGCGGAAATAAAAGGCGTGATGTTATGTTATATTATGTTATATTAACCATATTTAGATTCCAGTTAACATACCATCAGTAAATGCATAGATAGATGATTAAAGATACTTTGTCTAAGTTTAACAACAATAATTTATAAATCATTACGTGTGTACGGCTACGGCTAGCGGCGCCAACATCGTGCATTCAAGCTTTCAGTGGAAGTTACACAATGCTGCACTTTGATATATTGTTTGAATAGAATACATTCAACCAACTAATGATTCGTAACAAGCTCCGAGCTAGAACATAGAGCAGATACAGTTTAGAATTCCGCCTCTTTGTTTCTTTTTTATTTTTATCATCAGTAGAAGAAAGAACTCTAAACAGTTTACTACCTCAGGCCCGTTATCTCCTCATGCTCATACCCGCCATGGTATCTTAACTACGTTATTCGTATCTCACCATTTATTCTCTTTGTTCAATTTAAATTCTCTTCAATTTCATCCGAACTTCTGAACAAAGGTGTCCTTTATATTCCTTACGAAAGACTAAGATTTTCTTGTAACGGTGAAACATGAAGAATTGTTGGCTTAATTTAACTACATCTTTATATATATAATTCTTCTGTGAGTGTATATGTCACTGAACTTCTCTCAAAGGACTAGACCGATTTTGATGAAATTTTTTGTGTGTGTTCAAGGGGATCTGGGAATGGTCTAGATTCACAAATCAGCCCGGCAGATGGCGCTGCAGTCGATGTTTAGGTTATTTATCCTAAACAGCTGAACTAATTTGAATGAATTTTTGTTTATACATTCAAGTGGATATGCAGGACAACGTCTGTTGGGTCCGCTAGTACACTTATAAAACTTTGAACGTTACTAAGAAATTATAGTTTATATGCAAAAGGGGATAAATAAACTACAATATAATTAATAAGCCCGACGTGTGAAGAAAATAAAGTAAAAAATGACAGACCTTATGCACCTTATGGTATGAACCGGTTCGTAAGCTATTTTTAAGGTGCTGGTACTAGAGCACTATTTTGATGGCATTCCTTAACTAAAAATCGTGGGTTTTTCACGTAATAATACTCAGAAAGCTCTACTTGAACTTCTCTTCGAACTATTATATATATAAGCTTTAGTATGTCTCACGATAGTTATTATATGGCATTCCTTATCTATCGATATAAGTAATGTTGATAGTTAGGTAATTAAAAATCACAAAAATAAAGTTTGTTTATAAATTGTGTAACTGAACTGAGGTCCAATTCCTGCCTAGATGAAGCATATGAAATACAAGGAAATTATTCATTATAAATTCTTGAATTTTATTTAATAGAATTGCCTCTGGACTCACCGCTTGTTAGGCTTGTTTTTATAGCTTATTATGTTTATTGTTTTTAAACCAGGTACTTATAATGACTCTAATAAAACACATATATGTAGGTACTTTTAGCAAAAAGGGCCTACTATAGATGGACATGGACACACTTCTGCATATAAGAAAATAACACGAATTATATCAATCTCAATCAATCATTATGTGTATCAATAGCAATCATCATATTGTGTGATACTTCAATTGAATAGAAATCAAATAGAATATTATGTGTCTCGACAAATTCATGATTTGTCCTTTAAATCTACGTGCATTTTAATGAACCTAGTTGCCCTACGTGAAACATGTAGAGTAAGTTACATATATTATAATTATATATTTCAACATATTTAATTATTTATAGAAACAAGTAATCCTACAAACCCGGAAAGAGGTTAAGCGCAATGGTTATTCATTCGTACTTTTTAATGCATGGCTTGAAAGTTCGCAACTTTTCCAACCTTTGATTTTCTATTGACAATTTGCTTATTTTGTCTGATTAAGAGACCATAACCCGAAATCTCGTCAGCCAGACAAGCATTATAGCATCATCAGTTTTGCATTTGCAATCACTTGACAAACTGAGGTTGGTATATTGGCAGTAAACAAAGCCGTATATAAAAGCTAGTTTCGTATAAACACACCCATACACTATGGCGGCTGAATAAAACCGCTTTAGGGAAAACTACCACTTACATATAAAAGCATTTGAATGACGCTGTTAACTTTAAACAAGCAACTAATGGGACCCTATAATTTTCCCGGTTTATCTATGAATATGTAATAAAAGAGCTAGCGACTCAACTTACTATTTATAGGCAGTAAACGTGGATTTTACTACTATTTATTTCTTTCTATGGCATTAGGGTAGTTGATAGAATGTACGTACTTCTGCCAACTTGTCTAGTGTCTAGTATGTGCCGACCTTTAAGGCATTAGGTATGCAAAATACTTTAGTTACTCATATACCTATTTCGAGGTATTAATTTGAACGAAGGACTTATAATGATAGTCGGATAGAAAGATAATATCTATCAAGTGCCAAGCCAATGTTTTATCGTCCACAAGGGACAAACAGCTGTTAATCACTTTAACAATGGAGTAACCAAATATATTATCAAGTGTAGCCATTTATAATATTTCCCTTAAAAGGCTTTCATAATAATAATAATATTCAAATTATAACATAACATCACGCCTTTTATCCCCGAAGGGGTAGGCAGTGGTGTACATTATACCACTGTACAATGTAACACCCACTTTTCACTATTTATGTTATGAGTCCCATGTAATAGGGGGTGAGCCTATTGCCATACACCGGGCACAATTCCAGACTCCGTACTACTACTGTGATTTTTTTTGAAAATCCCAGTAATACTTTGCTCGACCAGGAATCGAACCCGAGACCCCTTGCCCGGCAGTCGCACTTGCGACCACTCGGCCAATGAGGCAGTCAAATTATATACATACTAAATGTATTACTAATATATCTTGTCCAAAAACTTACATTGTCGAAGATCTGCGTGAATCATTTCAGAATTTGAGACATTTTCTCATTTTGAAACCTATGGTCTCTTCTCAAACCTGGATTTAGTTAGTTAGGTTTACCTAGTCATTTCAAGCACGCACTGAGCAGGTTTTTAATCAAGATGCACTAAAATTTAATTTAATTTACTCACTGTAATTTCCAGAACATAAGAATACAAATAAAGTAGTAGTAGACAGTAAAATGTATAATTTACAATATAGGTACGAGAATCCAGTAGCAAAACAGAAGTTACTTAATATTACTAGAACTATAAATGCGTATAACATCAACGATATAACGCAAGAAATATCAGCGTTCTTAAAAAGTCATAAAAACTAAACATATTCTTGATATTTACGTGGTAACGACCTTAAAAGTGGTATAAACAAAAATTGTCGACGCAGGTATCGAAAACTTTAATTGGATGTACAAAATCTAATCAAGTTTTATTGACAGCCAACACACAGCTAATCAAAAATAAACATAATTTCGTAATCGTACCGAACTAACATATTTTATTCATTACATTAATTGTTTTAATGACGTGCCCGCCACTAATTGAACTTGCGAAGTAAAATAGCGAGTGTCGTAAAATCATATTGATTGATTAATTAATTCGATTATAAAACTACAGCTTAATCCTAGCACATTTGTAAGTATGTACCTCTACATATATATTGAAATATTGACATTTGACGCGCATACATTAGGCAAAATCAAGACCAACAGCCCGTGACCACTCTGTGGAGCCTGTCGTTAAAATTGTGGGTTTTCTCTACATAAGGAGGGTTTAGTATAGTCTGCACCCACGATAAGGTGACTCCGAAATCTCAGGATAAAAGATTGAGATTTATCAGACAGCGCTTTGTATTTCGGTTTCTATCAAATGTGTGGTTCCTTAGTCTTGCAAATCTAGTGAAAAGAACAGAGGTGATATTCTACTTTATTTGTATTTTGTTTTGCCGTCGCCATACAGACTAAGTACAATCTAGGAAAGTTTATATTTGTGGTTTTGTTGATTTTCCCTAATGTTAAAACAAATATAAATCTCTGGAATGTTGGTATGATACTGTAAAATATCCAGTTGATTTTATACCTAATGTCACCATTATCGTGAAACACGAAAACTCGCAAGAGTTTTAACTTCCAGCCAATTTTCACATGGAATAGAATTGAGCTTTTAAAAATATTAAACAGTCATTATTATTTTAGCTAGTTTTCCAACAGTGTTCTGTTCCTATTATATTTTTTTAACCTATTAAAACGCGTGGTGTTCTAAAAGACTACATACTGAGCATTTACAAAGAAATTGTTGTTCCATTTAAGCACGTAATTAAAAATGAGATAGCTTCTCATTTCGCAATGAGCACCCAGTAACTGAAATCAATTAAACTGGTGATTCAGATTTGTGTTCTCGAAGATGGAATTCAATTAAACGAATGTGTTGTATTCGAGTGGCTGCGATGACTAACGACTGCCACTTTATTGATTACCAGCGAGACGGCTTTGTTAATAACAATGTGTTCAGATCGCACTTTCGATTCATCAATCTCATCAAAACAATTGAATTAAATAATTACATAGCGCAGCAAATCGTGACCGCGTGCCGGCAATAAAAGTCGAGTACAGTGCGATTATCCGATTACACACATAACGCTCTAATAACAAGCTGGTATCTAAAACAGGACCATTTAACAATATTGTCTCTGACCAATCGGCGACCGTGAGTGCTAACGTCACGCACCGCGCTGTGCATCGCCGCACCACCGCACCGTGTCACTGCGCACATTTGCCGCGTGTTATTGCCGCCTCGCACGACTTCACCATCATTTGTATGAGCGTAAAGAAGGCGCTCGTTTATCGAGAGAGCCACGAACAAAAGCGCTTACGCCTCGTCTTAATTAATATGATTAATGAGGCGAGGCCGCGGCGCGTTTTTGAACTCGTGTTACTGTTGTAATCGAGAAATAAATTAATTTTATTAGTAGTCCTTCTTAATAGAATATGAGCATTGAGGGCCGAGTCGCTCCCAAATGACTCTGGCGATAGGTACCGTGTTTCCCCGGTTCGTTACGTTTCTCTAATTTAAAAATTGGGCGTTAAAACTCACCGATTATAATTTAAATTTATGACATTATGCATAATATAAAAGGCGTATTAAAAAGGAAATAGTGACGCGTTACAGTGGGCATCACTAACAAGCCACGTATCTGAACACACCTTAATGACTTTAACTATACCTCGAATTTCATTTCATTAAAATTAGTTTATCAAACTACTACTTACCCACCTTCGCCTTAGTTTCATTAATATTAACATAATTTGATTGCTCGCGTCGGAGTCAAAGCACTAATTTATTACAGCTACGTATATCGGCGTCACATCTATGGTAGATTATAAGTGATTCTTAGAGCACGAAACATAAGTGGTAAAATAATTTGAAACGATTAAAGGAATTCGCAGTAAAACAAATAGTATTCGCGCAGACGTGTTACCCTTTCAAAACATAGGTATCTATTTATTTTCCCATGTTTCTAAGCTAACGTGCTGTCGTTTGTGTACGACAGAGTTTGTGTCTTACGGCGCGGTGTGAGAGTGCATATCGGGAGTGCGCGTGCGGCGGTGCGCTCGCGCCTCGGGCCGAGATCGTGGCGGAGATAATTAGAGGCCGCGGCTCTGTGGGAGCCATAAAAACGGCAAATTGACCGGCGGGATAACCAGAAAGGCACAATGTGTTAGATAATAATTTCCAAATTACAGGTTATGTTAGTTCGCGAGCGAGACTCGGCCGGCTCTTTTTTCTCGAACGCCGACTGAGGTGCTAAGGGCAGGCTAATTATTATTTGGGTATCAGAGCGAGGATTTTAGTGCAGCTGCTACCTGTATAAATATTTATTATTAAAAAGATCAAACGCCAATTTCAACGGAATCCAATTTTATCAGCCAATTAGGTACTGTTACTACAAATAACTCTTCATTTCATAAACATTATAATATAATGATAAGGTACGGTGCTACGACATGCATCATAAACTGGTAATCATTTTACAGCAAATAAATACCAATACAGCACAACTATTTTATACCTACCTAAAGATTAACGTGTAAGGAAAACAAGAGGAAGTGTTGCTTGATACCTCTTTGTTAAAGAAGTTCCTACATTTCAGTTATGTCATGAAACAGATAAACCACTCTATGATTACCTAAGTTACATTAAACTTACAAAATCAATTTCTATACAAAGTCTACTCAACCCTTGTTCCGCAGAATATACGTGCAATCGAATGCAGACAAGTAGACGCTACATTCCAATGTAATATGGAGATAGTCCCCAATTCGGAGGAGCTCGTAAGACAATCGATGGGACAGGTGCGCGGGGCGCCGACCGAAGAGCGCCGCCATTGGCCGCGGCCGAGCGCTCCGCCCCACGCCTCCAACTACTCCTAGATTAATGTTTTGTTAAAGGGAGCATTATCTCCTAAGATGTGATGAAATATGCGAGCTGCAGCATCCGACACGCTAATGCGGGTAATGCCCGTCGTGAATCCATCCTTGTTTATATTTAATGTACATATTTTAGCGCTAACTTGTCTGAACGAAAGCATTACTTAGATTAACTGGAACATTTTTTTAAACACTTAATTTTGTAACAGAATTTGTAAAAGACACACGTGGACATCCATACGATGTAGGATATTGCAGTATTGTTAATAGCGAGTGGGACATTGTGAGATTCCTTTTCTCTACATCAACATATAACGCTACAGTGATAAACTTCTGTATACCAATAAATTAGTCATAATTATTATTATTGTAATCTAAGTACCACTTGCACCGAAAAGACTAAAATGACTACAGAAGAATATTTTTTTCAGTGTTCTAAAAGAAAGTAGATAATTTATTTTAAAGGTATCGCTATACTGAAAAAAATATCGTTTATTAAAAAAAACTATATACTTGTAATAAAACTTATATATAAATAAACTATGGTTTAAATATTTTCGGTGTTAATTCATATATTAAACGAACAGAAAGAATGAAGAAAATCGTATAAAATAAACAAATGCTGCAAACCTTGAATCATTTACAGTCATTCCACCTCAATTGCAGGTCCCAGTGTCCGTCCACCTCCCTGTAATCAGAGACCCCAAACAGTTACACACGTATACTACAGTTCTACGATTGTTTATCCACCAATTTCTCGAGATGGGACCCAATACAATTGTGTTTGTCAATGATAAATGGTCGCGCGCGGTGCTTTTCATCTCCTACGGTCAAAGGCGCCGCCGACAAAAGTCGCCAGATGAAATTCAATTTTAACCGAACACATATAAGGTGCATTACAGTTTGTGTATAAATAATTACAACACAGGACTAAATGATACGGTACTAATCAAGGTAGGGAATAAACGCGGATAATGCGGCTTAATATCGTTTGAAAGGAACCTTTCGGCGGGTAGTCGCATTCAGGCATAATGAGTTTATTCAGAGTTTTAATCGAATGAATCGTGGTAAGCAAATAGTGGTTGAACAGTCTCGGGTCAGGTCGGCGCGGCCGGTGTCCTTTTCAATTTGTATACCAATGATAGACGGTCTTGGAAACTAAATTAAAAATACATTTGTCTGTCTTTAGAAGTTTTCTGTTCGTCTTATGAGTATGCGGTATGAAACAAAGAATGTAGTTTTAGTTCCGATAGATATTGTGATTCAGATATAACGTGTTTCAACTTAAACAGATATGACATTTTTATATCCGAATCTGGAGCAGTCACACCTGGGTGGGTTTTAGTCAGTAAGAGTCTGACGACAGTCCCTTTCGTCATCCCCAGGCGAGAGGGCTCCATGAGGATTTCCCACCTTGGGGTCAAAAAAAAAAAAAGTCACATTTGCATTTATTTGATAAGAAAACAAAAATCATTTTAAAATAATTTTTATTTCCTAAATTCAAGGAATCTGAATCTTCTTTTTAAGAATATTTAAGGTTCCTTAAACATAGGAAATATTCATCTATTGACATACAATTCAGATTTTATTCTTTCATGATTTGACGAACAAAATTATAGTTTTCCATTTGTAATTTTCCTTTCTTTCTTACTTTGTCACATTAAACTGTCAAACACCAAGCGGTCACCGGTGACCGCAACCTATTGTTCTATAATTGTGTCTACAAAACCGGTACTCGACGAGTTAAATAGCATTTACACTTGATTACTTTCCTTTGTTAAACAAGCACTTAACTTTCGAATTATAACATTAAACCGTTAACATTCAGTGTCGCCATAACGTGAATTAAATTGAACCAGAATAACTTTAGCCCACATATTCGAATGTCATTTAACTTAATGACAACACACATTAAAGAGTACGAAACTTTAATGTGACATATACATACAAACTTAGCCTGTATTTTAAGATCAATTTTATTATTTTAGTACGTCTATGAAGCAAGGTATATCAGGTCCCACTCCCTGAACGGAAGAAGTATTAGGTACTGGGTTTTTTTAAATTTCATTTCTACAAAATATAGATACAATTAATATTACTTATTTTGATAGTGTAGGTATGTTACATTGTCTGATTTTTCCTAGGTCATTACTAATAATATAGGGATCTGCTATGGGGTCATATTTACAAACTCACCTCTGTTGCTACGTTGATAGGGTTAAAGATTGTTCTAAGTGGGGCTTGATTCTTAGAATCAGGAAAAATATTACAATTTCCGAATGTAGAAAAACTCAGTATCTATTGGGATTCTCTATATGAGGTGTATTGAGGCTTGCAATATAACTTGCGCCTGAAAACATAACTAACAAACAGTGGATAGATTGAATATGTTCTATTGTTCACCTCTGTCTAGCTTCGTGGAATAAAAAGCTATGTCATATTATGTGTGTCTATAAAAATGGTTTGATTCGTCACGGCTGACACGGCGACGTCCATGACATAGGCAGAGAGCCCGCACCGCGTTAGATAAAAGATTAACGACGGACCACCTTGTGAGCTCGTTTGTTTTCAATTGTCTTTCCCTACACACGCTTTAACTTAACTACAACACTTTATAGCAATTTACGTGGAGAAGTCAACTGAAAAGCCATTTTAAAAAGTAATTAATTTAAGATTTTTATTCATATTGGTCATAGGTATCATAGACTGAAATCTACTTGCGAAGTTAAAAATGTTGGCGACATCATCACAAATGGTTATAGTTTAGACGTCACTCGGAGTTTCTTCTCAGAGGTACATCAAGTGTGATGCTGAGTTATTTGAATGCTACGTTTAACAGTGTAGTTGAACCAGCTGGCTCATTATTTGTAATGTGGATACTAGTAAAACTGAAATTGCATGTTTGAAGTGAAAGCTATTCCCCGCCATTACGGAAATGTGCGAAATGGTCGATGTGCTGGCACGACCACCGCGCGGTAGTTCACAGAAACAATAAAGATTAACACTTCTATTCACTATTTCCCAGGAACATAAATTCGCCCAGCTTTTGTTTGCTGGATATTATTACATTGACGATACTTACAGCTTTCATAAGCATATATTTTATAATTGATGTCTATTGTTGGATTTCAAAGAGACAACGAACAATTAATGAAATAACGGATCCGACGTGACCACGAAAACTGATAAAATATTTATTGATATGCAAATGCCTACGCTGTAAGTAAGTACAATGGCGAACGGGTGCGCGCGCGCACTTCACAATGCGGGTGCCGCTTTTTGTGGCTTTACTGCCACCAATTACTGTTTATCGCTATTTTTACATCGCGAGGGGCGTATTTAGTAAACACTGTCTCGCCTGTTGTTTGTGTCACCATACTCGTAATTATCGTGAAACTGTTAACAGACTTGTCACGTAAACAACAAAATGGTCCTCAAACCATACCTGGTATGGTCGGTAACGTTCGTAACTCTGTTACCACGCCATGCCTCTAATTATACTTTATAGAGACTCGTAGAACAAACGCTCCGACAAGAACCAACATGATAAGTTTTACTAAATTACAGTTGTCAGTAAAGTACCGTACCTAAACTGTCTTTTTAAATCGAAGATGATATAAAACAGAGTTAACCCCTGTAATTAGCGTTCATCCCGCGCCGCCAAATGGTCTGCCAGCAATCAATTAAAACAATATTTGAAATAGTGCTCCCAAAAAAATTAAAAGGAAGTTCTCAGGCTATAAACATTGGGTATTATGTGAACCGGCTGGTGCCGTCTCCCTCACCCATATAAAGGCGTCCTGCTTGCGTTGCGCCGGCGCGTCTACGCGTACCATATTACTGAGGAGGATGCGCGCCGCGATGAATTATGAGCCAGCCGCGTTACCGCCAAAGCCTTGTTTGAGAGAACCAAAGTAATTAACTTCGACTTAGTTAACATTATGATTTTGAAATTATCTTTGAACTCTCAAAACTAAAAAGTTCGTAGCGCGTAGCAGCCTGCTACGCCGTAGCCATCGCCAAGACTGAAGAAAAGATAAGTTATAGATTTAGCACGAGTTTATTTTATCTGTCGATTCTTATAATATGAACTGGTTGATTTTCAATACTCATGATGAAAAATTCATATGGACCGATAAGTTATGTATGATGTACTAGTACACTGTGGTAGTACACTGTGGTCCAGTGCGAAGGTTGAGTGTATAAATTTATTTGTTGCACCATTATGATAAAATTCGCTAAATGCTTTTCATCCATTAAATATACATTATTGATTCTTTGAACACTAAATAGCAAACCATAAAATTGTAAGGAAATCTAGGAATAAAAAATAACGATGAATCCATCAGACATTTCACTAAACAACAACCATTTGATGATTAGCAAAAAAATATCTCAATATAAATAAATAAGCCGCATTCAAACTCAAACAATACAGTCGCTTTTAACTTGGACCGCGGTTTAGGCAAGTCAGTGAAGCCGCTAATCGAGTTTGTCGGCCGATGTTATCTCCAAACCACACGTTAATAGTACCAACGCCTCTGAACGCAGCTCCGAGCCTCGCTTACTCATGCTGCACTAGAGCGAACCTTTTGTTTCAAGTATACTATCATTATTAGACTCAACGGGCCTTAACACGAGTATTGACGTTTTTGTTCCGTATTTGAATTTTGAATTGGTAATTTGTTTATTCTATATAACGTTTTTAGAGCTGTCATAATGTTAGGACTTTTTTTCATATAGGTGCACACAAACAGTAACAAATGTTATTTTATTAAGTAATTTACCTTACAGGTAAGTATATGGGAACACTTAGTACTTGCCAACATTAATATTACCTGTTACGATACGTTGAAGTAACATCTGTTCGTTATAAAAATACCTAATAAACTATAAATACTCTAGCAATAAATTCAATTAAAAAATATGAACATGAAGTATTTAATTATAAAAACAGCGTCTATTAATATTTATTATAGTTTGTAAATTGGGTTAACGTGTCAGAATTATATCAAATCGACTTTGTTAGCCGGAAGCAATGCTTTACCGTTTATAACATAAAAGAATCCATTTGTTTTGAATATAATAGCTATTGTTCTAAAACGCTCCGAAATTTAATCACGACATGTTGATTTATTGTGATTTCATACGACTATAACTGAAGTGATGTTTGATTTCAACAAATTACTTATTAGACTGAATGTTGAAAGCTTTCGCAAACTGTAGAGGCTTGTTTTACGATATCTGTTTCAGGTTATATTAGTTAAAATAAATGTTTAAAAATAAATATTAGTTTGTATTAAACTAGAACTCGGAAACCATCAGATATTTATTGTGAATTAGGCCCTTTGTCGAGTATCTACGTTACGGAATTCAGGACTCTTTTAAAGTACTGTTGAGTGTCTTAATTTCTCTGAAGAAATTACGGTAATAAGTACCACAATGTACACACACAATTCACGACTTATGAACTACATTTATTTGCTGTAAAACTGTAAATTAGGAAATTAGTACTTACTTAAGTATCAAAAATGAATCTGTGATACAGTGTAAACATTAAAGCCATTAACTAACCCGTACAGATTTCCCAGTGTATTTATTTTACAAACTAAACGTTACATTAAATCACATTAAATAGCATTAATATTATTTCAGAATTATTTACTGAATACACAATAATGAATAGGTGCTGAGAGCAATACCAAACGAGCGGAGAACACGCCAATACAGTTCATACAACACCCTCGTCCATACAATACAACTCACTTCTTTTTAATATTTTCGTATTTTTCTTGAAATATTTAAATTTCGATTGTTCCCATTCTTTTAACGTCGTTGTTATTGTTAGGGTGGAAAGGAAAATGGATAGATGATGTTGCTGCTTATTATTCATTGTTCGGCCGCAGCCGAAGGGGAACCGACCTCACACCCTCCTTGGCTCCGTGATTTAGCTCATTTTTTAAGTAACAAAACAAGTAACCGACCCTGTTAGAAATAATGCGCTTTGTGAACAAAAGAATGGCAGTGACATTGGTTTATGCAGACCTATCAAGAAAAATTCTGTTACTCTAAAACTTGATTCAGCACTTCGATTCAAAGTCATGACACTATAGGAGTCCAATATGTTTAACCCATTGTTTAACTATTCCGACACAAAAGCGTCGGTATTCAATCATATCAAAAGATTTAATGAAGCTCGCCATATTTTAATCCAAACATTCAATTCAAATCCGATTGAATCGATCGGCCACGCTCATAATCAAAAGTCCATGATGCAACAAAAAACTAATTGACAACAATCAACAGTGTTGCAACAAAAAACAATATTTTCTATCATTGTCATTAATAATGGTTAGAAAAAAGTCATTCACACCTTGGTGCGCGCTAACATGACAAATGCGGGTGTCGGCGGCGCGGCACAAAGCGGCGAGGTGCGCGCGCGCCGCGGGGCGCCGCCCGACTCTAAATATTAATTATCTACAACACTACGAACACCTTTTAGGAGATTATCGCACTTTTGTGTAGCGTAATGTAACAATCTGTAGATCTAGATATCGGTCGGCCGCGGCCGGCGCTCTCACTGGATCCGGCTCATTGGCTTATTTATACGTTTGTTTACACGATCAAATAGCACTAGTAATGCTTTATCATTATAGGTTAAATATTCATCACTGCGTAGCCTAAGTCTAGTCTGTTTATAATCGTTGTTACATAAATTTCCTGAGAGTACATACATAAGAAACATATTTATTTCCGCCTTTATTACATCATTTGAGTGATAGAACGTTAAATTAATTGTGCGGTGAGAATAAAAGTTGCGTGGTCTCAAGCGACAGCGCCATGTGGTGGTGGCCAGTAGGCCTGACTTGTAAAAGGTACTACAACAATATCAAATAATAATGGTAATCGCCCCGGGGCCGATCGGACCGATTATCAGCCATTGTGTCCGACCGTTTAATAATCAACGACAAGATTACGTCCATTATGTGACTTAATATATTGACCACACACAACAATGCTGAACACACTCTAATACGACATCACTTACTTACAAATCGAACTATTCTGTGAGGGCTACTGAAAACGCAAAACTTCTATCACCGATGATTTATTGAAATCGCAATAAATAACCAACCATTATAAATCACAACGATCTCAAAATATTTTAATGCAAACTGTCGTTGCATTTAATCGTAAATATCGACTTTAAAAGGCATCCCATTACTCCCCATGCCAATACAACTCCCCATGCCAATACAGAACGCCAATAAAATGTATCGTATTGTTGGTATAAAAGGCATAAAATTTCAAAATACACAGCAAACGATAAATATATATCTTCAACATTGGATACATTCAGCACAACACACGATTTTATTTGAGACAAATACCTAATATCGAAGGCTTTGTGCACAGTCGCGAGCATTCGAGTCGATAACAAAACGCTCTCAAATCTGACAAGACAAACAGACGAGCCGAAACCTTATTTAGGAATCCATAATCCAACTGATATGCTAACTGAATCGTATATGTGAGATTTACAATCTCAATAGCGAGGCGCAGAGATCAATGCCACCGTCTCAACAACACTCGGAGCCGACGACATAAGCCCTGACATCTAGTCAAATAAATAACCTTCAACAACAAATATTGTAATAACCGATCTCGCGCGGCAGCACATCCAGTGATACTGCCCGATACAAGCTAAACCAAATTGTACCTAAACAGTGGGGTGTATAAGGACTAATGTCGAGTCACACTAAATATCAGCCAGAATAAGGTTTCTTTAAATCCCGACGAAGTGATATACAATTTGAATTGTCGAACGATTCTCGATTTTGATAAATGCAAATAAGAAACAGTTTCGTTTGTACTCTCAAAAAACGTTAAATTTTATGGGTGCATTAAAGTTAAGTGGGAAATCCGAAAAGGAGTGTTAAAAGTCCAGCAAGCAGATGGCGGCGCGGCGTTGATACAAACTCAATTATTTACACTCAATAAAAAGGACGTTATACGAGTATTAGAAAATAACCTGCTAAACAGTCAATGTGCGTCTGAGCCAGGTCGACTATTTACGAGATAAGAAAACACAAAGAACTATGGACTTTCGTATTCACGAACAATTTATCCATGTACTATGGTAATCATGATTGTGTCATTATTCAATAAGAAATGATATGTGTAGATTATCTAGTCTAGTAAAATAAGCAAATGATAATATTTTTTTTTCTATATCTAGTAATTATTCGTGGAAAAGATCGCTGATATAAATTATATAGTCAAAAATCGTTAAAATCGGACCTGTAATAGTCATGTGACGCAACATCATATGGCATTCACACGAATCTAGTTAAGACTCCTTACCAACCGTAATACTAAAACACCTCCAAAACATTCCACAGAAGTGTTTTTTTTAGATAATCCAGCATCTCAGAGGCGGCAGTAATTAACAAAATCCGTGTTGGATACGATATGTATTAAAGTACCATAGTTAATTCACCATGGTTAATCATATAGAGCTTTTATGACGTCCTTGATTCAGTCACGGCAAATGTAACAAATGTAAAAAGCCTCAGGTAGACGCAAATATTTGTGAACAATTTGTAGAATTCACACTTAATAACAAGGTAGAAGTGTTTAATTTTTTTTCGCCTTGTCCAGGCGGCGGCGACCACAAAGGACTATCATTAGGAGATTGTGAGCGAGGTGCTATGATTGACTCCATGGGATATTGCAACAGGTGACAGCCATCGCTGAGATAATAACCATATCTTTTCTACATCTTTTTTACAAGGCTTCAATATTGGAATAGAGAATCATCGTGAAAACTTCGTTTTCATTATCTACTTACACCATTGTGTGTGAGTGATACCAAGTCTGTGATTTAAGTTAATAGTAATGTATTTACCTAACTTAAAATAGTTCGTATCTAAGAATTTTAAAAGTAAATAATAACCACAAATTACTGGTTTGCTTAAAGAAACTATGCATTGCATATATATTTTCGTAACAAACCAGGTCCAGGACAACATGCTATACTACTCCGGCCATTAGACCAACAAGGCTAAGTTCGTGTATTTTTCCCATAAACTAAAACCCATTAACTAAATAAAGAAGTAATTCAGATATCAATTCGTTTTGTTTTCGTGTTCCTTTGTTTGTTCGCTCATCACCCAAAACTGCTGAACGAATTTAAATGGCTATCCGTAATTATTTTACTTAGAGCCTGGGAACGAAATCACCATGTTTCGTCTCACTATGAGATCTGTAACAACAAAGGGAATCTTGCGTGAGTCATATCCGTATGAAATCATTTTAATTCTATATAGACTAAAATCTAGTCTAAAGAATGCCTTAATAGACTTAAAAGTGGAGATATTAATTTACTTGTGAAAACCCAGCATTAGTCTAAAACTCTCAGTAAAAAATCTCCTAAATTATTAATATTCACCCCAACAAGGAAAACTTTTAAATACGTAACATGCGTAACAATTTCTATTTTTCAATTTCTCAAAAAGTGAACACCACAGCAAATGATTTCGCATCCCGCGTCCAAATAGGGTTGGCAATAAAAGGATTGTAATTGAATTTATACAACAATGATACAGTTGTTATTAATTGCATTGTGTTGAATCATTTTAAATAACTATTTAATCGTACAGTTTGTTGCAGTGTAAACCGTGACATGTCTGTAAAATTGCTTCCCCGTGACTAAAAGACAGTAACAATGGCATTGCGATTGTGTGGCACCCCTGCGCACTGCTTGTGACGGAAACTTTCCTAACTTTTTACTTCATGATTTATAACCGAATGTGTCCCGTCATACTGATTACTTTGTAAAATATTATTCAACAGAAACTGTTGTTATAAACTTACGTTTCTACTAATTAATGTCTAGTCAGAAAACACATATTGTTATGCTATATAACAATAATTAATGTGTTTTCCACTAGCCTATTTGGAAAATACTTTAGATATTTCCTCGACATCAATTCAGTCAATTCATAATGTACTGAGAATTAACGGTAAGGACTTTACAGATGCGTTTGAAGTTTTCAATGTTGTAACTATAACAACGTTAGTATATAACTTTAAACGACCACGACTAAATTACCGTCAATAAGTAATGTAGTTATGTCGATTAGAAAATCGTACAAAAGTCAGTTCGTCAGCTTACCTATTTATACCCTGATAAAGGTTAATAATATGAGTAATGCAACAAAATACTATTAAGATTAAAACATTCTAATATCCATACAAGCTCAAAGACGTTCGTGCTGTAATCACACGCAAGCATACATTAATAAACTGAATTCGTCTCGGGCTGGCACTCTTATTGTTGCCAAAGAGGCCATTTTAGATTTTATTACAGCTGTAACGATTCCGCTCTGGCACGACGCGATCCTGTCGATGGCAGACAAGACATATTTGGAATACAAAGCACGAGGTCCCAGGTTGCGGTCCTGTAGCTTATGTGTAACGTTAATATCTCTAAATTATATAGAAGACGGGTAAGTGACGCTTCTGTCTTGTTGCTACGACCGATTGAATTTAATGGAGCTATTTGCGAAGACGCCGACAATTTGGCGAGACGTGGTTAGCCTGCAGATCGAGATGACGATGCTCGCCTCTATTACATCTATCGGCGGCGAGATGAAACACACAGCCTTACTTACAAATGACGTGATTCCCGAGATCACATTATAAAAAATGAAAAAACTGCACGTGACCGAACCTAGTTTACCACATACGCAAGTCGAGGTATACGAACCAGATTAGATTTTTTTAATCAAGTCACTCGACTTTGATTGTGCTTTTTGCTACTATGCTGCATGGGTAAAGAGGTGATGGGAAGCGTGACTGCCAAGCACGAGGATCATTTCACATAATTTCGTCAAAATTCAAAGAGGATTCATTTGGGTAATTCAACTGGATGCCAATTGGCCAAAAGATACCTTTGAAAGGCATACAATAAAAGTATTGATTTCGGTCCTATAGTATTTTGATTACCTACACATTTGCTCATCTGTAGTTTATATTCATTTGAAGAAAACTAAACAAAGAAACTCCTAATCTGAAATTAAATTAATTGACCTCAAATCAATCCCAAATTCTTGGAACCAGATTGATTTTTGACATTATTTAGTGTGGAAGTTCTGTTTAAAACACAGAAAAATTCGCTAATTTTAGATTGAAATTGATTTTAATTTGGGCCGTAAATGAATTAAGTGTTGCTATATTTTTTATTTCGAAATTCGTTTTAACTGTTACTTATGTCATCGTACTTTAAAACTAAACAAATACGTATTATATAGCATGCAGACAAAACATGACGAAGACACGATGTAATTATATTCCCATACATATTATATCTTTCTCCTCTACTCTTCGCAATTTTTATAAATTCCATTTCTAATGAACTTCTGTCTTCCTACCACTTGTATGCCGACGATCTGCAAATTTACTCACAATCACCTCCTAATGAATTCTCCGAGGCAGTAAAGATGGTGAATACGGACTTGGCACGAATCTCGGAATGGAGTGCGACCTATGGTTTGAAAGTTAACCCCGCGAAAACACAGGTCATTGTTGTCGGTAGCCCCCGCTTACGCTGTAGAATTAGGTGGTCGCAGATCCCTTCAATTATTTTTAATGGTACCACCGATCCCATACAGTGACACAGTAAAAGACTTGGGTATTGTCATGGACCGAGACTTCACTTGGGAAACTCAACTGAAACAAGTAAGTCGGAAAATGTTTGCGTCTGCGAAGTCTTTGTGTAGACTTCGGAACTTTCTTCCGACTGCTACTAAAATTGCGCTTACTCAATCACTTCTTCTTCCCATCCTCGATTATGCTGACGTCAGCTATCCAGATCTTACCGAAGTGCAGCTAGATAAACTTGAGCGACTCCAAAATTTTAGTATACGGTTTATATTTGGTTTACGCAAATATGATCATATTTCCGAATATCGCGCTAAACTCTAGTGGCTGCCGATCCGCCTTCGCCGGGATACTCATATCTTATCCTTACTCTACAGTATACTGTTTAATCCTACTACCCCCCACTATCTCAAAGAACGTTTTCAGTTCTACCATGACACACATTCTAGACCAGTACGGTCGTCGGAGGATATGAAGCTTGAGATGCCCCAGCATGCGAGCAGATCATTCGACAGATCGTTTACAGTACGAGCTGTTCGACTGTGGAATGCTCTGCCACTTTCTGTCAGACAAGCAGAATCACTTGTTAGGTTCAAAGCACTCGTGAAAAACCATTATCTCTCCACGTTGTAGTCCATTACTATTTCTTTTTGTTTCTTCTTTTACTGTCACCTATTCATCATCTGTACTATATTTTTATTTATGTATTAATGTATATGTAGATATATATGTATATATGTTGTATGTATAGATATTTATATAGGTATGTTTGTATGTATAAGGTCTTATGTAAGTATTATATTTTATTTTAAATATACTATTTATTTAGAGAATATATATTTTACTTGTAAAAATAATGTATAAGTACCTGAGTACACCAAGAACAACCTCCACTTCCATTGAATAGTGCTCCATTCACCCAAAGGTTGCCTGGTAGAGATCGCTATTAGTGATAAGGCCGCCTTTGTACCCTACTATTTTTTATTACTATAACGTTAATGTATATTCCATTTATTTAAGGTGTACAATAAAGGTTATTATTATTATTATGTATGTCTTTACCATTCACGGGACCACAGGGTCCCGGTCATTTGGGAGGCGTACGAGGGGCCGAAGCCAACTGCGCAGAGGCCCTTTAGACAACTTTAATCTAAATGTAATGGAGACACAAACCGGCGACTATCCCTGTATGCACTATGGAAATGCACCCAAGGACAGTCCCCGGTTAGTGTAGGACTATTATGAATAATGGAAAAAAAATTGGTAGGGCTATGGATGGGTTGCTGTGGACTGGTAAATTGGGAACTATGGATGACTATGGCACCTGCCGAAACAATGTAATTTTTACACGTAAAAATGGCAGGCGGAGACTCGCCAACTCACTGACCGGGCCCCGGGAATGGTTGCTAGATATAGCAACATAGGGGCAACGAGAATGTGAGTGGCTGAAGGGTTAAGAAACTACCACCGCTTTCTACTCAGATCATCTGCTCCAGCCGAAGCCTCCTGCATCCCTGGCCTACTCGCGACTTACGAATAGTTTCTTACCCTCCGAGCAGGATCACTGCTCTAGCGACTCCACTCTGGACAGCCAATGAAGGCAAGCCAGAGGTGGGAGACCTGTTCCTTGTCATCGTTCACTCCAGCCAGCCAATTAAGGCAAGCCGGAGAAGAAGGAACGGTGACTTCTCCCTGGAGCACTCGGGATGATGGTAGCCCGCGGGATCGCTGATGCCCGTCACCTCGCCTCAAGGTGCCCTGCGGGCCTTATTATTATTATGTGTGTCTTTACCATTCACGGTACCACAGGGTCCCGGTCATTTGGGAGGCGTACGAGGGGCCGAAGCCAACTGCGCAGAGGCCCTTTAGACAACTTTAATCTAAATGTAATGGATACACAAACCGGCGACTAACCCTGTATGCACTATGGAAATGCACCCAAGGATAGTCCCCGGTTAGTGTAGGACTATTGTGAATAATGGAAAAAAAAAGGTAGGGCTATGGATGGGTTGCTGTGGACTGGTAAATTGGGAACTATGGATGACTATGGCACCTGCCGAAACAATGTAATTTTTACACGTAAAAATGGCAGGCGGAGACTTGCCAACTCACCGACCGGGCCCCGGGAATGGTTGCTAGATATAGCAACAGAGGGGCAACGAGAATGTGAGTGGCTGAAGGGTTAAGAAACTACCACCGCTTTCTACTCAGATCATCTGCTCCAGCCGAAGCCTCCTGCATCCCTGGCCCACTCGCGACTTACGAATAGTTTCTTGCCCTCCGAGCAGGATCACTGCTCTCGCGACTCCACTCTGGACGGCCAATGAAGGCAAGCCAGAGGTGGGAGACCTGTTCCTTGTCATCGTTCACTCCAGCCAGCCAATTAAGGCAAGCCGGAGAAGAAGGAACGGTGACTTCTCCCTGGAGCACTCGGGATGATGGTAGCCCGCGGGATCGCTAATGCCCGTCACCTCGCCTCAAGGTGCCCTGCGGGCTTATTATTATTATTATTATATTTTAAAGTCCATTACGTTTGACGATTCATTAAGCTCTTATTAAGCCTGGAGTCCTGGTATCGCAAACAGTCGTAAAATGTACGTAAAAATTCTTTAATTACCATACTGATATCTTCATTTAAAATTCTTCAAGTAGGTATTATTATACAGTTGTGCAACATTGTATGTCATTATTATTTGTAAATTAAAAGATTTAACTTTTTTATAGCATAATTCGGTAAACGAGCTGACGGATTACCTGGTAAGCAATGGTATCGCTGAAACACCAGAGGCGTTACGAGTGCGTTACCGACCTTTTGGGAATTGAGAATTTGAGGATTTTGGGGATTCAAGAAATTGGGGTAGGGGTGGGGAATTGGGCCTCCGGTAACCTCACTCACACGACGAAACACAACGCAAGCTTTGTTTCACGTCAGTTTTCTGTGAGGCCGTGGTATCGCTCTGGTCGAGATGGCCCATTCGTGTCGAAGCATAGGCTGTCACATATTTAATTAATTCATTTCATATTGAATCAGTTGGTAATTCATAATATTGAATACGGACTCGGTGTAAAAGGTTGATTTTAATATAATTTGCGTTGTCATTTAATTGAGTACACTTGATTTAAAATACATATATTTTATATTTTATGCCACACCTGTGTTTTATTATATTATTAATCCATTCATCTACCTTTAGTATTATATATCTACTTAATTTTCGTTCATAAACATTCTATTGACTTGTCTATGTGGGTAACACTTTTATTTTTAGCTACGTATGTTTTTTCAATTGAAGATTAACTTCAATGACTACAATCTAAACCTAAAAAAGAGAGAGTTATGTGGTTGAGGGTATATTGGTAACGAAACGATTATGACTTTGAACTTTTATAATTTCCTAGACATTGTTCTCCTGTAAAATACGAGTACCAAATCAATATATATGTCTCTATTAAGAACTTATTCTATGTCTTAGTACAAGTTTGTGTAGCTAGTCTAATGTTACGGAATCCGGACATTTTACCTCCAAGCCATAGCGCAGATCTTAACGAAGCGGGAAATAGTCCTCCATCCATGTGGAAGAAATGCTTGATTGTTTTTATTTGGTAATTTCTTTATGGTGCTCATAGTACCCATACTATATTATTTAGTTAGACTAAAAAAGGAGGGTAGGGAGGCCTTAGCCCTGCAGTGGGACACTAACCATTCTAACCATAGCTAAAAATAAATAAATAGATTAAAACATAACAAATTCTTAAGGTGTTTACTTTTTTTAACAAGTTATCTAATTACTTGTTAACTGATAGTTATTAACTAGATACCTACATATTGTAGGTTTTCAAACCGATAAGCCTAAAATCGATGGCCCTAATTGACATCATATCAATTATTAGATAATCAAAAAATTTTTAATAAACAACATTATTAACTAAAATCGAGGGTTAGGTACTCACGTGAATATTCTGAGAAAAGCTCTTCTCGTTGAGCTGCACAACGTTGCCGCGACAGGCCACGCTGCTCATGAGGAAGAACCCATCTGTGGTTCGAAACTAGTAGAGCTTTTCTCAGTATATTCACGTGAGGAACCCGAGATTTTAGTTAATTTAGTATATCTCATACATAGTAGACATCAAGTCTACCAATGATGGCTTATACATGAAGTGTAAAATAAAATAAATAACATAAGTAAATACCTAGTCTTAGTGTACAGTTGACTAATATGGAAGTAGAGTGTGCAAAGTTGTGCGCTCGTGCATGCAGCTAGATAATGACTGCAAACTGTAGGCAACTGCTCACGGCTTAACGTAGCTTGTAGGTACCTACTACTGTGTGTAACCGCTCACACATTCTAACTGACTAATCGGTGACGATCATTTTCCTGACTTAACTATATAATTACACGGTACAGGCTAAGAAAGTGCAACCTAGTCTAGTTACTGCTTGTGTATTTTATATCATCACAGTTAATAGTAACTTTACTAACTTTCAAACGATTATATTTCATAAGTCTTTGACATCGTCAAACATTATGAACACATCCATATTTGTAATATTGATAACGCCCATTAATATAACCTCATGTCGTTAGTCTTCTTAATTATATCAGGCCACTGCTCTTTAGTAGAGGTAAAATGATGTATTAAAGAGTCAGCAATAGACATAATTTCTTTTTCTCTTTCTCTCCCGCGCCATCAATAAGTATCTACTACTTTAATCATTGCAATTTCGAAACAAGCTCAAGCTGTTGTCGGTGTCGAATAAATTTTGTATAATGTAAACGTGATAACAATTTAAATTCCTCTGTAACGGGTCCGGAGCCGACAAAAACAACAAACAAAGTTAGAGGCACGCGATTGGCGGCAGGCGGGCAGGGCGGGACCGCGCCGCGCGGCCACTCCCGCCTCGCGCGCGCAGTCTCGCTCACTCACCCAGTCCTTATCTTCCACTCCACTGTGAGAGACGTGTCGCCCAAGTTTTTCCTTCGGAGGTGACAAACTTTAGATTACAGAACAGTATTGTGCGAAACGATGCCTCGGCCGACACGTGAGTCCTACGGTGATCAAAAACCACCCTTCTCCTATATAGCCCTGACGGCGATGGCGATTTGGAGCTCCCCGGAGCGCATGCTGCCGCTGTCGGAGATCTACCGGTTCATCACGGACCGCTTCCCGTACTACCGGCGCAACACGCAGCGCTGGCAGAACTCGCTGCGGCACAACCTCTCCTTCAACGACTGCTTCGTGAAGGTGCCGCGCCGCCCGGACCGGCCCGGCAAGGGCGCCTACTGGACGCTGCACCCGCAGGCCTTCGACATGTTCGAGAATGGGTCACTGCTCAGAAGGCGCAAGAGGTTCAAGCTGCACAAGGGTGAAAAGGATAGTTTGAATGCAGAATTGGCTGCTCTGGCTAGTTTCAATAGAGCATTCCTGGCGAGGCAAGCTGGAGCTCCTCCAGCTGCGGCATCACTTCCTAGCAGTAATATGTACAGCCCAGCATCAACGTTCATATCGCGGCCCAGCCCAGAACCGACGGAGGCAGTAGACACTACAGCGCTGCTCCCCCTGGGTCCACGGCCACGGAGAGCTTTCACGATAGACGCTCTACTGGAGCCCGAGCCTAGACGGTCGTCTCCCTCGCCACCTCCACTACCGCCAATACAGCCACACTGTCCTCTCCCGCTACCACCGCCCTATCTCTTGGCTGCGCAGAGGTACCATGCAGAGCTGCTGGCCGGTTTGCAACAGTCCTGCCTACCTCCGTTATGGACGTGGCGAGATACCAGTCAATTTTCACATTATACGCTTAATTCGTGAATGGTGAGTTCTGTTAACTTATTATTCGAAGCTATAGTAACAGGGTATTTCTTATAATCTCATTTCACATGTCTAAATGTCAAGTTCAACTCTTATAACATCAATGCAGTTAAATTCTAAATTAAGCCCATTGCTTAAACATTGGACTATATATATATAAAGGTACGACAGTGAATGGTCTACCTAGCGGCTGCATTATGCTTCTTCATCATTACCTCGCTGCTGGGGACCGTGACTTCGTAGATTGTGGACATTACCTATTGGTCACTGAGTTACCGTCAACTGCCTGCTGCAGAGCAGAGCTAACGCGACATTTTCAATACAGAGTATAGAGATTATGGAGATATTTGTACTATGTACTTACTATGAACTATTTAGAAAAGCCTTAGCAGCTTTGACAATTTTCTTCATCACCACCTTTCGATTGAGTTAATTTTCAAGTCTATCTGATACTCTCATTATCTTTCCTTCCGACCATTATCGAGATATACACTACACGAGTATGTCAACCAGGTGTGTGAGTATTATTTATAGTGTTATCTCTTACCTAAGTAATATAAAATCTAACTACCTATATTCTATTATACCTATCCTACGATAATTCATCAATTAAACATACCTGTTTAGTTAAAATTCTTTATGACTAATACTGTCTATAGATACTCATGTCAGCTAATATTTACACATTCTGTAGCTTGATGTTCCACAGTTGACGTAACAAATGGATAATATTTTATTAAAAGACGTCAAACTCAAACACCGATATTATAAATGCTAAAAGTGAGTTTGTTTGTCTCCGCTTTATTTACTCAATCGCATATCATAATATTACGCTTTTAATCCCCGAAGATGTGGGCAGAGGTGGACATTACTGCACTTAAAGCCACTATACAATGTAGCACCCACTTTATCACTATATATGTTATGAGTCCCACGTAATAAGGGGTGAGCCTATTGCCATATACCGGGCACAATTCCAGACTCCGTGCTACTACTGGAATTTGTAAAAAATACAGTAATGCTTTGCCCGACCCGGAAATCGAACCCGAGACCCCTTGCCCGGCAGTCGTACTTGCGACCACTCGGCCAACGAGGCAGTCGTCAACTGTGGAAACATCTACCCCATCAATATTGTCTTAAAACATGTATTGGTATATTAGTTATCAGCATAAAATTTTCTCGACGGCAAAGCCGCGATTAAAAGCTAAGTAGTAATAAGAGAAATTTCATTAGGTATATAATTTCCCTTCCCACATACTTAATTAATTGTCTCCTTGGTCGAGCGGTGACAGGCACGGCTGTCAATAAACGGGTTTCAGATTCAATACCCGGATGGAATAATTTTGGATTTATCGAAGTCTAGAGCTCTCATTAAGAGCTAAGGGCACTCACAACTTTATTTTCTCTGCTTGACTCATCCAATTCTCCTAACTATTTAACTTCACATTTCCAGTATGCATGTGACAACCATACTAAAAATCTACGCTCCTCGCATAATCGGCTATTGCACTGTCCTGTCCATCGCAGTAACTTTACTCATTCTTCTTTCTTCATTCAAGTCATTTCTCTCTGGAACACGCTTCCAACGAATGTCAGAACCGCAACCAGTCGTTTGAGTTTCAAGCGGAGGGCGCGTGAGTACATTAGCGGAAAGCTGGCAGTTTCATAACATCTTTCATAATTTTTCATCTTATTGTAAGATAGTGTGGCGACACATGTCACAAGTCAACGGATGACGTCATGAAAACCTACATCGCACATGCGAAGTTTACATTCGATTTAACACGGATAAAAAATCCCAACGAGCAACTGTTGGGCAGAAAGCCCGCCAGGCACGATCACCTCGCCTGGTCGGAGGATCCTCCTTTTCCGATCTTAGGGAACTATACTCTCTGTTCCCTAAAATAGGATAAATTCATATACGGGTCACAAATATATTTATATGTATAATGATATATATATTATATATAATTATATATATTTATACGATTATATTTATGTATTTTATGTATGCTTTTGATACCCTTTTATTAATTTGGATAATTACCACTATCTCTCATAAGTCATAACATTTTTGCAGCTTACCACATACATTTCTGCACTACCCAAAGGATGACTGGCAGAGAATGCTGTTAGCATTAAGTCTTCCTTATGCAATTGTATAAAAATAAATAAATAAATAAAAGGACAGAAAGAGCCATATGAAAATAGGTTATTGTCACATAAAAGTGGAATAATTATATAAAATAACAGGCATTTATTACAACACCTATTAGGTACGCTAAAAAACCCCACTGCTTACTGGGGAAAATTGTAGATGTTACATTTACATTTGATTTATCCAGTGCGTACATACCTATGTATACTTATACGCCTACAATAACCTCAAATAGGCATGTCCTTACTATAAAATTACATACAAACCAAATTAACTTCCACACAAACAAATGTTTACTAAAAAACATCTGGAAACTAATCTAATAAGATATAATTGCTTTTTCTGAAGCTCATTATTTTAATGAGTAAGGCTGCAACAGTAATTATGTTTAATGTTTAATTACTCAACGACTAATTACCACAATTTCGCATTTGTTCGTTTTCTGTTGCCAAAGTAACCGACTAACCGCTACAATATTATGAAAATATTGTAGTTTCGTAAATTATTGTATGTTTGTCACTCAGCCGCTGCAACTATTTGTAATTTTAATATGGCTCTGTGTCATGGTAGTTATCAGGGATAATAGATGCTATGATGTATTATGGATGCATTTACAAACATAAATGATGGCCAGTACATCACATTCAGAGGCCTTAGTACGAGTTTGTTTTACGAGTTTGTTTTTCTGCGCTCTGATTAGCCGGCTCGAATGAAAGAACCAATCAGGGCGCCGAACGCATACTCGTTTCAAATACTTTAAACGTTAATCAAACTTGTACTAAGGCCTCAGACCTGGAACAACAATTTGTGCTACATAAATAATTATTCTGTGCGTGAATTAACCCGCGTCACGTTGTACTGCAACCGATCCCCTAGCCACTGCGACAAACGTGCAGTCAATTTTTGATCGAGTCGGCCCAAATGTCGAAGGGAATAATATTTTTGAAAGGAACAATAATGGGTTTAATCCATTATTGAAATCTGAATTTTTTAATTTAGGATGATCCAATGGTGCCGATATAAAAATGTTTTTTTTTTAGATTGCCTGTCCACTATTGGACCATGAGTCTCCTTAACATAAGAGGGATTTGCCATAATCTCCATAATATTTAAAAGAAAGACATAACCCCACACTAGGATTTTCTCCTATGTCGTGGGTGCGTTTACAAACATACGAGTTCACGTACACATGACACCCAGACCCGGAACACCAATCTGTGGATCACACAAAGAGTTTTACCGTGCGGGAATCGACCCCTCGACACGTTGCGCGGCAGCCAGTTGCCCAGCCTTGCCAACCGTGCAGTCAATTGGCGTGAGAATTGGAGATCACGGTTAGATGAACGGCTATTAGGTACATTAATACATTTACCAATCCAATCAAGAGATAAGATCGTGATGATGTTATATTTACTCGACAGTTTTGTTACAAAGAGCATCGAGTCGGTCACGGGTCCTTTCTTGCAGTGATTATTTTTTTAAACTTATATAGTTACTAGCGACCCGCCCCGGCTTCGCACAGGAGTAATGTGCATGTATTGTACATATAAACTTTTCTTAAGAATCACTATACCTATTAAAAAAAATCGCATCAAAATCCGTTGCGTAATTTTTAAAGATCTAAGCATACGTACGGACAGACAGACGGTGGATAGCGACTTTGTGTTATACTATGTACCTAGTGAATTCACAATATCAATAAGGGTATGCCCTTATGTTAACAAATTAAAATACTTTTCCTTCTCTTTTGACTCAAGCCTTTGCCCAAGCTGATTTAGACATACATACATAGGTATATACATACCCCATGTCTCCAATGGGGATAGGTAGAGACTACGTAACGTCTATTTGTCCGTTATCTCATATGAACCTTTTATAAAAAGGATCCTATTTAAAATAGAATTAAATAAGATAACGGAACTTTTTTCTTACATATCATTCTTGACACAACCAATTCATATTGGTCGTCTTCTACGTTTTCGATTTATGTATTGTTCCTTTTACGTTTCACCTTTAGGTAAAACATTCGATAATATTATCTAATTTCAAAAAAGAAATAAGGGTAAGTGCGTCAATGTTGTATTTCCCCGATCCGTTTATGCTTATCTCACGAGGTAAATCGTCTAAAACTCATTAAAATATTGCAAAACTATGTCAACGGATGAATTGTAGAAATATTAATTATCTATATCCTCGTTGCGTGTGACCACAAGCATAAATACAAAAATATATTATAAAGATATAAAAATGGTATATTGTACATATACCTCTATATGCACCTGCAGCTAACCCGATTTTGGGGATTTATGTTCTAAAAAAGCTTATGTTTTAAACAAGCTTGTGTCATAATTTCCGAAAATTCTCTCTTTTACAAGTTCTACACAAGGTGTAGTAGAACGAATGCAAAATTTGCAGTTATTCATTCAAATAATGGAACTCAATCATTTTCTTTGTTAAAACATTTTAGGGAAAAATAACTTCCTTTTTTCATGGAAATCGATGCGAACAACGAGTTATTTGTATAGAGGTAGAAAACCTCAGTTTTTTCCAATATTGCATACAAGAACAATTCAGTTTCATATTTTGAACCATTTAATCCATAAAACATTATACCAATATGTATATGATGGAATATTCATTTTCCAGTATGTTTACTACCTACATGGGTATGTGTAGGTACATGCTAAGTTAGCATTTAAACTTTTTTGTTTGGCGTTACTTTTTTGCTTGCCTTTATCTTTATTATTATTTAAAATTTAAACCTATACACAAAATAAACTGATAAGACTGATATAAACCTTTCTTCAACTCATATAAGATTGAAAATAGCTAAATACTTAAACAGATATAAAAAATATTTTTCTCATTCATTTATTTATAGAATAACTTATTCTTTACTAATTCTCCATTGTCTTCTTAATTAAGTCCGCGAAGTTTCTATAATATTATTGGCTAAACTTTAGCATCTGTGATAAAACAATGATGTCGTGAATAAATAGCGTTTGATAGATATTATTACTTAATTTCTATTTATAGAAGACGAAAAATATCATTTAGATCAATATTCAATAAATCAAAGCATATAAAGGTAATAGGTCAAAGAAATATCAAGTAAATTAATTAGACTTGGATCTAGACCTCATAAACCTTGGCGGTTTAATACTTTATTAAATTATTTGCGATATTTCAACAGATATGCCTTTTGATTGCGATCATCAAGTTGTCTATTAAAAGCAAAATCGTCAGTTTTATGTGAACTCTCATAAAATTTTATTTCTCTTAATATCTGAATTAAGAAAGTGATATTAAATTATTAATATTTGGAGGTAAAACTAGTCCTGGTTGTGAAAATATTGAAATATATTAATTAAAAACAAAAGGCAAATAGAGAACCTCTTTTATAGAACCTCAACATATATTTCTTTTTTTAATTTCATTATGTAACTAACGATAATGGTTTTCCCAATATATTTTGTTTATTCTTGGTGCACACAGATAATGATAAAAACAGGAAAAGTTTAACATCAACGCGAGCAAAACTGTAAACACAAACCTTCATAATAACGTTAAATATTTGTACCAAGTCTTGCACTGAGGAAACATAATATGATAGGATCATTAAATAATGACGCTGCAGACACTGGCCACCAACGTTTGATGACTTTGTGTGTTTCTGAATAGTAAGAAAACTATAAATATCTACATAGTCGGGCGTGCCGCCAAAGCCCGCAGCACAAAGCGCACGGAGCCCTTTATCATGCTAACAGCCTCACAAGGTTCCTACAACACAACTACAAATCTTGATTATGGGTAAAGCACAAGACTAAAGAGTCTTAGTGCTTTTCTTTCAGTCATTATCATGATAAAGCGTTATTTAATTGTGTATTAATAATTTCTTTATTATATACTAATATCAGTCGCAAAATTAAAAGAAATGTGCAATAAGTCCAAACTGTAATAAGGTCACAAATTGGTTGAAGAGTCGGGTATTAAATTAATAGATTTTCAATTTTAATATTAAAAGATAAGGTTGTAAGTTTACTAAAGTAATACACGTCTCAGCAAACCATTCTCGTCGTTATTTTAGTAGCTGTGGGGACTTGTACTCATGGAGGTATTAGTATGTCTAATTCATTATTGCAAATAGTCGTGGAGGTTTGAGCAAGATTAGACAAAAGCTTATGAACATATTATTGTTGTAGTAGATAAAAACTATACCAAATGCCTAGTTATCATTCCATTATATAATTACTTTTGTAAACATTTCCGTTTGTTTTAAAATCTCTCTATCCTTGTTCACAGGTGTCACAATGTGTAAAAACAGATCTCAGAAGTAGCTCTAGTTGTAAGAAAATGTCTAGAGACAGTTCATTGTATGCAAGTTATTTAATTAGATGATTAGTGATTGACGCCCAGGGATTGTGTGCGAGTTCGATGACATGGGACGTTTTACCCCAAGTTTGACGATATTTTGTGGTAAGTTCATAATTTTTACCGACTTTATTTATTTGTATTGAAACTAGTCGAGTTCCTCGTCAAACTATTACGTGAGTAAGCTGAAAACATAATGACTTTATTTATGTTATCATTTCATTTAAAATATGATGCGTCCACACCTAGTAGTTGAACTACTCGCGCGCCGCTAACAAGGAACTCACGAACTGCGTCAGATAAAGTTCGGCCTGCTATTTGAGAAGTTTACTTCCAGCAGTGTATGTAAACTAGCCGTTGGTGATGGTGATGGAGAAATTCAAATTTTCCTCCATCTACGAAGATATACCTAACTGTAACATATTCATAATAAGTTGAGACATTGAAATATTATTCTATCCTCAATTGGTTTAATCTAAACACAACTGAATACATAATAATTACTGGAATTTCATTGATAACCATTAATTATGTCTTTATTATCTCAGAAAAATGTCTATTAACTCTGTTTTGTGGTGTAATATTTTCAATTATCTGGAAATAGATTAATTAATTGGAGTCAGTCAGAATTAATTGTTAGGTATTACGCAGAATATTTAGTACTTTAGAATTTGACACCACTACAAATTTACTAGAATCTGTCTGGAAAATACAAAAGTGTTATCAAGAGAAGTTCCTGTAACTTTAAGTAATTAGTTTGTCGGTGATGTTTTATGACGATTGATGTAGGTAATTTAATTCATACAATATTTCAATATAGTAAGGAAGGTAAAATTATACATGATTTTCTAACCACAAACAATGTACTTGTGGTCTATATATCTCATTGCAAATTTCAAACATCACTCTGTCAAGTCATGTTATTACTCAATATTTTCTCGGAATAACTTTTTCGGTACAAAATTATGAATTTGTCAAATTGTTTCAATAAATTTACTATAATACTCGTAATGACGTAAATTATTAGAAATTAAAATGACCTATGAACATGAGTAACTAAAGGTAGAGGATTGTAATGATCGACGCCGTGGCGCTTAGCTTACCATCAGGAGACCTGTCTGTTCGTTTACCCCTTAAAAGAATTATATTATGAAAAGAAAAGAATAGACATGGCCATCACATCTCCTTGTTTGTTTCTATCATTTACTAATACATGTCTTTTACCCATAAGATTACAATGTAAATATGTTTATGAAACACGGCGAAGTGAATCAAATGTTATACTGCGTCATAAGTAACTAGAGCACTATACATTTTGATTGCTTTAAGTCTCTAATTAATGCTAACAGTGTACTCCCAAGCGTATAATTTTGCAATTTATCCACAAGATTAAATTTACATAAAGCTATTCAAAAATTATGTATAATATGTACAAAATTAATGACTGTCTCGTTGGCTGAGTGGTCGCAAGTGCAACTGCCGGGCAAAGGGACCGGGAATCGGGTTCGATTCCCGGGTCTGTCAATATATCACTGGGTTTTTTTTAAATAATTCTCACCCCCTATTACATGGAACTTATAACATAAATAGTAAATAGTGGGTGTTACATTTTACAGTGGCATTAAGTGCCGCAATGTACACTTCTGCCTACCCCTTCGGAGATAAAAAGCGTGATGTTAATTTGTGTAATATGTATATATATTTACCAAGTGTATTGTTTCTAGTCAAACATAAACTATATGTCCTCTTTTCTATTCCAGGTATCGATATAAGAACAAAGAAGTTTTTTCGAAGTCAGTAAGAATGGTTCCCTACTTTTGCTATGTAGATGTAATAATTGTGTAAACTGTGATATAGGTTAGGCATGAACTGTTGTATATATGTACAGAATTAGAATCTATTATATGCAATTAACAAGTACCTATAATTTATTGCTATAGACACTAGTAGAAGAAAATATTAAAAAATCTCTTGTGTTAACTGTTTTTCAGTGTTTTATTTTGATTAACTATAGAACATTTAGAGGTATTTTTTTTAATCTTTATTTTATAAGTAAGGTTTTCTCTTAAGAGAAAATCGTCAGCCCTATACATATATGTAGCTCTAAATACACCACAAAATTCAGTAGATACTAAAACAAAAAAGCTAAACCGTTTACAGGTTGAACTTGCTCTTAAACACTTAAGCATATAATAATTAAACGATACAATTTTCTAGCATTAAACAATAAAAATTGACTGCACGGCTGGTGCGGTGGCTGGGCAACCGGCTGCCGTGCAACGTGTCGCGGGTTCGATTCCCGCACGGGACAACACTTTGTGTGATCCACAAATTGTTGTTTCGGATCTGGGTGTCATTGTGTATGTGAACTTGTATGTTTGTAAACGCACCCACGACACAGGAGAAAATCCTAGTGAGGGGCAACGCAAAAAAAAAAAAATGAATTGTAAAAAGTGTTTTCCCCATTTTCATTTGAAAATTGAAATTAGGAGAAATCATTTGTTTTCTTAGGAAAGAGCTATTCTCACTGGATCTCAGCAGGTGAACTCAGTTAATGACGCGGCAGCAATGCAATCGCACGGTTAGTCAGCGTGCGCCTACACACACTACGTGTAGGTATATACACACATGTATTATGAACATTCAGTTTACTTATCCGTTTAAATACTTATGTCATATAATTAAATATTTAAAATTTTCCTGGTATTTCCAGTACGTGCTAATTATGTTTGCGGTTTTCGACTAAATATTAATCATTGAAATTCCAACAGTCTGACCAATTCTCAAGGATCAGGTGGCGAGCCTTTTGTAATAAAATAGTATTATAGTACCTTGATGCCTGAGCTTTGCTCGGTGTTTGTTTTAGTTTCAGTATATCATATTTTTATAAAAATAATGAATATTAAAATAGAACATAAAAGATAAAATAGAAAACAGAAAAAATAAAAGAAAATGAGGTTAAGTAAAATCGCGGGTTACTCACGTGAATATACTGAGAAAAGCTCTACTAGTTTCGAACCACAGAGGGGTTCTTCCTAATGAGCAGCATGTGCGGTCGCGGCGATGTCGCGCTAGAGCTTTTCTCAGTATGTTCACGTGAGTAACCCGCGATTTTACTTAATTGAGTATGTCTCACAATAGTTATTATAAAAAGAAAATGAGGTTTTCTACCTCTAATTTACTTTAAAGACGAATTTTACTGTCTACAGAGAATTAGTTTATACTATAAAACTGTATAGGTATAACTTATATCTTATACTTATAAGATATAAATATTATATCTTAACTAAAAAGGCAGTATAAAGAAAAATAGGACAAGTAAGGACAACTAATGGGGAGCGTTCAAGTATTGTGTAATGCAATTTGGGGAGGCGGTCTCGGAAAACGTTACGATGCGTTACAAGGGCGGGAGGGGGTCTCGGTCTTTCTTATAACACGTATTAAACTGTCAAACACCAAGCGGTCACCGGTGACCGCAACCTATTGTTCTATAATTGTGTCTACAAAACCGGTACTCGACGAGTTAAGTAACATTGTTTCTTTCCTTGAATAAAAAATTAAAAATTATTAACACTTTTCGTTTACGTTTTACGGGGATACTCACAGAAAACCGACGTGAAGCAATGCTTGCGTCGTGTTTCGTCGTGCGAGTGAGATTGCCGGAGGCCCAATTACCCTCCCCTTCCCCAGCCTCCCCAATCCCTGAATCCTCAACGATCCTCAAACTCCTATAGTCCCTAAAAGGCCGGTAACGCACTTGTAACGCCTCCGGTTATCCGTCTGCTCGTTTACCGGCTTATGCCATACAAAAATCCCTCGATTGTAAGCCGTGGATAGATGAGCAAAAAAAATGCTTGGTTAACAGTTGATTTTTTAAATTTTGTTAAGAATACAATTTTATTTCGAGTAAAATGTTTAATTTCAGTTGGGTTTCTATTTACAATTGCATTGCCAAAGGTTTAAATAAATATGTTATTAAATTTTTAGAGTTTATTAGTAAAAAATGTAAATACTTATGAAAATAAGGGAGAAAAATATTTATGTGTAAAGCCAAAAATTTATACAAAATAAACAAAATACGCAGGTGTTGTGGATTAAAAATGTCTTGTTTTACTTAGTATTATCACCGCAATGGCAGTTGAAACTATACCAAGGATAAAAACGATTACATAACTTTATGTGACTTTAGGGTAAAAATGATCACTTAAGTGTGACGTGATGTTTGGGGGGAGGCTACAGAAAACGTTACGGTGCGTTACAAGAGGGGAGGGGGTCAAAAATCTTCAAAATACTTGAACGCTCCCAGTGTGATAACCGAGACCTAGCTAAATTGGGTAGTTGCCAGGGTAAGAAAATTAAAAATCTAATTAGTCCGTTAGTTAGATAATGAAAAAATATCAGACACATATTTTCTTGTATAAAGCTACAATACTTAGATAAAATTGCGTTAAGTTTAGGAGTGAGAGACGCTACGTCACAACGTTCTATATAAAATGTAGCACGCTGTGACGTCACACCATTTTCAAATGAATATATCGTCGAAAGTATTGAAATTTATGAGAAAAGAAAAAATACGTATCTAATGTTTTAAAATAATCTACGAGACGGACATTAAAATAAAATTTAGGAAACTACCGTATTGTAGATAGTAGGAATCTTGTGTATTTCAAAAAATATTGAATTTAACCACACCTACGAGTAACTCATAATTACGACTCCAACTTACATAGTTTAGAAAATACAAAAGAAATTGTACAAGAAGAACAATAGCGTTTTCACCCCATTATGTAGGTATCGTTTACTTAAATTTTCCAAAGTTGGCGAAATATGTAAGCAAAGTGAACCTTCACTTTAGTTCCATTCATACTAATTACTTTGAATGGATAGGCCTCAGCATTACGATCTTTTGTTCGAAAACATAGATTTCTCGACCGACCGTTTCTGGGGCAACCGAGCTTCAAAGGAGTCAATGCGTAATGTGATTTTAATTGCTTTAACGATTATGTGAATTATGAGCACCGACATTTACCGAATTAGTTACACCCAAACAAGATTTATTCAAGACTTTATGGGGAACATTATTATATTAATTTAGGGCGTGGTTTGTGGACTGCTTCGTAGTTTGGATAGATAGAAAACCAGCTGCCGACAACAAGAGTAAGTATGATTTCCAAGTTTATAAACCAAAGAAGAAATTGTCTATGATTAGGTCTATGCTTGGTTATCTGTTTATATCTGTGCCGATTCAATTTACAAAATGTTTGTTATTGTAAATTAAACGGGCCATGGAGCGCAGTGTCGTAGGAGGTTGTCTATCAGGCAGAATTATATACACCACGCTGCGCTCCACAACGATGCAGGCTTAAAGTGGAACTGGGTTGGTAATGTCTGCCGCGTGTCAGACGAGCGATAGGCAAAACTTACTACTGAGTGGAGCCCACTCAACGTCAAGAGACATCTCGGCAGGCCCAAAAGGAGATGGCGGGACGAATTGGACATCTATGAAAAGGATTGGCTGCAAAAATCTTTACATAGAGAGGAGTGGCAGTAGGGTAGGTAGGCTTTTGCCCTGCAGTGGGACGATCAGGGCTGAAAATAACATAAAAATAAATACATTAAGAAACGCATATAAGTTAAATAATAGATATATGTAGTTACACGTTGCCATACACCCGAGATTTTTTATGTTGTGGGGTACATTATATAGACACAGAACATATAAAGAAGGTCACACGCATCGAAATCCGAATCAACAATTTGTAGATCACGCAAAACATTGTTCTCTGCAAGGATCGGATGTATGACCCGTTACTCACTCTGCACAAATCAAAGGTCAATTAGACAGTATGGTTGATATTTGGACCATACTGTCGAATTGACGTCGGTCGTGGTGGCCCGGTGGTTTAAGATGCCCGTTTCTCATGCATGAGGGTGCGGGTTCAAACCAACGGCAAGTACCAATGTGACTTTTTAGTTATATTATTATTATGTATGTCTTTACCATTCACGGGACCACAGGGTCCCGGTCATTTGGGAGGCGTACGAGGGGCCGAAGCCTACTGCGCAGAGGCCCTTTAGACAACTTTAATCTAAATGTAATGGAGACACAAACCGGCGACTATCCCTGTATGCACTATGGAAATGCACCCAAGGACAGTCCCCGGTTAGTGTAGGACTATTGTGAATAATAGAAAAAAAAAAAACAAGGTAGGGCTATGGATGGGTTACTGTGGATTGGTAAATTGGGAACTATGGATGACTATGGCACCTGCCGAAACAATGTAATTTTTACACGTAAAAATGGCAGGCGGCGACTCGCCAACTCACCGACCGGGCCCCGGGAATGGTTGCTAGATATAGCAACATAGGGGCAACGAGAATGTGAGTGGCTGAAGGGTTAAGAAACTACCACCGCTTTCTACTCAGATCATCTGCTCCAGCCGAAGCCTCCTGCATCCCTGGCCCACTCGCGACTTACGAATAGTTTCTTACCCTCCGAGCAGGATCACTGCTCTCGCGACTCCACTCTGGACGGCCAATGAAGGCAAGCCAGAGGTGGGAGACCTGTTCCTTGTCATCGTTCACTCCAGCCAGCCAATTAAGGCAAGCCGGAGAAGAAGGAACGGTAACTTCTCCCTGGAGCACTCGGGATGATGGTAGCCCGCGGGATCGCTAATGCCCGTCACCTCGATTATTATTACCATTTATTTCAATCAATTACATAGATCATTAATTACACATTACAAACCATAATACAATATAAAAGTCACAATCACATATCAAAAATCACAATCACAAGTCAGTCATCACTAAAATAATCTCCCAACTCAAAACAATAATTTCACATTAGCCAGTACATGAACCATACAACAGTGGTTCATGTACTGACAGTCAAAACGTTCAGCAAAGGCGCTCAGGATACTATTGCGGCTGCCCCGCACCCTGTTCACTAATGACGTGCACCGCTTGCGCATGATTGTGTTGAAGCAGTCTACCCGAGCACTGGCAAACATACCCGATGCGCTACAAAAGCGAGGCAGCCCCAAGAGCATCCTGAACGCGTTATTGTATTGAACACGCAGAGCGCTGTACTGTTTCTGCGTATAACTCAACCACAAAGCCCCCGTATAGAAAGACGTACAAAATGCTCTAAACAAGGTTATCTTGACATTCTCCGAACATCTTGCAAATCTACGGGCTATCATATTCGCACGAACAGACAGCGCCCTACGCTCCCGCTCAATATCAGCATCGTCTTCCAGGTCTGAGGTCAGAATATGTCCAAGATATTTAAAAGTATCTACTCTCTTGAGAGGGTGTCCATTTAGAATTATTTTTGGTATCTGAGCCGGACATCTCTTCTTGGCCCGAAAGACCATGCACTCGCTTTTCTTCGTGTTGTAAACTAAACCATGCTTTTCAGCATACTGCTGACAAATGCCAATCATCCTCGACAACCCGCAAACAGAGGCGCTCAGCAGCACCATATCGTCAGCATAGCTGATATTGTTTATGCACACCCCTCCGACATGACAACCTACATGCGTTCTGCTGAGCTCCTCTATCAGCGCATTCACATACAGGTTAAAGAGCCTCGGAGAGGTCAGTCCTCCCTGCCTAACGCCACACTCCAACCTGTACGGAGCCGAGTACGCCCCCGACCACCGAACAACATTAACTTGGTTGTTGTACCAGTACCGAAAAATCCGAATAATTCCGTCCGGCACTGAAACCTGCTGCATTTTATGCCACAGCAGATCATATGATACCAGATCGAATGCCTTCGATAGATCCAGAAAGCAGGCAAAGACAGGCGTACTTCTATCAGTATAATACTTCACAGTTTGCTTTAGACACAGTATCGCAGCCTCCGTGGACAGACCGGATTTGAAACCAAACTGATTGTCGTGTAAACGGATGAAATTGTCCAGCTGAGTGTCAAGCAAACCGTCAAGCACCTTCGAGATAATAGTAGCCAATGAAACCGGTCTGTAATTATTCTTATCACTAATGTCCCCGGTTTTATTTTTGACAATTGGCACCACTACAGTCTTCATCATTTGCTTTGGCATAAATGAGTGTCCCATACAAAAGGAGTATAACATTGCCAACACCCTAGGCAAATGACGACCCGCATGTTTCAGATGCTCGATACTTAGATTATCGTGGCCGGGAGACTTACCCCTTGACATGGACATAATAACTTGCCTTATCTCTCTGGCTCTAAAGCGGATACATGTCTGTCGACCAGTCCAGTCCACATCACACGCAGACCGCGATGGCCCCAACGGAGACGTTACGACAAAGTGTTGCCTAAACAGCTCAGCAATACCAGTGACGTCAGCAACGCCACTGACGCTCACGGGCAGGCTCTGCCCACCATTGAGTTTATTAGTGGACTTCCAAAAATTGCGGAAATCGCCCCGTGAATGGTGTGACGCCAACATATCCATTTTAATTTGTTCAGTATTATTCTGGCACCAACGTAGGCGCGACTTAAAAATCCTTCGGCTTTCTTGCATTTCATCCCAAATGAAATTATTAATTTGTGAAATATTTCTGTTATTCCACTTTATTTTATTACTTAACAAGATATTACTGTTTGGTGAGTCATATAATTTTGGTTTAATGTTATCTAAATTACATACTGTATTACAAATATGTACTTTCTAAGATTATCTAGATACCACTGACAAACGGCGAAGGAAAACATCGCGAGGAAACCTGGGCTTATTATTTCTAATTATAAGTTTGTAATTGCCAACCCGCATTGAGCAAGCGTGGTGATTAATGCTCAAACCTTCTCCATGTGAGAAGAGGCTTTGCTCAGCAGTGAGCATTTATAGGCTGTTGACTGTCGAATTGACTAATTGACCTTCGATTAATAAATAATGATGTTGTTGTTGTTGAATTTGTGGGATCAGGACGACTTCTACTTATGGATAAACTCTTAACTGAATTAAGTCAAAAACCCGTACGTATGACTCAAACAACAACAGATGAAAAATTGAGGTTTTTCTCGGAAATTAAACGCGACACTACTATATAATTATAAAACTAATCATTTACAACACACATATACAGCTACAAAAGAATTAACCAGAGCAACAAAGAATTACAGGTAAATACAACAAGTAAATATCATGTTATAATGGAGGCGGTATATTTATTACTAGCAGGCCGTCCCGGCTTCGCACAGGATAGACAATTATTTATTTTTCGAAATTTAGATTATTTTAGTGACATAACTACAATAGTTGGACATATAATAATAATAATAATAAGCCCGCAGGGCACCTTGAGGCGAGGTGACGGGCATTAGCGATCCCGCGGGCTACCATCATCCCGAGTGCTCCAGGGAGAAGTCACCGTTCCTTCTTCTCCGGCTTGCCTTAATTGGCTGACTGGAGTGAACGATGACAAGGAACAGGTCTCCCACCTCTGGCTTGCCTTCATTGGCCGTCCAGAGTGGAGTCGCGAGAGCAGTGATCCTGCTCGGAGGGTAAGAAACTATTCGTAAGTCGCGAGTGGGCCAGGGATGCAGGAGGCTTCGGCTGGAGCAGATGATCTGAGTAGAAAGCGGTGGTAGTTTCTTAACCCTTCAGCCACTCACATTCTCGTTGCCCCTATGTTGCTATATCTAGTAACCATTCCCGGGGCCCGGTCAGTGAGTTGGCGAGTCTCCGCCTGCCATTTTTACGTGTAAAAATTACATTGTTTCGGCAGGTGCCATAGTCATCCATAGTTCCCAATTTACCAGTCCACAGCAACCCATCCATAGCCCTACCATTTTTTTTTCCATTATTCACAATAGTCCTACACTAACCGGGGACTGTCCTTGGGTGCATTTCCATAGTGCATACAGGGATAGTCGCCGGTTTGTGTCTCCATTACATTTAGATTAAAGTTGTCTAAAGGGCCTCTGCGCAGTTGGCTTCGGCCCCTCGTACGCCTCCCAAATGACCGGGACCCTGTGGTCCCGTGAATGGTAAAGACATACATAATAATAATAATTAAATTTATTTCAGAATAATTGCTTCCATAATTTGTTAGTAATAATGTTCTTAGCCTATGTTAGTAATAGCATACTTAATTAAAAAAGAAATAAAACAACACAAATTAAATGTATCAGACATTCGCTTTAGCGTGTAGGCCTATACAGTGCGCCATTAGTACAGAGTCCCATCGGACTGCGCACGCGGCCAGGATGGCGCTGGGGCTGCCGCGCACCCGCGCCATTAAAGACGCACTTCGCTTGCGTATGATGGCGTGAAAGCCGTCCACGCGCGCCTCCGCGAACATACCACTGGCGCTACAGTACCGCGGCAGCCCCATCAGCACATATGCTACCGCGGAGGTTTTTGTACACATTATGATGTTCTTCAATATTGTTGTACATTATTTTGTTCTACCGCTAATAGTTTGGCAGCGCATTCGACGAAAGACATTTTAAGACTCATTTTTCTACATCTTCGGTTACATTGTTCAAATTTTACCAAGGAACCCAAATTTTATTTTCAAAATGAAATGTAGCCTATGTCAAATTGGAAGAATGTAGCATTCTATTGGTGAAAGAATTTTTTAAATTGGCCCAATACTTTTTGAGCCTATTCATTACAAATATACAAACATACAAAAATAGGTACAAATCTTTCCTCTTTATAATATTAGTATACCTCTAGATGTAGGTATATTTTAAACAAAACCCAATTTACGTAACTTACTAAGGATGTATTTGGCTAAACAAAATAAATTAAGTATATTCTGAGAAAAATCTAATAGTACCTAGTTGTCGAACAAATGTAGTTTTCTAATACCTACTAAATATGGTATACATGTATAATTAAGTTTTAAATTAAAGCTGAGAGTGAACTATGAAATAACTGAAATACTAAACGTACAATAGTAATGACAATGGTATAATAACACAAATAATATAATGATGATTAAAGCATATAAAATTATTAGGAAGCCGAAGTTAGCCTACTTTCCTTAAATATAATTAATTAACTAGTCTAAAAGAAATATCTGTATAATGTAATGAATAAGTGTGAGAAAATGTAGAACATATCCGGTAGTAATTAATGTTTGCAAGATGACTTGATTGGTATAATTGCATGATTGCATGTCACTTCCTGAATGGCTTTAAGTTTTTTATAAATCAAGAGTTCTATAAGCACGATTTTTATTCTAGAGATTGTTTTATATACCACTGAGATAATCAACTATACATATAACTTAGGAACTGCTAAACGGAAAACAGTACCGTAGCTAACACACGTGTATGATAGGTATAAATTATGAAACATGAAACCTAACCCACTGAAAAAAATGTTTAATTAAGCAGTGATCCCAAATGACTGAAAATATTTCAAAATCAATCTTTAGCAATATACATAAATTGTACTTATGAAATTGTTAAGAAAAAGTTTTTTTCATTTAGAGGTAAATAAAATAATCTCTATTTAAAATAATTCCTGCTTCGCTTATTCAAAAACAAATGACACATCAATGACTCTTGGCCTGAAATGATAAAGATAGAAATATATATATCACTTTTTCCTTGTAAATAATACTTCTATATATTTTTCTTCCAGCAGAAAAACAAATGACAAATTAATGACATCAGACCTACGATGGGGCTGACATATCTGTGATAAAAGCCCCTAAATAGTTTGGTAGAATTAAAAAAAAAATGACATCAGACCTGAAATCACCTTTGAACTGTTATGTTATGAATCCCATGTAAGAGATAGAAGCCTATAGTATACCGAACACGTTTTCGTATTGTTTGTCTACGGAGGGTTATATGAAACACTGGAAATTTTTGCCCGGAGTTGGCATAACTGACGAAGATAAATAAAAGTGAGATATTATCGACGAATTAAATTAATAGTCAATTTCATTTACGACCTATTTATCTTCTGTCAATTAACAAAAACTTAATACCTTTGTGGAAATAGGACCTAACGATCGTCTTCACTAACTAACTGTAAACCATCTCTTAAATAAAAAGTGCGTAATGTAACACTTAAACTTACCCCTTACTTGTACGGTTAGGTATCACTTATATGTTGGTGAAAAAGAAAATATCGATTATTACCTGTCTTAGCTTAGGGATTCCTTAAAATTAAAGAGACTTCGGTTACAACGGTCATTTAATAATAATAATAAAGCCCGCAGGGCACCTTGAGGCGAGGTGACGGGCATTAGCGACCCCGCGGGCTACCATCATCCCGAGTGCTCCAGGGAGAAGTCACCGTTCCTTATTCTCCGGCTTGCCTTAATTGGCTGGCTGGAGTGAACGATGACAAGGAACAGGTCTCCCACCTCTGGCTTGCCTTCATTGGCTGTCCAGAGTGGAGTCGCGAGAGCAGTGATCCTGCTCGGAGGGTAAGAAACTATTCGTAAGTCGCGAGTGGGCCAGGGATGCAGGAGGCTTCGGCTGGAGCAGATGATCTGAGTAGAAGGCGGTGGTAGTTTCTTAACCCTTCAGCCACTCACATTCTCGTTGCCCCTCTGTTGCTATATCTAGCAACCATTCCCGGGGCCCGGTCGGTGAGTTGGCGAGTCTCCGCCTGCCATTTTTACGTGTAAAAATTACATTGTTTCGGCAGGTGCCATAGTTATCCATAGTTCCCAATTTACAATTTTAGAACGAATTTCCGTGCGTTTAGGCGTTTTTGCCATACCTATTATTGGAAGCAAGTATAACAGCTCACACATAGGACCCACTTAGTTTTTAGTCAAATTTCCGTGGTGCTTGGCGACTGGGCTTCACCCAGTTGTACAGTCTCTTCTTTGTGCCTTTAGGCTTAATTCATTCTGTCTCCTGCAGTAATTCACCAAGGGAAGTGAAAACTATAGTTTTTTCTTCTTCTCCTCTTATAATATCTTCTGATTCACTTCGTTGCGGGAACCAAGACAGTTACTCATGTCCCTGGGACGCGCCGGACTTCAGTGTTCCGGTGTTTTCATGGTTGTATCTACTGTAGATCCTGGCTTACAGGAGTTGCAGCGGTTTTGGGAGGTTGTGGCGGGCTTGTCCCATAAAAACAAGTTCCCAATTTACCAGTCCACAGCAACCCATCCATAGCCCTACCTTTTTTTTCCATTATTCACAATAGTCCTACACTAACCGGGGACTGTCCTTGGGTGCATTTCCATAGTGCATACAGGGATAGTCGCCGGTTTGTGTCTCCATTACATTTAGATTAAAGTTGTCTAAAGGGCCTCTGCGCAGTTGGCTTCGGCCCCTCGTACGCCTCCCAAATGACCGGGACCCTGTGGTCCCGTGAATGGTAAAGACATACAATAATAATAATCTTTATTTCAGACGTAGGTCCATACACTTTTAGAAAAATAAAAGAAAAACTTGTAAAATACGTAATTTTTTTTTTTTTTAAGATTATACAATTTATTTTATTTGAAAATGTTTTATATATACAATTAATATTAACTATAACTAAATGATAATATATACAACTTAAAATATAAATAACTATGAACTAAAATATTTACACCTTAAAAAAGGTAATAATAAATAAATAAGCTATAATAAGGCATCAAAAAAAAAATTTTCCTCATCATTATCGTGAGGTAGGGTGCCCAAAAGACTGGCAGCATTACCACGTTGAATGGCAATGCTTAACCTTTGTCCAAGGTAGAAGCCAGCCCTTCGATCACCTGAAGTGTCAACCATCCTCTTTACAATATCTTTGTAAAGAAGATGTGCACTTGGGCCCCACGGCCCTAAAGTTTCAACCCCAAACGGTTCGAAAGCATAATTGCCAATCAGGCTATCATACTTTCGCCGTTTGAGGTTCTCGGCAGCAGCAGCGGCAGCAGCGGCAGCACCGGCTCGACACGCTGAGTTTGGAAGATGGGATGGCGCCAGAGTATCAACGCAAGTGGCGTCCCATACTAAAGGCCTACCCATCTTCCAAGGGAATAATGACATACCGTCGGGTCTCTTGCCATCGTTGCGTACCAAGCCATTAGGTTCTAAAGTAGCTGGCACGCCAACGGAGACAAGAGCTCGTCGAATTATGTTATTGATACTCGCGTGTCGAGCAAAACGACCCGCACTACGGCTACACGACAAGCCGTGGTGTCCAAGGCTGTTGACATCTTCACCACAGCGACAACGATGAGGTGAACAAAATGAAGCCCCAAGCCTTAAACAAAGTTTCGGGAGGTACCTGTGTCTGATGGGGCGGGAGGAAACGCCCGGGTGTCATCACTGCGAGGACCGCCCTGAGGACACGGTGGAACACACGGTGGGAGAATGCCCTTCGTGGGCTGAGCACCGCCGTGTCCTCAGGGAAGTGATCGGCGATGGCGACCTCTCGCGTCCGGGCCTAGTGCAGGCCATGATGCGGAGCGAGGGGGACTGGGATGCCGTCTCCTCCTTTTGCGAAGCAGTGATGCTAGCTAAGGAGGAGGCGGGACGCGTGAGGCAGCGAAGCGCTGCCTCCTCGCAACCCAGCCATCGCGAAGGACACACCGGGCGTCGGGGATCGCGAGACGATCTCCGGCCACCGTAAGCGCGGGCCTGCGGACGGCGAGCATGGGTGGCTCCCCGTCCGACCAGAAACAGACCCGAGCGTACGGCGCGTCGCGTTCCGCGCGCGCCTCAAAGAGCCATCAGACCACCACAGATGGGGCCCAATACGGCCGATGCCGATTCGGAGTCGCGGAGAACCTAACGGGTAACCGGGGCTCCGGCTCGACGTGCAGGAGAAGGAACGGGGTGGTTTTTAGTCAGTAAGAGTCTGACACTCCCTCCCGCCTCACCCAGGCGGGAGAAGTCATTCGATGATTTTCCCCCCTTAAAAAAAAAAAAAAAAAAAAAAAAAAAAAGCCTTAAACAAATTGCAGCGCGGAATGTGGTGTCGTCCAACAAAGTACCTAAGTTGGACGAAGGCAAAGCAAGAAGCCATAACCCTGACTCCCACTCACCCACAGCCAAAAGGCGAGCTCGCTCTGCAGTTGAACAAGCGGAGTTCAATAGATTTTCGCTCACTTTCCTGCAGAGCGGCTCGTCCCATTGTCTCTGGGAGAGTGATTTGACGGGGGGGTCAATATTTGGGCAAGCGATTTTCCAAGCTTTCACAGCTTCCACTAAAAATGGTACATCAAAATTAACCAGTGATTGAGAAAGAATTATCCTGGTTAATTCTTCAGTACCATGGGCAGAAGATATGAAAGCTGGTAGGCTTACACTGGAAATTTTACGGACGCCAAGCCCACCCATGCGGACAGGCAGAGTAGCTTGTGTCCAGGCTCGGTCGTCGAGAGCCACATTCAAAATTAAGGATAAAGTTTGTCTAATGCTTCGGTAAATTTTTTCTAAAAGAAGGGGTGCAGACCAGAGGTGGGTCGAACGCAAAAAATACATAAATTTGGGACCAAAACAACAAAAACGAATAATAGTATAGGCCGAATGCATTCTAATGTGATACAGTCTTTCTGAAACGACAGAAAAATTTTGAATTTTTTCATCAATAAAACTTTCAAAAGGGTCCTCGAAGACGGGCGCACCTAGGAGGCGAAGCGAACATTTATCGACAACCGAGATATTAGGCGCAAAAGTAGTAAATTTTGATATGATCTGTCTGTCGGTAGAGTCATGTAAAAATATCTCACACTTGGAATAATACGTAAATTGAATTTGTTAGTATGGTTGTTAGTACTTCACACAATAATACAAAATAGTAATTTGTTAGTAAACAAACTAAAAAGAAGTTAAAAAAAATAAACAAATACAGTAAATTAATAGTTCGGAACAGGAGTCTATTTCTTATTTCTAAGCAAGTGTACACTGGCCCAGTACACAATAAACGGACTGTCTATTTTGTAAGCCAACGTTCTGAGGACAGCATTGGCGCTGGAACGTACCCTGCTCATCATTGATGCAGTTCTTTTTCGAATGATGCAGAAGAAATCATCGATGGAAGCATCCGCAAACATTGCGGAAGCACTGCAGCACCTGGGTTTCCTCAACACTGCCCTCAGTGCATCATTGTACTGCACACGCAGGGCATTATAAGCCCGCCTCGTAAATCTGATCCACAGACTGCACGTGTAAAATGACTGACAGAAGGCTCTGAAGAGTAATAGTTTTACATCTGTGGTACACCGTGCGAATCTGCGGGCCAACATATTGCAGCGGACTGCCAACGCCCTCCTTTCTCTCTCTAAGTCCTCATCATCCAGTAGCGTCTCCGTCAGCATGTGACCCAAATATTTCACCTTGGACACCCGCTCTAGTGCCGACCCTGCGATTTTAATTAGCGGCACATTCGAAGGCGCCTTGTTCCCTGCTTTAAATACCATGAGAACACTCTTGCTGGCATTATATTTGAGTCCATGCGACTGGGCGTATGATTCACATATGTAGAGAAATTTCCTGAGCGCATTGACTGATGGGGACAGCAGGACCATGTCGTCCGCATAACTGATATTATTTATCATTGTGCCATCGACTGAACACCCGACCTTGGTTCCGCTCAGCCCGCCAATAAGCTGGTTCATAAAAACGTTAAACAAAGTCGGTGAGCTTAACCCCCCTTGCCTCACCCCGCATTTCAGTTTATAGTCCCGACTAAATGCGTCAACCCATCTGACAGCATTCTTCTGATTGCTATACCAATACCTGAGGAGCGATACTAGCTCCCTCGGCACAGCAGTTTCCTCCAGTAGTTTATGCCAAAGAATATCGTAAGACACCAGGTCAAATGCCCTCGAGAGATCAAGAAAACACGCCTATACTGATGTTTTTCTGTCGGTATAATACCTTACCGTTTGTTTGAGACACATAACTGCCATTTCCGTTGACAAGTTGTGTCTGAAGCCAAACTGCAAGTCATGTATCTGAACGTGTTCGTTCAGCTGCGCGTTCACGAGACTGTCAAGAACCTTCGCCATGGTTGTGGCCAGTGATATTGGGCGGTAGTTTCGCTTGTCAGATGGATCCCCGGTCTTGTTCTTTATTATCGGAACTACCACTGTTCTCATCATATCATCCGGGATATAAGAATGGCCTATACAAAAATTAAACAACAGACTTAGGACTCTGGGCAAATGTACACCTGCATAACGCAAATGCTCTATACTAATACCATCATGACCTGGGGATTTTCCACTCTTCATATTTTTATTACATTTCTCACGTCTACTGGCCTAAATCGACGGTACTTCTCACCGGGTCTGACGTCAGGCTTACTTACTCTACTAAACTCACAGGGCATTGGTTCCAACTCAAACAGATCTTTAAAACTATCTGCAATATTCTGATTCCCTACGACATTGTCGACGCTCACAGGCAAGCTCGGCTTAGAATTCATGTGCCCTGTATTTTTCCAAAAACTGCTAAAATCTTTAGCTTTATGTTTTGCTGCCAGTATGTCCATTTTTATTTGCTCAGAATTATCCTGACACCATTTAATTTTTTTTTAAACTGTCTTCGCGTTTAAAATGCAATTAATTTCGTAGCGACAGATTAAAAATCGTAGACAATAAAATGTTCGTAGCCATTGTCTACGAGCGTCGTAGCAACGCAGCACCGTAGCAGTGTCGTAGTAAAACGAAAACTGGAGATTAAATGCTGAAAAAGTTTCAATTAGATTTATTTTAATGATTTTAAAATTGTATGTCGTTTGTAGTCATTACCTTTTCTTAGTAAAACATAAGTGGATATTGGAGTTTAGGGTTTAGATAAAAGTGTTATCGACTTTGAAAGCAAAATATGTTGGTTTTTGCATTGTGTTTCTTTTTCTGTTAATTTCATTTATAAGCTATGATTATTAAAATAATTATCACTTCTTTATGATACTATTAAATGATTCTAAGTAAAGTAAAGAAGTTAAACGTTAACACGATATGAAATGATGACAGATAGCGCTCAGCATCGTTTCTCTTGTTTTGCCAATTCCGATATACGTAAGTTGCGTAAATATAAATAACGAATAATTGTTTTAATTTGTCAAAAGTACACATTACACTTATTTGTTGAATTCGTTAGAAGTGTTAATGAGTTTAGGTTTAAGTAAGTGTTGCAACATCACGCTTCTACTTAGAAGTGTCATTCCAGCCCATCCTTACATAAAGCACTCGAACAATAGTGTAAGGTAATGCCTAGGTGTTGTGTAATTGTTAACGCGACCCTCCTTAACATCCAACTCATTCAATGGCAACAAAGCTCAGCTCCATAAAACATCGTAAGTCATGGCTCAGCATCGGCGGCGGGCGGGCGGCGGGCGGCGGGCGGCGGCTCTCTGACAAACGATATGTCACGGCACGTAGTACAATGCAAACAGTCGGCGTCTGTGTCGGCACTTGTGATGCTGTGCGCCAGTGTCACAACACTCGCAGCGCACAACTGTGGCGGCCGCGGCGCCGCGACTAATCGCGCGACAATACGCGCTGGCCCGCTATGCCGCGCCGCGCCGACCCATCAAACACCATCGGTGGCGACAAAGCCTTTGTGCGCGGGCGGTCGCTCAGCTCGCTCTCTCGCCGCTCAACCACTCTAGCTCTAACTCGATCTCGCAGATAGACCTGATAGGCTGCCTACGATGCATCAATTAGTCGGATCTGTATCTACACTCGTAATACAAGTAGTATGGACGACCGCTCGAGATACAATCTGTTGATGCAACAGCGGCGCGATTGCGAATCGAACTCAATCAACTGTCGGGTTTTATTAATCTATTCTTCATTAGACACTACCGTCTGATCTGCCCGCTTTCAATTGAAACAATATTTAATACTTTGCCGGCCCAGGAATAAAATAAAACGGTAGAACCATAAACATTCCACATTTATATTCGACCTCTGCCGGCCGGTCGGCGCTGCGTCTCTGTCGCGCACGCGCAGTGCGTCCCGCTCGTGCTGCGCCGGAGCGTCTGCGGGCTCCGCGCACCTCTCTGTTTAAAGATCCGAGAGGGAGATAAAAATTGTATGGCTCATAATGTTTTAACAGTCTCATCGTTTGAGCGCATCAAGCCGAGGTCCAATTTAATTTTCATCCTCGGGTTAGTAATAATTGAGTCGATTCGTTCTATGCGGCGAGAAGTTAGCGCAGAAGCCGCCGCGTCTACTTCAGGCCCACGTAATCGATTCCTTTTAATTGATTATTTCGACTCTCACATCTGGTAGATACGTTCAAGGCACAAATGTATTCAAGTGTCTATAAATGAGAACCAATCTCCATTACCATTAACTTTGTACGAAGGTTAATACGTTATACGATTGATCAGTCAGATATTAGTTTAAATTATAAACACCTCGACTGACATCTAAGCCGCCAACAGAGCAAGGTGTCGGCAGGCCGCGAGGTCAATGTAGGTTAAATCTAATTTATAGCATTCACGTTGACGTTAAACTTTTTATATTGTGTAAATAAAAAAGTAAAGGGAATTTTGCGATGTTATTATCTCACATACAAGAATTGGTCACAGTCTTCAACAATGGCAGCCATACGCGGCTCCGACGAAACACCTACATCACAGAGAGCGTCTGTCGGCGGCCACAAAGCCTCTTCTCGTATACAAATAAATAACATCGGAACAACAAATATTTTAATAACCAGCTCTAAAGAATTGTTCAACGCTTCGTTACGAGTACATGCGTGACACACAGGACCGTCGCTTGTCGCGTAGCAGCGCGCGACACCTGCGTGTCTCTCTCGCTCGCCCGTCCGGCAAGCAGTTGTCGCCCCAATACTTACACTCATAGGTGCTGATTTTGTGTACAAATTCGCACATGTAAATACGTAAACATGGACAGACAGCATGACCAATTTCAATCTATATATGGATTCAGTGGGTGAATAGCGTTCTTTTCGAAAACATAAACTTTTATAGCAGAATAAGAAAGAACCGATGGAAAATGGGAAAGGTGAGCGTGAAATGTGGCAGATGTGGCGTCATAAAACGGACACACGGATTTACACGACACTCGTCCACAAGCAGCCTGCAAGACTTGCTGGTAAAATATCAAAAATAAACATGTTCGATATAATCACAACGGTAGTCTTATTGATATACGAATGTTCGTTTCAATCACATAAATACAGTAGCGTTTATACATTCAAATACATACTCAATTTGCATTGGTTTTATCACCCGGATATTAATTAAACTGCCTGTACAGCATTAGCCCGAAATTGCGCAACACGATATTTAGGTTCGTTATATCACCTCCACGTTAATGTATTAGATTTGATAACACCTAAGCAGTCATAAAAATACTTGGCTCTGTGTTATGATTTATGTTGTGGACGAAGCGCAGTCGCAGGCAATATTAGAATCTGAGACGAATCCGGTATAGTTTAGTAGCCGCGGCTCTCAACGCGACTATATTTTATTATTTTTCATTAATATCATTTATAGCTTGAGGATCATTAAATGAGACAGGTAAATTATAAACTTACTACCTAAATGTGTAATAAAAAGCTTGATTCTTGACCAATTTATCTCCATTTCGTTTATTTAGTATTGTGCCTAGTTAACACGATAACATTCAAGTTTGTCGGATTGGGAGAACGTACCGCCACATAACCTACGACTGACATACAAGACTTGTATTTCACGAAGAGTCTCAATCATAATGAATATGTAAATAAATCACATATTTTTATAGAATCACTTAATTAAGTTGATATTAGTCCACTGATGTAAAAGGTCTGCTGAATAAATATCACACAAAACTAATAAACTGACTACCTACTGTGGTGAATTATTATTAGTATATTTCAAATATAAAACGTGATTACCTTTAGCGCGATATCAGTAATCATTACGCTATAGAAATAAAATTTCTATGCATTAGGAAAATGAAGACATTTTATATATGGGAATTCGTATTATATGTATATCAACAGAATCAACACCGTTTATAATTTTCAACAATAGTTCAAAGTCTAAGGTGGTTACACTTTCAGATAGTAGTGTCTACAAACAAAATACCCATTGTTTGTTTTACTTAAACCATAGGTAGATTGATATTCAAGGATTTTTTAATTTGTAAAGTTTTTATTTCTACATTTATAGGTTGATCACAACAAAACATACATGAATGGTGCACAAGTAAATGTAATTCAAAAGACATTCCCTTTTAGTGTCTCTGTGGGACAGATGGTTGAGCTAGAGTTTGAATATGCGAATAACATTAAACGAAGTTTCAATAAAACAATATGGCAAATTATTTGATATCTGTGCGATGCAGCTGGCTGTAATAAAAATTGTGCGTGGCTGGCAGACACTGCGGTGGACCTGCGGAGCAGGGCAGACAGAGGGGCACCGGCTCGCTGTCATTGTAGGAGTGCATGCACGTGCATATATATTTACTATCAATTACAAATGCAACAAATATTTTTGTTTGTATAAACTCATTTCAAACATTTTAAGGTTTACTCTAACGTAATATGCAATCAAGAACATTTCGAGAATGTATAAACCTTATTCTCTACATAAGATAAGGTTTCATAAAGCTTTTATTTCCGAAAATCATAAACAAAGATGGTGCGAACAAATAAGAGAAGCAGCTTAACACCTCTCAAGCCGGACAGTCCTCATTAACTGGACAACACAAAATAAACAAGTTCAAGATGAAAAGCAATAGCTGATGGTAATAGCTTCGCTTACAAATATCGATCACAAAATAGCCCGCTTTCATCTCATCAAGTTTTTCGCATCTTTTTGGCCCCGAATCCATCAATTCTCGTGATGGATGGACCATTGGACCCGACTCGGGCAATCGAAATTCAAATTCGCTAAATCTTCCCACACGGCATTGAAAACAGGTCGGGTCGTTAACAGTGTACGCACGCCGAACCCAACGCTGTGTTTCTGTTTTTTTCTGTTTGCTCTGGAGATATTGTGCCCGGGGCGGTGCGGGGTGCAAGCAGGGCTCCGGGGTCCACGCGGCAGCGGGGCGGGGGCCGGGGCTCAGGTCGGCGCAGACGCACGGGCAGCAGAGGCGTGATTACAGGGCTGTGCGCAGCTAATCACTCCAGCAACGCGGCTCGAATGATACGACACTCGGTACGGCTTACAGATATTTACTTACTCTAGTTAATTATATATTTTCATTGAAGTTCTATTAAGGAACAAATTAATTAACATTTTCTTTTAGTTTCAATACCTACAGTTAAAACTCAGAACCAACAAACACTTTCTAAACGAAACAATACCGTTTTTTATTCACATTACCTAGAAGCTTACATTATTTAGTGAGTACCTACACACCCTCGCTTTGTACGTACAGCAATCTAGAACGATATGTTTCATCGCACACCTGCTTCAGTAATATTTCAGGGTGTACTTTCGTGCAGCCGTGCAGTAAGTCCGGCTCATTGTTGTTAATAACAAACAAGACAAAAGTCGGCCGCTAACTACACACGTTTCTCCACATCGCGAGTTTTTACTGACGCGGCTCGATAACGCAGGGAAATATGATGTGCCTTGTCCCTTACGACAGGACACGAAGATTACTTAAACTGTTTTAAACTGCCTATCGAACTTGTTTATGCCTTTGTACTTAGCCTTTTGTAAGTTTTGTATAAAAGTCGCATATTTGTTGTGGCCGTGGCAGACAATAAAAGAATGTGTTGCTGGCTGCGTGCACTTGAAGGTAAGAGAAAAAAGCGTATGTAATGAGGTTCGTTTACGTGCCGTCAAGTTTTATTTGGAGCGCAATGACGAACGGACTACGGCGGGAATTATGTTGCGGTTTTATGAATCGTTAAGTTTCTATTATACCTACCTATGTATTTATCGGCGGAACCTAAGACTACATTGGGGAACAAAGCAGTGATTCATTCCCTTCACTAACTTTGTAAGTATAATGGTTAATTATACATAGGTAAGTGTGTTTGTTTTATTACACAAGCAAAGTCAGATATCTGCATAATCATGTATATCAGCTACCTATTTACATAACATCCAAATTAATATTTATTGCCGCCACTAAATTACGAAGCACATTAATTTAAATTGATCTAGACACAAATAGATTGACATTTGATTCGATAATCTGATGAAATAATACTTGAAGTTATCGTTCATTGGTAACCTATATCATATGTCAAAATCGTGCAACGATTGTCGATCTATGTTGTATGATAAGGCGGCCATGTTTATAATATTTATAATGTTCGTAAGTATGTGGTATTAAAGGCAACTACATGCTTTCACATCCTTTGCGAATAACATTTTGCTAAAGGTCTAAATATTTTGAAACTTAGTCAGTACCTGAATCAAAGTTTGTGTGTCCTTAAAGGTATTGCATTTATAGTTACAAATTGTTATGGCAATCTATATCTACCTCTATATCTATCTTCTATACATATACATACTACATATAATAAAATCGTAGAAAAGTGAAAACTGTACAATGAATATTTTTTTAAAAGAATGCTTGGAGCGTGATCTACAGTCAATAGCGAAACCAAAAATATGGATTTTATATTTTTTGTATGCATATTACAATTTTTGCATGAATATTACTAACTGGTCGGGTCAACATACAGGCTACATATTATCATGCTATCAACTACGGGGGAGGAGCTGTGAATAACTATACCACGCGAACTAAGTCGCGGGCTCAGCTACTGGTCGAATATAGAAAGAGAATATAAATACTGAAGGAATCCAATAGTGAATTAGACGAAGGAAATCAAACTCGGAACCTCGTTTAGCGCTAAGCAATGAAACAGTCAGTCTCCTTAAAGTATGTATGTAGACATTTATATCTATGCATTACATCTCCGTATCCAAAGAAACGTTTAAATAACACATAAAAAGCAAGGACGCATATTAGACATAATGAACAAACAAACAATATAATTAAACAAAGCATACAAATAAACACGAAGTCATTTGATTTTATGTACGTGACTAGAAACATAACGGTGTTTGAAAACATCCTTGTTTACTGCATGGCAAATAAACACACTAAATAATGTAGGTACCTATTTCGTAAATGTCATGCTCTCAGGTAGGTGCGACATTTGTCGAAGGGAGATAGAGAAATCATAACTTTTTTACCTTTCTGCTGTGAACGAGCACTTGGCATCGATATACAGCAAACTTGCTCTCTTTCGACCCACTTTCCTTCTTTTTTCCACGTTGGAGTCAAAAAGGGTGCCATTTTTGTGTCAGGATCCCTCACAGGCGTTTAATGACACCCATTTAAAGTATAATCAAAATCTTATCAATAGTTTCAGACTAAACAGAACACATACGTACAAATAGCTATGTGATTGCTTTCCTAACGACGAGACTAAACCAATATTCACACCTTACATCGAGCTACCGAAGCTACTCACAATTTACATATTCAACAAAAACTTGATCCGCAATAACCAGCAGCCTTTAATCTAACTAAACATAATCTTCTAATTTAAATACCAGTTTTTGTTGCGAAAAATTTACCGCGATTTTATGCAATAGGAACGATTCAAGTCGCAAGCGCGATCTCTTAATTTCATTTTGTCGGATGTCCAACAATTCATGTTAAACAATATAAATCAAGTAAATTAAACGTATTTAATATGTAGACGCAATAAATACCGAACTGACATCGACATAACGACGTAATTTACACAAAACACTTGTATTATTTAGACAAGAACTGAATTGAACAAACACGACGTATGTTTGTTATAATTTATAGGCTTAATATGTTGTTTTTCATATAAATATATCAACAAGTTTATGAAATAACCATGGATTTTCCAATATCAGTTGATAAATAAATTTATACACAAACAAAAAAATAAGCATGTTGTTCTAGCCATAATAAATCATATTCTGATGTTATATAAACAATGCTATACTGTAAATAATAGAAGTACATTGAAAGTGATCAACTATCATTATGCATTTAGATGATTCGTTGAAGCTTGAGGCCGCTAAGCGCGCGCCGCTGCGTCGCCCGTCAACGGCGACAGGCGTCAGCAACGCTTGTCAAATGTCAACATTTTAAAGCCACAATATTGCTTCAATTTTAATTTAATTGTGCGACATTCTGTTCACATTGAGGCGGTGCCGCGGCCGCACTCCTACTCATTACGACTTCATTTTGTTATAACAACAATGAAAGCCCGCGTTTTGCGTTTTATTCATCCGCCGAGCTTGACAGCGGCTTTGTGTGGGAATCAATCTTACGTCGCTTGTAATGATGCAAAATCGGTTCCACTGAATGACAAAGAAAGAAGCAGCCGCTAATGTTGTTTATTCGTTTTTTTACCCACAGAGTTACTTATTGAATAAAACTTTTTACATTTATATACAACGTACATTGCAATAAACATGCGTTATGCAATTATTACTATAACCGTTCGTCCAATTATTATTTATTCAATCGTCAAACTAATTACTTATAATATTCTCGTCTCGATGTTATCCTTGGCAGCGAGATATTAACATTATCGATGTTAATAATAATATGATCAATGATCGGAGTCATCTCTCATTATATTGTATTAACTCAAAGATAAGTAATTGTTGTAAGTAATCGTTGCACAAGAACTAGATAATACCAAGCGTTCATATAAATTAATGGAGACGTGTTTACGTATTGTAATTTATTACATTATTGTTACTAATATTTAAATGACAGGTTCGCGTTTTTCTGATTTATGAACAAGATTTTCTTTAGAACCCTATAAATTTTATTGTTATTGTATGTAATTCAACGAGTTTCTATTGTTTGTGTACCGATATTTTGTTAATTGTACAACATCGTGCCTTTTCAACATTACCTACGTGATGAGTCGATACAAACAATACACGAATTACAAACAGCTACAGGATATACCAATACATCTTGTTTCCCTTACAGTATTGCAATTGATTAAGATTTGAACCATACTTAAGTATTATATTACATTGTTAACTACATTCTAGGACTAACGAAGCAACAAAGTATCCAACATGAATTCTTATCGCATACCTAATTAGGTATATGTCACTCCTACCCCATGGCGCGACTCCTTTTAAGTACACAGTGAGTTGAGAATTGTCATTAAATTAAAAGTACATGCTAATAGAAACTTTAAATGTCTGGCGGGTTTCTGTGGTAATGCTCGCAATCATCAGTGATTACTTAGAAACTAATTTGTGGAGGCGCGGTGCGCAGGCGCCGCTAAAGGCGTAATGTGCAAATAAAGACAGGGTGCGAGTCGACTCCGACGCACGCCGTTTGTCAACCAACCTGTTTTCTAGTCCGTTTGTCAATATTTGTTAGAGGAACTGTGTATACAGGCGGATCACAAGATTTAAGTGAATAATTTTGCTTCGTGTTGACTCTTTTCAAGACTTTGTTTGGTATATTTACTGTATGTTTTGAATTAATGGAGTTTTTAGTCAGATATTTAATAGTAGGATGAAATATACGTATCTCGTTTGAAATATCTAGTGATTGTCAGTGAACTATCTTTATTTTTTTTTTCAAAATTAAAGGATTTTAAATTAAGGATATTATTTTAGAAAGGAATGTCTCTCTAATATACCTAAGGTAAAAAGTGGGTGTTCCATGTATGCGGGCAGCTCGTCATACCCCTTTAGATATTTTAGTGTGTGACGTTATAAAGGGAAGGAAAATAAGGGAATTTTCTGAGCGATGTTTACCTTTTCGTTTATTTCAATGTTACAACGCTTATTGACATGACTTGACAGTGAATAATTTGACAGCAATGTCAAACATACGTCATATGTATACTTGATGCTCCTCTAAGATTTAAAATAAATATATGTCATAATATGAGGACAAGTAAGCAATATTTTGATAAAATTAATTACACATGAAATGTAATACTGTTAGCGTACGTGTTTCTTCAAAAAACTTTAACTTTTATTTAACAAATCATTATCTTCCCGCGTTGTTAAGCATCGCAGTAACTTATTAGCATCTGTTTTTTATTGCATTGGGTGAGAGCAGTGACATGGCTCAATTTTTTGAAACTAAACTTTTAATCAGCAGAATTGTTAACTGTTTCTTAGGGATAATGACGCCGTTAATTTTTTGGTTTTATTTGGAGAATCACCCACTACCTGACTGCTTCGTTGGCTGAGTGGTCGCAAGTACGACTGCCGAGCAAGGGGTCTCGGGCTCGATTTCCGGGTTGAGCAAAGTATCACTGGGTTTTTTCAATGATGTCTTGGAAATGTGCCGGGTTTATAGGCTCACTCCATATTACATGGGACTCATAACATAAAATAGTGAAAAGTGGGTGTTACATTGTACAGTAGCATTAAGTGCCATAATGTTCACCTCTGCCTACTCCTTCGGGGATAAAATGCGATAAATTATGTTTATGTTATTAAAAAATCATATCATATCATTTTAAAACACCATAATTAAATCGAATCTTTTAAAAACTTCACTTTAATTTAGTTCTTCAATCCACCCTGTATAAGTCTGTACCATTTGTCACTTAACTCTATCCTCAACATTAGGATACGTGGGATAACAGTTGAATTATATTCTACTTTAAACAAATCGTCATCTGCTATCCTCGAACATATAATCAAAGTGCTATAAGTAGAACATCTCATATATTTATGAACGCATCCTTCGTTTTTATCATCTTTTTTATTGCATCATTGTATCAAAGTTAAGCGGCATGTATAAGGTCATTTTCACACCAAATTAGTTGAAGTCGTAATGCGAAAATAGTGTCGATTTAGTACCTCATCATTATGACATCAGTTCGAAGTTCACCAACACATCTGAGCAAGCCGACGCCTAAAGATTCCCACTTACGCGAGAAAATAACAACTAATAACTCTGTTTTAATAGACAGCACAAAAAATATTGCACGTATACGTTAGAAAATCATCGGAATCGTGATACAACAGTGTTGTCGGACTAATTGATCCTTCTATTAATCCAGTAGTTATCAAAATAAAAAGCAATCAACATCTCCGAGTTCGCTAATTATAAAAAAGCAGAAACGGTAGTTAACATATTTAGTTATTGAACATTTATAGATCCGTTAATTAATTGCAATAAAAACGAATAAAAACTACACTTTATCACTGTTGTAGAAATGATAATTAACTTACACAATTACACGCAATTTAGTAATGATAAGCACTTAAATTTATGCAAATGTTTCTTTCAACTAATTGATAGACACCATTTATTAGTTCGCGTGCAAACATTAAATAAATCGCTGACCAGTGACTAACATAAAGTTACCAACCATTTGTCTAATGGATATCGATACTCACTTCCTAGCATGCAACAATTACCTCTCTGAGGACTTTGATCACGAAACAATTATAAACAACCGTTGAAGCAACAATGACGGAACGAAAATGTCACTAGTAGTGAAATCATTTGCATGTTTCTTAACCATACGCCAATTAAATTATTCCAAAACACGTTACACCAAATAATTCACAAGTTCTCAATGATTACATGTCGCAATAAAAAATATCCAGCAATAAAATATAAGCTATAAGTGCTATAACAATCTCTCTTGCAAAAAATCAAACAAGGAGGTATAGCGGCTTTGCATCTTTCCGCCTCGGTGTGGCTTATTACAAGGTAGGAATGCAACAATAACAAACAGGAATGAATTAACAATAGTTACCTACGTGTCAAGTCCCACACACTCGGCATTACAAACATGCCACAAAAAAGAGGTCGCATCCTAAACGCGCGCCACAAAAACTACGACTTACAAAACGGTATCGGGCGGCGAGCTCAAAAGCACCGGCGACCACTCATTTCACACCATCAGCGGCCGCCGGCAAGCCATCTTCTACCCTGCCATACGTGACCTAATGACAACTCGACCACTGGAAACCACACAATCACCGTAAACTACGCACCACAATATAGACCCTATCCATAACGATACAAAGACGTGAGTGCTGTCCCCATAAATGACAGTTAAGCAGTGCTTTACGGTTTCCCCGATAATGGGCAGAAACAATGGCAGATTTCTGCAAAAAGTGTTTTTAGCAAACAATTACCAGTTAATAGTTATAGGACATCCTATTTACGGTTACTCAGTGATTTCGTCATTCATGTTTTAGTTTTCAGATTTTATACGAAGTGGTAAATTGATTTTAGTATACAAAGTACATCAATAAACTTTTTCTATCTTAAAGTTTTCTCCAAAGTTAACAAAAAAAATACATTTTCAGTGAAGCTGTGTAGTTTTCTAACGGCAATGTGGTTTGTATATTGTTCATTTACCTAGAACTGCGGTTCAGTTACAAAAACAATCAGAACTAACTTGATGAACAAGTCCTGTTTATATAGTGGTCATAGGTCGTAGGAAAACTGAATAATTTTGATGTAACCATGAGTACCAAGAACATACGTGATCAACAGACGAGTAAGTTTAGGGAAAGTCCAAAGTTCAATAATTCGATTAGGATACTATTCATTCAAATTACACACTCATTGACTAATTCATGATGTTTACAATTAGTAATTTACTAACCGATTCCTAGAAACGAAAGATACTGATAATTGTTTTATATTTGTAATTGCCATTTGTATCTAATACTTGGGGAGAAATTACCACTGAATGTTGATACGGACAATAGTAGACCTATTTATTTCTTTGTTTGTGTTGATAACACAATTTTCTAAGTGGTGCCAGCGTTACCCGCGGAATCAAACAACCAAAAATATGTACTTACCCATATATATATATATATAGAATAACTTCTGTATGAAACCGGACCGTGTCGCTAGTGAATTATAAAACGGCCTTAGTGTTAAGTAACCATTTACAAAGTATGTATGTATATACCTACCTATTTATCCATATCCAACGCCGGACGTGTTTGAAGGGCTTTTCCAAAAAGAATCGATTTTTTGTAGGAAGTCTTGTACTTTTTAATAGATAATTAGGTAATAAAATAATGTATTATGTACCGTAAAGTTGAATGCAAGCGTCAAGCGTGAGACGTTTCTGTTGACGGAAACGAGCGCCGAGGAATAACGCATGGCTGAGTATGGCCATTGTGGTTTCGTCACAACCAGCCATTTAACAAGATAAGCTTACCGAATTTCACCAAGCTCTGTTTATTGTAGAAACAAATTAATTAGAAATCTTATACCTCTAGACTTCTTGATAAAGCAACTTTAATGAGTCATACTTGTTTATTTATGTGCTACAGCAATAGTTTATTGTTGCATGTTTCTTTTCTATTTTTTGCTGACTTAATTTTATTGACGTTGGTAAAGTGATCACTAGTGTGATTGTGAAGCTAACGATCTTAGATTCCTCGAGTCTTTTCTTCTAATTGAGAGTTGAGAAAGTATTATACAATATTTCGAATTTTAATTCGAAGTGGGAGAGCCGAAGCATGGGTCGGCTTGACCAGAGTGATACCACGGCTTCACAGAAAATGAACGTGAAAAAACGCTTGCTTCATCGTATAAGTGAGGTCACCGGAGGCTCAATTACCTCCCCCTTGCCCATCCCCAACCCCTGGATCGCTAACAATCCTCAAATTCCTAATCCCCAAAAGGCCGGTAAAACATTTGTGACGCCTCTGGTGTTTCGGGTGACAATGAGCGACGCCAATTGCTTGCCATCAAGTGCTCTCCGCCTGCTCGTTCACCGGCTCGTAAAAAAACCTTGACTGCCAAGTCCACAGAACTTCCACATTGAGATACTCGTAACCAGATACTCGTATATCTACAATATAATGAAATAACAATAACAAGCTTGCCCACCATATACGACTCATAATAACAAGTCAAAATGGAACGTCTGCCCTTTCTAATAATAAAATATTTTGTTTGTATCTCGTTTATTTATAATTATAAGCTTGAAATCGCCAACCCGCATTGAGCAAGCGTGGTGATTAATACTTAAACCTTCTCTGTGTGAGAAGAGGCCTTTGGTCAGCTGTGGTCCTTTTTAGGCAGTCGATGTGTGTGTGTGTGTGTGTGTGTGTGTGTGTGTGTGTGTGTGTGTGTGTGTGTGTGTGTGTGTGTGTGTGTGTGTGTACCTCTTTTTACTTCCATAGGGTGTAATGCCAGTACTATAAGTAGTCAGGTGTTTAGTTTCCGGACCAGATCACTCATCCTATTTTTATTTATGATGTTCGGAAAATACGCATTACCTTTAGCGATAACAGCCCAAAGTAAGCGTCATTTAAATTTAATATTTTCCTTATTTTTCGTGCAATGGTGAATTGATTGAGTCAAGTCTACGGAGAATTTCATACTTAATTGAATTAAGTGCATAAATAAACAACCAGATCACTAATAAACAAAATCGGTTTCGTAAATATGTTTTTACTAGCTTCAGTCAACGGCTTCGGTCACATTTTCGGCATAAAAGTAGCCCATATGTTATTTCAGAGTTCAGACCTATCTCTATGCCAAGTTTCATCAAAAACCATTCACTAGTTTTTGCATGAAAACAAACATACTTATGTGCTTACATACATCGTCAGAAACTTTTATAATTTCAGCGTTTATAATATCAGGAAGATTTAAACTTAAATATTGCAATCAAGTCAAGAATATACCCGATAATAATAAGTTTTAAACTTGTAAACTTGTATTATTTCCCACGCCGTGTGCACGATGAGGAGTGTGACGGATTCTTATCGGTTAAAACCACCGCTCTTGTGTATTCATCGCACCCGGCAGGCCTGGACCTACCGTGGCAGGTCTCACCACGTAACAGCCCTCAGATTCTGCGATGTCCTTCCTCGAGTAGCGCGCTTGAAACAACGCTGACGCCTACTTCCACCCATACAGCGGACGACTGACTTCCCAAATCAGTTGCGCGCAGGCCACTTCTATGGTGGTCGCAGATCAGCTACCACCTCACGGCGTTGACGGCCGGCGTGTCTACGGCAGGAAGGGAGAGAGCTGGACGCCTCCTTTCAGCCGCCTCTTTTGCCAACATGACAGGTTTACAGAAGGAAGCGACTCCGTCCCATGCACTCTCACTGTCAACCATAGCTCGCGCTACAGTCGGCAAAGAGAGATCATTCCCGCTGAGCATTGCATTTTTTTATACTGGGGATAGTAGTCGTGGTGGCCCGGAGGTTTAAGATGCCCACTTCTCATGCATGAGGGTGCGGGTTCGAAACCTACCAACAGCAAGTACCAATGTGACTTTTTCCGAGTTATATGTACTTTCTAAGATTATTTAGACACCACTGACAAACGGTGAAGGAAAAACATCGTGAGGAAACCTGGACTTATAATTTCTAATTATAAGTTTGAAATCGCCAACCCGCATTGAGCAAGCGTGGTGATTAACGCTCTAACCTTCTCCGTGTGAGAAGAGGCTTTGCTCAGCAGTGGGCATTTATAGGCTGTTGATGATACTGGGGATATCATCGAATGATTTCTCCCGCCGGGGTGAGGCGGGAGGGAGTGTCAGACTCTTTCTGAATAAAAATCACCCCGTTCCTACTCCTGCCCTTCGAGCCGCAGCCCCGGCAACCCGTTAAGCCTTCCGCATGGGGAAATTCTGACCTAACTTACCTTGATTTGTCTCGACTACATAGTTTGAATGACATTCATTCAAATGATTAATGGGCTAAAATAAGCTAACTCTATTTAGTTTATTAATAAACCAGTCTCTAACAATATGAATCATATCGAAATAAGGACAATTGTAAATAGGAGTATAATAATATGAATCTGGTTTCGGCCAAGAGTGTAGGGTTGGGGGCGTGTCATCGATACAATCACCGGAACCACACGACGGGACACCGCACCATGACGCCGACGTTCGCCGACATTCGCCGACACTCGCCCATTCAACACACACCGATACCAATGACAATACACCGACACCTTGATCACCATGACGACATTGTTCTTTCCCTATTCGACAATTGATATCGAGAAATGACATACGTACGTAGGTACGTATGTCATTTAGATGTAGATCTATTGATCAATTCTGTATCAGTTCGTATCGCTGACTAAACAATGAAATTTGTATATGTCTCTAAGATTTGTGTTTATCTTCATCGTAATAAGGAAGAAATCATTTATTGCATAGTTACGAAATATGAACCTTAAGTTTTTATATTGTCCTACTCTCGTTGTACCCTACCTAAAAATTGTTATCTGTCTTATTGTTTATACCTAAACGTTAAAAGCTACGTCCATTACTAATTCTTCACTAGTCATTTAACTCACGTTGTACAAAGTGGTCAACAAAAAACGTCGTCATCTTGTTTACCATAAATCTTTGAAATAAACAAAAACCTGACTCTTAGCACGTAACACACACAATTAACAAGTTTCTAAATCTTAAAGCATTCATGTTTCAAGTGAATCGCGCATTTTATTCATAAAATCCCCGCGCAAATTATTATCAGACTGTATATTGGCATCTTGCTATTAAACAAGGTAATTATACTTCAACGACCGTAAAAATAAAGAAAAGAGTACCTATCGAAAGACCTCAAGCTACAAAATAAATATTGAAGTTAGAAATCATCGTAAACGTTTAGCTTGACAAACTACATAACTTGAAATTGAAATCCATTCATTTTGAATAAAGTAAAAATATTAACACAGCTAACATCAAAAGAAGCATCGATTAGTTTTCGGCTATTGTTACAGAATGTTGAACGATAACAATAGTATAGTAAAATAACAAATGGACGATCGTATTTACTCAAAAGTTCTTTTTCATATTAATCAAAAACAAATTCTATTCCATGGATTTGTTATTTCATTCGTTCAAAGGCATTTATCGGATAGTGAGTAATCATAACCCCACTGTTTGAAGCAACAGAAAGAATTATCTGAAGCTGTTGCGAAGTTTACTCATATGTTTACGATTAAACCCTTTTCTTCAACAAATCAGACTGCACGGTTGGTGCGGTGGCTGGGCAACCGGCTGCAGTGCAACGTGTCGCGGGTTCGATTCCCGCACGGGACAACACTTTGTGTCATCTACAAATTGTTGTTTCGGGTCTGGGTGTCATTGTGTATGTGAACTTGTATGTTTGTAAACGCACCCACGACACAGGAGAAAATCCTAGTGTGGGGCAACGTTTTATTAAAAAAAAAAAAATTACCAAGAACAATTGTCATAAATTCTGCATTCCACTAAAATGAAGCGGATATCGTTAGGTAGGTCCATAGGATCAAAAATTCCGTAGCGAATTCACATTTAGCCCAGATTGCTGATTAAAACGTGTTGTAGGTTGAACTTGGACCCTACATCAAGGTAATAAAGTCGGGATTGATTTGCTGATAAATTCGGGAAAGGCTCGAGGCGATGCCGCGGCAGATATAATTAGCAGTTACGGTGTCGAGAAAGCTATAAAAACGACAAATCGAGGGACGAACGGATAGGCACAATGTGTTAGATATTAATTTCAAAATTATAGGCTAGCGTGGCATGCAAAGGTGTTTCAAGTAAAAACACGAACAGAAGTGCTAAGAGAGAACGCTTATTATTTTAGGTTCGTGTAATAAGCCGGCCGCGGCCCGAGCATCTGCCTCTACAAATATTTATTGTTTGTTATGTGATTTGGATCCTTTGTAAAAACTTCTAAGTAAATACTTCGTGCTTGAATAAGGAAAAAAACGTAAGCAACTGAGTCATAGCTAGTGAATGTTGAATTTTGTTATTGTTTACTTGTTTGTTTTGTTTATACAGCGGGCTCGGAGATTCAGTAGCCGATTGCAATTACCTGAATCATTAGTCTCGAATTCACTTCCGAGGTCGGAGGATGTACGAACGAAAGGTTCCTAATGTTTTTTTTAATTAGCGTTACGGTACCTGGAACTGCGTAAATTACTCAAAATACATTACTTCAGAAGTTTATTTGGAGACTGACTGCCTCGTTGGCCGAGTGGTCGCAAGTGCGACTGCCGGGCAAAGGGTCTCGGGTTCACTTCCCGGGTCGGGCAAATATTACTGTGTTTTTAAAAAAATTACCGTAACAGCACGGAGTCTGGAATTGTGTTCGAGATATAGCAATTGACTTATTACATGGGACTCATAAATAGTGAAAAATGGGTGTTAAATTGTACAGTGGCATAATGTGCACCTCTGCCTATCCCTTCGGGGATAAAAGGCGTGATGTTATGAACGTTAACGTATTTGGAGAAAACTTTAGAAATTTGCATCGAGTTAGATTAACTTAAAATACTTAATTGTAGGAAACTTATTTGAATCAAATTGAATGTGTACTTACATCTGCCTGATGAACAAACATAATAAGTTCAAGAACTCAAATGCTCAAATTAATTGTAGTATTACGTCAATAATAGGTCTCAATTTCCGACGTCAGATTACACTTAGCAACACTATACTTAGTTACATATAATCTTTTTTTCCTTATAAGGATAATTTAATTAAGGTCTGTTATCGTTATATATCAATTAATTATTAAATTAATACAATTTGTGACGAAATTGATACACGTATTACATCCATATAACGGTCGTGGTGGCCTGGAGGCTTAAGACGCCCGCTTCTCATGCATGAGGGTGCGGGTTCGAAACCTACCAGCGGCAAGTACCAATGTGACTTTTTCATAGTTATATGTACTTACTTTCTAAGATTATCTAGACACCACTGATAAACGGCGAAGGAAAACATCGTGAGGAAACCTGGGCTTATAATTTCTAATTATAAGTTTGTAATCATCAACCCGCATTGAGCAAGCGTGCTGATTAATGCTCAAACCCTCTCCGTGTGAGAAGAGGCTTTGCTCAGCAGTGGGCATTTATAGGCTGTTGATGATTACATTCATATGCAATGCGATGACGACAAAATGGGTACTGATTTCAAATTTGTTTGTGTAAAGTATTTTTTCCTAGTTGCATGTCATTTTATCCTCTACAATGTGTCGCGGAGAACCTAACGGGTAACCGGGGCTCCGGCTCGACGTGCAGGAGAAGTAACGGGGTGGTTTTTAGTCAGTAAGAGTCTGACACTCCCTCCCGCCTCAGCCAGGCGGGAGCAGTCATTCGATGATTTCCCGCTAAAAAAAAAATCCTCTACAATGTGCTGCATTCCTAACGTCCTGCAACTTTCGGTTTTAAAAAAAAATTTAATTAAAGACCGATTTTTCAATAAGCAGATAATTTTTATTGACGATAAACATTTTTTACATAACTTATATCTCACCTTTTATCCCCAGGGGGGTAGGCAAGAGGTACACATTGCGTCACTTAATGCCACTGTACAATATAACACCCACTTTTCACTACTTATGTTATGAGTACCGGGCACAATTCCAGACTCTGAGCTATTCATATTTTAAAAAAAACCTAGTATTACTTTGCCCGACTTGGGAATCAAACCCGAGACCCCTTCCGCCGGCGAACCGCACTTGCGACCACTCGGTCACCGAGGCATTGACAGGTATTTGTATGAAAGAATTGTAAAAATGTTAATAATTATTGATCCGATAAAATTATCTGGCGGCCCTTAATGGCATGATCTTGTATTCAGTTAGTACCTATAGATATAATAAAATGATAAAGTGGACAGGTTTCATGTTGACGGTCACCATGCAGTCACCGCTTCCAACTAGCCCATCTGAAAGTCTATGCTTAGGTGATGACATCTTTTAACTGGTAAGTTACTGATGGTGGTCCAGCACGGACGGCCAGATTAAAATTTACCAGATTTCCTTAATGACCCAATAAGGAGGTTTCTGGTTCGAGTCGAGCAAAACATTATTATATAAACAATCTAAGTAGAATTAGAGTTCTACCACTCGCATACTCATCACCCATTGTGTAAACCGCGGTTCCATATTTAAAATTTAACCACAAAATTATTTATGAACTAATTGTTTAGTAAGGTCAGTTTAGGTTAGTTTAGGTTGTAATTATTATGTCATAGAACCTACTAAAATACTCTGTGACAATCATAACAGGTAATTAAGTAAAAAAATTGACGACGGGTCTAGATTAATAAAGAAAATAGTTAGGTTGTCCGACAATGTTTCCCGCATAAACGATGAGCACGGGTAACTCGCCGCCCGACCAGAACCCGGCCCGAGCGTAGGGTGCGCACCACAGATGACGCCCAACGGGGCTGATGCCGATACGGAGCCGCGGAAGACTTAACGGGTTGCCGGGGCTCCAGCTCGAAGTGCAGGAATAGGAACGGGGTGGTTTTTAATCAGTAAGAGTCTGACAATCCCTCTTGCCTCACCCGGGTGATTCTCCTGACTCCTGACTGACTCAGGAGAAGGCACTGCACACACAAGATGACTGCTTGTTCTATTAGTTGCCCCTCTTTATCACTGGTTTATTACTACAAATCTTGTAAGGTTTACAGTACCTTGGGTCTGTAGTCAACTGACGGCAAAAAGATTCTATTTCAAATATTAGTTTCTAGAATACAATCACACAAACTTGCAGAGAGCAAACATGCAACCACAGCCTGAGTCCATAAGAGACTTAGGCATGATGACTCCGTTAAATATGTACTAATATGTATATATATCATACCGTGTAGTGACGGCATAGTTCCTAAACTATTGTTACCATCCCTAGTCCGCCCGTGGTGGGTGTCATAAGGGACAAGGGAATTTTTAAGTAAGTACTACATACATATAATAAAAATCGCATAGGAAAGTCAAAACTGTAAATTGTATATGTATATTTTTCATAAAAGTACCTAGTTGAGGCGTGATCTACTCGATAGTATATCGATATATGGAAGCCAAAAATATACCTCTAGTTTATACAATTTTTGTCTGTTTATCTGTATGTATATTCGGGCTACACTCAAAAAGTACTGCATGGATTTTCTACATATTATCACACCACGGAGCTGCGATGCTGCGAATCTTTAATACATACGGACGAAGTTGCGGGCACAGCTAGTACATAATATGTACTATTGAAAGTCAAATAAAAACTTGAAAAATAGCAACCTAACTTGAACCAGCTGGAAAATTTTATATCATTTCGTATAATCCAAGTTTTACGAGTTTTGCGATTAAACATCAAATATTTTATTACTCCATTAGACTTGTTTGTTTTATTTCTGCATTCCTGCATCGATATACCTAGAGATTATGAGCAAATTATTATGTATCAGAATAGCCTAGCAGGTTTCGAGTCTGAACTGGAAAAGTATAATAAATATGGACATGTACACATGTTTTTTTTTGCTATAACAAAGCGGCAAGTCCACTTGGAAACATCTGAACAAAAGGAACGAACTACTCAAGTTTTTCAAACTGTCAATATCTTATTGAAAGAAAAAAAACGTTACACATATGAGGATTTTCTCCTATGTCGTGGATCACACAAAGAGTGGCTCCGTGCGGATATCTTGATAATATTTTTAAATACAAAACTCATACTTTTTAGCAATTTAGTCCAAAATGTCAGTAACGATAATGATGATGCGCGTTGATGTCTTTCATCACAAAGCTTTGATGAATCGAATTAATCGTTATTTAAGATTATTATGTTCCATATTAATGATAATTTAGTGCTTACTATGATAAAGCAAGTGTAAGTTAATTGTGAGATGAATACATTTGCCCTATATCTACTATATGACAGTTATATATTAAACTGTCGTACACCAAGCGGTCACCGGTGACCGCAACCTATTGTTCTATAATTGTGTCTACAAAACCGGTACTCGACGAGTTAATTCCATAAAAAGTAGTTCAAAATGTTTTTTGTACTTTACCTTTATCGATTATACAAAACAAAAAAAAAACAATATATGAGAATAGTAAAAAACTTAATATCTTTTTTATGGATCTCATATCTTATCTTATAAGATTTCTATTCTGTAAGTAAAAGAATAGCTTAATTATTAATACCTCTTTCCTCTACCTAGTGCATACATTTATGCAAAATTATCTAAGTATTGTACCTATTACGCAGTCAATCAAAATATACGTGGTCCCATCAAATATATAAAAAAAATATCTCAAAATTATTTGACCCAGCATAATTTCTAAACAACAGCCTGGAGATGTTTTTTGTTATGTCCGTATTATTGACAAGAAAACATTCATATGAAAAATAAATCAACAAATTTAACAGAAAAATCGAAAAATTGTAGCTCTATGAAGAATGCGTCTGGTAGTACATTAAGTATAAAAAATATTTTTTTTGCCCATAATAAGTACTGAGTATTATCCTAATAATATTATAAATGTGATAGTTTCTTTGTCAGGATGTTTGTCCATCAACCACGCTGAAATTATTTTACGGATTTTGATAAAATTTGGCAAGCTGACTTAGGCAATAGGATACTTTTCATCTGGATTAAATGCTCCCCTGGAAGAAAACAGGAAACATACGCGGTCGTAATCGGGGGCAACTGCTAATAACTAAATAACAATGAAAAAAAATATAAATGAAACATATTCCCATTGGGATACACAAAGCTGTAATCAAGTTTACCTTACTTGAAGTACTATACGTATCCGTCATATAAATATTGTGAACCAAATAAAACGTTGAAAATAACGTTCACATTTTATTATCCCATTTGATCCAAATCTAATTACATAAATTGATCCCACAAAAAGGTAGAGAAGAATGGAACCGCTCTATTGTGTCCTACATCATTAGATTAAAGGTTTTTCACTGTGAAAAAGGGTCAAAATGTTGAACAAGCCTATAATGCGCATTATAGTGTGTAACAAGCCGACGGGTGAGTCAGCAGTTTGCAGCCAATATCGGGGCCTATTAGACTACAAGCGTGCTCCGTCGCGCCGCGTTACACCGTGAAACAGACCACCAGGAATATCGCTTTTTAACAATTTTCTACCACTTTTTTCTTCTACCGCACACGAAGAACATTCACTCCCTGTTTTATATATACACTTCCTTCAGTCTCATAAGACTGAACTAAGCTGAAGAGCTGTATATCTTCGACAATAAACGAAGGAATTCTTTCCATCATTTTGGTGTAATTTACCAAACCAAATGTTCATAAGTTTTTATGAAGAGTAAAATAAAACCAACTCATATAATGTATTCCATTTAATAATCCTACTCAAAAGTTATAACAATTTAAACAATATTTACAGAAATAATTCATCTACACTAATCAATCCACATTGAACAGGAAAAATATTCAGTTCTCATCACTAAATAAATAACAATCTTATTTCTATGCTATCTATACAGCAATATACAAGTCACTACTAGTAATAAGTAGCTCTAATTTCTTCTGTTTCCAAACAAACACTGGATCTATATGAAATTATAGGACAACACACAGTTTGCATTGTCTCAAAATTTATAACAATTTCTACCGCAGCGACACACTCATTAGGTAATGTGTTACTGAACTATTACTCACCAATGCTTTAAAGACATTCGCAGATTTTTCATGTGCCATAATATAATACTTTTATCAATTACAATAACTAATCAGCAGTGAGGTACTAAACCTTAAAGTGAGATCGATTAAAATTCTATTATGACCCGAGTGACGTGTTTTAATCGTCTGCGGAATGTGTAGACATTAGGCCATTGATCGTTAGCCTCAACGTTATACGATTTACCATAATAAATAGTTACATATATTACTAAATGCGTTGTAAATGATCATGATTATCATTTTAATAGTAAGCGCTAAATGAATTAAAAATTGACACTCCAACTTAAAATTAAAATGTACCAATTTTTCTACAATTCAGCGCGCTTGTGTTCATAGTATTCTGAGATAAATTAACATTTTAAAACTACAAAACGATTGTTCCAAATAAAAATCTAAACACTTTACAAATAACTAGTTAGAAGTGTACTTACAATCTAACATTGCACGAAATATTGGGGCAGGTGGAATGCGTGCGCATAGGCTGATGTCACGCGACGGGCAGCGGCGGCGGCGGCGGCAGATAGCAGGGGCGTAGCGCGTGCGCCGCCGCCAGCAGCTCGGCGTGGTAACGCTGCGCAGCCGCCACATAGGAAACCTCCAACCGGGGTATCGGCATCAGCACCGGGTGAGGAGGCGACGGCGATAGCCGTGGTGAATCTGGCTCTAGCAATGCTTTGATTGTAAAATCTCTTCGTGGTCTTTCACGCGGTAGCATTGTGATGGTTGCCGCTTCAGGTAGTTCTGCTGGCTCTGGGCTCAGCTGTGGACCCAGTGGTGGCGTGTACAGACTAGCACTTGGTATTGCTGGTGGAGGAGGCGGTGCACTCGCTTGTCTTGCTAAAAATGCTCTGTTGAAACTTGCTAGCGCCGCTAACTCTGCATTCAGATTATCTTTATCTCCTTTGAGCAGCTTGAACCTCTTGCGCCTCCTAAGCAGCGAGCCGTTCTCGAACATGTCGAAGGCCTGCGGGTGCAGCGTCCAGTAGGCGCCCTTGCCGGGCCGGTCCGGGCGGCGCGGCACCTTCACGAAGCAGTCGTTGAAGGAGAGGTTGTGCCGCAGCGAGTTCTGCCACCGCTGCGTATTGCGCCGGTAGTACGGGAAGCGGTCCGTGATGAACCGGTAGATCTCGGACAGCGGCAGCATGCGCTCCGGGGAGCTCCAGATCGCCATCGCCGTCAGGGAGATGTACGAGTACGGGGGCTTCTGGTCGCCGTACGATTCACGCGAGGGTCGCGGCATTGCCACGGCCTGATAGATCCCAGGAGAACAAGTCAATATCAATAAAGTCAAAAGTAACAACAACACACGGATGTAGGAACACGTCAGTCCGATGCGAGGTGTGGAGAGGAACTGAGTACTGAGGCGCGGCGAGCGCTCGGTCCGGCCCGCCCGCCCGCTGTCGGCCGGATGTAGCGGCTGAGAAACTAGCACGCGATTGGTGCGCACGTCATCCAATGGGGTCCCTCCACTTTCAGGTATGATGTCGGCGTTCGCTCCACTAACAAGGAATTTAAATTGATATTATGTTTATATTGCCTCCAAAATCTTTTGTGATGACACCGCTTTTTATTTAGCATATGTAAATTACGATGATACAGAAAAACAGATTTGAATTATATACAGATTTAATAATAATGAATGAGTGTTATTAAATTTTTGCATTATTTTTTATAAGCCTGATTTCTAGATAATATTTAGTAACATATACAAATGGTCCCGACAGATAGTTTACTGACTCTTAGTAGTCGTAGATATAAATATTTTGGAACAGGTGTCAACTTATGGTTTAGAATCTGGACGGAAACATTGACCTAGAAATTAGTATTTTAGTGAATCGGTGTGCCAGTTCGTAGCGGTTAACTTTTAGGCTCATCTGCAGCGCTAAATAATTAGGTAAAAGAGCTACGCAGGCTAGTTTATGGTCTGTTCATAAAACCAAACAGCTTAACGGCACTAACAAGCTAAATTTACGATTGTAATGTACCTACTTACCTAACAACAAATGCTAAAATTTCTCCAAGGCCGTGTAGTGTTTATTACTGCATATTTAACCAGGTCTTTGTAAGTGTTATTGAGCTTATTTTTTATGAATACTTTATTCAATAGCTCCCTCATAATTCGTACAAAGACGCCATGATTTTATGTATAATATTATTTAATTTAAGTACTAAAACTTACCTAACCAAACAATATAGATATACATGTCGTTAATAAGTTCTATTCTGCTAATCAAACGCATACTTAAACTATAAAGAGCGACCTGTATAAGTTAAAATTCAAACAATTTAATTCATTTTGAAGCTCTGAACAACAATTTCCTTTACCTAAATAAACATATTAATGAAAACAAAATATTGCTCTTTACTTAGAATTACCTTGACTATACCTCTATATGTAAGTACCTACATAAATAGAATGACAAACAAGGAAGAAGTGGGGTACCTTCCATTGTGCCTTCCTAACTTCGTGAGAAGCTGACAAGACAATATAAGTAGGTACTTACTGTTATAACATCCTAATGTAACAATATGTCTTTTTTATGGAATAGGAGGCAAACGAGCAGACGTCACCTGATGATAAGCGATCATCGCCGCCTGTGGACACCCGCAACACCAGAGGAGTCACATGTGCGTAGCCGGCCTTTTAAAAAGAAATACGCTCTTTTCTACCTACCTACTGATGTGTACTTACTTACTGTATAACACGTCTGTTGTAGAGTTAAAGGGTTAAATTATTTTATCATCATGTACTACATGTATCAGTATGTCTGTTCCTGTGTATTAGATATTAGGCTTGTTCACTGAACGGTATCTTCAGCTTAGTTGTAATTAACTATTTAATTATGAGGTAATCTTCATAATAATAGTCAAGTAGCCAATGTTCGATTGAGTACGTGTGTATCTTCATGTTCATCTCATACAAAAAAAAATCACTATAAGGAGCGATTTCCAACGCCAGATAAATTTTAAATGAGGAATAACTTTGAATATTTTACAATTGGGTTGATGACAGGGTATGAAAATTAAAAACATAATTAGTCCGTAAGCTAGGTAAGGAAAAAATACTAGACACGTATTTTTTTTATTTTGTCGTATAATAAAACAATACTTAGATAAAACGAATCAAAGTTTAGGAGTGGGGGTTAAAACGTCATTTCTACGTATAAAATGTACATAAAAGTGACGTCACACGACATTTCAAATCAATATAATTATCGTCAAAAGTAATCGTATCTGTAAGAAAATAAAAAATACGTGTCTATAATATGTTTTTCTTTCCCAACTTATTTAAAATAATCTACCGAACGGACTTTAAAATTAAAATTAGGCATCTATTCTTCCATACTAAAAACTATCAAATATTAATGTTATTCCACAGTTATGAATTAACTGATTATTGAATAATCGGCCCTAATCAGTTTAGCAGTTCAGGACCAAACTTACATTCACATTTCATTTAAATTAGAATTAAGAAATATATCTAATTAGTTTTATTAGATAATTTATACAATAACAGGAACACAGAATAACATTAACTTCAAATATTGACTTAACCTCGTTAGTTTTAAAGAACAGGATAGGAACCTTTCTCAGGATTACTAAAGCATTACTTATTAGCATAATCAGACATATAACCGCCATAAAATACTGATTGAATATATAATTAGGTAAATAGATATTCTAATTGATTGCGTGGTCGGTGTTACTAAGAATATTAATATAACAGAAAGTCACTAATCCAACGATTGGACATACTATTGACTTTTAGAAAGCAAAAACGTTAATGGACGCATTGCGCACGAAACAGTTTTTTTTATTATCTTTTTATTGTTACCGTTTCCTAAATCCGTGAATGGTTGAGAGGTGAACGATCTGCGACAAAAATATGGCGGGTGACATTCGTCTGTCAATAGGTAGATATTTACTATTGGTTCAGCTCAGCATCATGTTAGGTGAATACAACATCGAAATGAAATTTTCATTCTTTGAATGATTTTTCTTCTTTAAAACTCTTCGGTGTAAGAAGCAAAATAAAATCTGTGTTTGACAAAATAAATCTTCTTAACCAATAATTTATTATCATTACATTTTTTTTCTTCTAGTTACAAATTATTTAAAAAGGTGACCGCAAACTTTATTAAAGTCGAGATTGCTATTTTAATACTAAAATAATTCAATAATTATTTCCTCAAAACCCGTTAAGGTAATATTTTATAATTGTAATTAAAGTATCGATACGAATATCTCCGTCGTTTTCCCTCAACTCCAAGTGACTGTGACATGACACCCTGACCTGAAAAATAAATCTTGTCACTTAAATCTTAAGAGACGTTTTTGATTGTTACCGAAGTATTATTAGTCGTTTTAATAATGTGTTTACGCGATCATGCGAGTATCGTAGGTCCGAGGGTCTGGAATGGTGCAGATTCGTCACGGATGCTTATCGAGAAGGCAGTCGATAAAGGCGGCCTGTCGATATTTTATTATTACAGGGGCCCCCATGGTAATCACGAACCCACGCTCTGTTTTCGATGAGAACTTGAGGGACTCATTAAAACTGTTCTTTGGTTCTTTTACAACACCAACGGTTTCAAAATGTGGGCTCTGTTTTGTTCATTGCTTATTTATTGAGAAAAAAGTGTCACACAATTCTCATAAACATAGATAAATAAATGATAATGCAAAATAAACATATATAAATAAAATAAATGTTGTATACCTACTGTAAGATAACGTACTTCTTTAAACTTTTCTATGCAACTGTACTTACTGAATTACTGATATGTTTCGCCGAATTGGGAAGGATAGGTTACCTACGTTAGGGAAACCTGTTAAATTTTCCTCGAGGATAAATTGGGGTAATTACATATACCAAAGTAATTTTAAATTGTAATAAGTTAATATTAATTGACGTAAGTACATTATGTTTTTCTATGTATATAGATATTATAGAGGTAGTTTGAAAGAGAGCGTAGGTGTGATCTACAACGCAATTGTGAATAATACTGAATGTCTGAATAATGATCGTTTACGGACCGCGGCGCTACACGGCAAATATTTTAGTGGCAGGCGCTAGGCGGCCATCGAGCGCCTCTACAATTAATTCTAAGCAAGTCCGCAGCTACTCAAAAAGGCTCTCAGACTGCTTTCGTCATTACTTGCATATTTTTTGTTCCAAGTAGATCGAAAATTTTTTCGCGCGCCCTCGCGATTTTGCCACAGGGTGATTTATGATAAAAGTTATAAGCGGCATTTTGAATATCAACGAGCCTTTTAAACCTTAGCCCTTTGTAGATGCCGACGGGGAGATAACCTAATTAACAAACGTTATATATCATTGGGCAGCGAGCGCAAATATGAGATTTTATTTATTAACTGGCATCGGAAAAGTGGTAATGTATGCGGGGGTTGTGATGCTGGCTCGTATATTCATGGAGGCTTAATTGCTTCTTATCTTACATCTGCACATCGGCGAGATCACAACTTGTATGTATAACCGGCCGGTCTGTCTGTCCGCCTCCAGCCGCGCGGGGCCCGTTCTCCGCCGGATACTCCCCCTGGCACCGCTCGCGGTCTTATGTCTCACACCTTAAAACTACATAAATCACATGAATAATGTTTCGGATCTAATGTCATTAAATATAAATAAAGTTGATACTGAGTCACGGGTAGCGCGTGCAATGGCAAAAAAGTTATTATCCAATTGAAAGATCTCAAAAACATAATCTCAACGTTTACATTTGCATAAAATTGTTCTATTATATTACTTAATATTAATAAACATAAGTATCTAAAATCCTTAATATTAAGTAGATACATATGTAGGTACAAAGAAACAATGAAAAGAGAATATGAAATATGAAACATCTTACGTAACAACTCGGAATATGTAAGCTCAACCATACCATCATATTACTCAATGAAACACTCTTCTATTCACCATAAGCACCAACAGCCATATACACAAAACTCATTCTTAACACCTTAAAAATTAATGTGAATATTGCTTGTAACAAAATCGAGTTATTCACTTTTAACACAAGAATGTCGGCGTTAAAGAGAGTCCGATTATTGTTATTGAATTACACATTTATAAAGAGACATAGCTTTTGCCCGTGACTTCATGCGCACATTAAAATTTGTCCTGTTAATGGTAACAGATTTTCCAACTTTTCTTTGTGTTTCAAGGAACTTATTTATACTTACTTATGTCACAATTTTCTACGACCGTGAGTTTCAGATGTTTATTGTTTGTTAGTCACTCAGACACGAGTAAAAAACGTTTATATTATGTCGCAGTCGACAAGTTTACGATCCTGGAAACTGATCCTTCAAGGACCGGATCGAAATATTCAGCCGTTCAATCAAAGAGCTAATCATTCAGGCTATCAGTTAAATGGCTAATTAAGCTAGTTGGCTGTGATACGTACACATACATACATATGAAACAAACAAATTTATATTGCCTCTATTGCGTGCACCGGGACAAAGTATAGAAAGCTACAATTACTCAACTCCATTAATTAATAGTTTATCAAATTAGTAAAATGATTTATTATATTCCTTACTTCGATTCGATTTTGTTACTACACGTCATAATACGATTATTGCTATTTAGAAATACTAGTAAATGCCTATAGCATTTAGTTTGAAGGTTAAATGTATCTTTCTAATAATTTACTAAGAACTTTCGTTAGTTAAGGTGCAATAAAGTCTACAGTTTAAGTATGCCTAGGCGTAGTTCTAAGAGTTAGAAATCGTGTTACAGAGTTTTATTTAATGTTTAACGAAATGTAACCTTGATGGTGGTGTCCACATACACACATTGTCTTAGTATCGAAAGCCTAATGTAAACGTGTACGTTTATGGTTTTCTAACACGCTTATTCTACGGCCAAGGGTTGAGCAGACGTGGACATATTGAAGGTAATTCATGGTTTCATGATGATTCATGGTGGATGGCACCCACACGCCTTAAGCGCTTCTTAGCTAAGGAGTGGAATTCTTTGCCAGAGTCTGAATTTACCTGAGTGTCTTCAAGGCTTGAGTAAATAGGTTGCTTATGGGACGAGGTGCTTCATCGTAGACCGCATCATCGCTTGCCACCAGGTGAGATAGTGGTCAAAAGTCAGCCCACTAGATATAAAAAAATCCAATGTAACAAGGGTGGAATTTCATATTACCTATATGTAAACATAAAATAATAAAAAAATAGAAATGTTTCAATGTACAACAGATAAATTTTTAATCAATTAATCCACTTGCGACTAAATATTCAGTTAACTAATACCTCGATTATCATAATTAAAGTTAATCTAAAATACATGCAAACACCTTGCTTTCTGCTTACCCCAAGCTACACGAACATACAACAACGGTACACAAAGCGTGGGATATGTAACTCAGTAAATTGTCTAATGGCGTATCATTATCTATTTAGACAATTTGTTAGTGCCCCACGCAGTTTGTTTGCAATGAAATTTAACGTTATTATTTTACACATATGTATTTAAGTAAATTAGTAAAATTGTGATTATTGAGACAAAGAAGTTTTGTGCATTAACTGCTACACCTACGATCTCCGACCCTGGAGAGCTTTTTTAAGGAGAGAAAATCATCCAATGATCTCCCGCCCGGGTGAGATAAGAGGGAGTGTCAGACTCTTACTTACTAAAAACCACCCCGTTCCTACTCCTGCACTTCGAACCGGAGCCCCGGCAACCCATTAATGCCTCCGCGGCTCCGTGAACCCTGGAGAGCTGGAGATCATTGGACCAATCGATCGAGAGTTGGCGATCGCTTCCTCTGCAACTGTGGAATGATGTCGTCGGCAGTATTTCCGGACCGATATGACCTTGAAGCCTTCAATAAAAGAGCGTATTCCTTTTCAAAAGCGCATGTCTATGGGAGGCGCTAATCGCTTACCACCAAGTGATCTGTCATTTGCTTCCTATTCTATAAAAAAAATGAGTTAGCAACAAGTTTCTTGCAAGCTCGTAGTCCAGTACTGTCATGGGCTGATGATGACAAGATCATAAGAAGGTCTCCTTGGTCGAGGAGCAATTATAACAATGAAAGAAGAGGCCAAAACCACCACTAAATACATGGGACCCTACACAAGTACATTCTATATAACCAACACATATAAAAATAAAACCCGTTTCCCGTTGTCACGCCATAACTTGAGAACTGCTAGATCGATTTGGCTGATTATTATTTTGTTTGTTGTGTTTATTATTGTCAGGAGAAGGTTTTTGTGACAAAACATAATATAACATCACGCCTTTTATCCCCGAAGGGGTAGGCAGAGGTGTACATTATGCCACTGTACGATGTAACACCCACTTTTCACTATTTATGTTATGAGTCCCATGTAATAGGGGGTGAGCCTATTGCCATATACCGGGCACAATTCCAGACTCCGTGCTACTTCTGAGATTTTTTTTAAAAACCCAGTAATACTTTGCCCGACCCGGGAATCGAACCCGAGACCCCTTGCCCGGCAGTCGCACTTGCGACCACTCGGCCAACGAGATAGTCTAATATATTTATTTTTAAATATACCTAGGTAATTTAAAAATAAATAAATCCTTCTCATAGAATAATTTTATAGCTATCTGTTTTGAAAGAAAACAAAACAAAAGAACATCCTGTTGCTTTCTCACCTACGTCAGAGCGTGGGTGCTTCTCATGTTAGGTGTTCTAGCACTAGCACCATAGACGTTACTTATGTATGGCGACCTTTAAAACCCCTCGCGCCGTCTGCTGGAGCCATGGACATGAATATATAATGTATCAGGAACTATATGTTACAGAAACTACAGTATATGTACAATTGTACACCTGTTTCCAAACCAGATGTTCGATAAGTCGTTAATATGTTCTAGGTACAGGATTTTGCCAGTGGTTTTGTAAACATTAATTTCTTTTTGGAAGAAGTTCTTATTTTATCTGCTGTGTCCAATTGTATCAAAATTAGTGCAGTCGTTTTAGAGTAATGTTTTTCAAACTTTGTTTTTTCGTTGTACTTACCTTTGAAGAACGAAATTAAGTGACATAATCTTTAACATAACATGACATCACGCCTTTTTGTCCCCAAAGGGGTAGGCAGAGGTGCACATTACGGTACTTAATGCCACTGAACAATGTAACACCCACTTTTCACTATTTATGAGTCCCATGTAATAGGGGGTGAACCTATTGCCATATACCGGGCACATTTCCAGACTCCGTGCTACTACTGAGAATTAAAAAAAAAGTAATATTTTAGTCGACCCGGGAATCGAACCCGAGACCCCTTGCGCACTTGTCGCACTTGCAACCACTCAGTCAACGAGGCAGACATAATAATCATAATGAACAATCTTTATTATTAGTAAAATGAGCAAAATACAAAATATTATATTAAGAAGCGACCTTATACAGTTAAATGCCCGTTAGGAAAGCCCTGTATTACAATATTTAATCACTTAACAAAATACATCATTACCACGAACTAATCTAAAAATTAAATTACTGTCAAGCTAAAAACGTTACAATAATTGTATCAAAATAAACCATTATCGAATTACATTTGTCTTGTTGAACTAAAAATTTGTATCGGAATAAAAACTCCATGTACAGTAAACCTACGGTGTTAAGCTATACCAGTCTACTGCTTACTCACCACAAAAAAAACCTTAAAACACATGAAAAACAAAACAGTAGAAGTTAATGTTAGTTTAGTTTAGCAGCGGCTGAGCAAACGAAGTCGCAGTCACGTCAAGTCGATTTTATCACGACCCGCACCAACTACCACTAAACACCACGAAAATATCAATCACTAAAACTTAAACTTATATTTACCATACATTACCCACTTAAAACATGTATTAAAACTTTACCTTTGAAGCAAACCGGCAAGGTATACTGAATAATGCGGTATCGTTGATTTGTTTAAAACTGGCAGTACCGGGCAACGGAAACGGAAGCGCCAGGTTGTGCTGGTAATGAATTTGCGCGGGCGGGCGCCGCCCTAGGAAAATAAATTGCCCCGTAGTTCCCTTGTTTTGGTTTTAAAAGCTTCAGTTAAGTTGAATGAATTACAGCCCAAGGTATGTACTTTAAAGATTACTAAAAATATATTAACATCAAAGTTAATCACACTGTCTTGCGAATTGTAAACAAAATACTATAAAATAAAGAGTAATTCAAAACATAATTTAATAAGTTCTCATTACTTTATAAACAACTTTGTCAACAACAATAAATCAAATCAAAAATGCATTAACTTCCGAGTGAATCACAACCGTTATACGAAATTAATTTACAATGTGTTTCATCATTTTTTGTAACATGTAACTGATTTATACTGTCGTGGATTAAGACTTAGCCTTTTTATAACGTTATAAATTTAATTTGCACGTAAAAAAACTTACTAAATTGCTCTTTATCAAGCTAAACAAAAAGTGAGTCACGTGACGTGTACATAAAAAGGTAACACAGGCCGACCGTTACACAGCAATTGTATGAAATTCAATTTGTGTAGTGTAGTGGGTGCCGCGCACACTCCGACACTCGCACCTCGGCAGCGCAGCGCCAAACACTAGCGCCGTGAATAACAATTATTGTGTTGATTACCGCGGTGCGGCGCGTCTAATAATTCACTCTATGGCCTAAACTCTGTAATTACGCGGATGGAAACGTCGGCTCACCGTTTGAGATAAAAATCGTAGTGGGCCAGTCTGTGCCGGGCGCGACGAGCACTCCGTTCCTACCGCCGCCCTCGGTAATTGCGGCCTTTCCAACAAACAACATAAACATTTATTTTGTTATGATCAAGCAAACGTTTTGTTTTACACAGATTTGTATGATATTATTGCGTTGCCTTTGCTAATGCGCACTTGACAGCCAGTTACGAAGCCACTTTATTTATGTTGTCATGCTGGAAACAAAATGATGCCGTAATTTACGGCATCCGTAATTTGGAACACATTTTTTTTTATGGAATAGGAGGCAAACGAACAGACGAATCACCTGATGGTAAGCAACCAGCGCCGCCCATGGACACCCGCAACACCAGAGGAGTCACAGGTGCGTTGCCGGCCTTTTAAAATGGAATACGCTCTTTTCTTGAAGGTTTGAAGGTCGTATCGTAATTTATATTGGTTTTGATTTTTTTATGATAGTGTACGTAATAATGATCTATTATTATACATTATAATCTATTATTTAATTAAGAAATTAGACTTAGAGAGATTTTTCTTCTTCTCCTCTTATAATATCTTCTGATTCACTTCGTTGCGGGAACCAAGTCCCTGGGACGCGCCGGACTTCAGTGTTCCGGTGTTTTCATGGTTGTATCTACTGTAGATCCTGGCTTACAGGAGTTGCAGCGGTTTTGGGAGGATGTGGCGGGCTTGTCCCATAAAAAAAAAAAAGTACGACTTACATACTTACCAGTAAGTTACGTACCTACAAAACAACTTAGCAACAAATATTGAAATTATTCTAATTTGTTTCTGTTAATTTGTATCCGCACAATAAAACGAATATTCTTATCAAATTCCCCACGTTCCTGTACCTATCGTATGACTCAGGTTCGACACTGCAATAATTATCGTCAATTTTCATAATTAAATTATTAATCCATAATCCTATGACGTTTGTAATTTTAGTTACGTAGGTACCTAATAATATAATATAACATTTATATATACATAATTGGTGGTTGAGTATATTGATAAATGTATCCTTGTAAGTACGTAGATACTGTTAAGGAGAGGAATTCCTTGGCAGAGTCTGTATTTCTGACTGCCTCGTTGGCCGAGTGGTCGTAAGTGCGACTCGGCAAGGGGTCTCTAAAAATAGGTTATTTGCAAACACAGATTATGGTATTAACAAAATGTGATTGGAGCCTCCTTTTAAGCAAGATACGCTTTATTAGGAGACTCCGCTCTTTCACAAAAGACGTGCACAATAATCTTCCATGAATACAAATATTGCTTATCCTACCTACTTTAATTACTCTAAGTATATCTAATACTTCATATATTTATCATGCTCTATAATTTAATACTTTATACCTCTATAATTATAATATATTTATAATACAAATTACCGGATATTCTAATAATGTTCAATTGCAGATAAACTTTTCCTTGTTATACAAATACGTAATAGGTTAATATTAATTTGTTTAACGACACTTAGCAACCAGTATAGTTACTCATATGATGTCATAATGCATATATTACCGCAAAATACTGATAATAAAAGTACATACTTCTGCTTAAATGAACCTTTGTTTAATTAATGGGCGTTGATGTGAACACTGTGAACATATGCATTTAAAAAATTAAATCTCTTCTCAAGCCACTGTTATTTGGATCCAAAACAATCACACTAATGTATGCTTTGTTTACGTATCAAAGCTTATAAGTAGTTCGTAACGTCGAGCGTATCATAGTTTGTAATAGTTGGTTTCTGAGAAGGCGCGCGGCGCGGCGCGGCTTGCCCAAATTACAGGGGCACAACCACCGCGCTTGGCCCAAATCTACGCTGCCCAAACAATCGAATTAGCTGTAATGACTCCCATGCACCTAGTAGTTTAGACCCCTTTCTGTGCCGACGACTTTCACTTGTAATATCATATCGTTTCTCGTTACAAAATATTGTTATTGGTGTCAAGAACAATTGATTTATAAATGTACCTACTCAGTATTTACCGGAAAACTGTACTTAATCGAACAGAAACAAAAAGCCTTTCAAAGTAAAACACATGCATAAGATTTCAACATAATATCCTGTTCTATTTAGGTTTAATTTACATTAATTTAGTTCGTACACCGATACCCAATGATTAATGTACACGAGCGGCCTAAACTAAAAGATAAATTAACGTCATTTTAATACCTACTCCCATATCTAACAGACATTGTATACATAAAAAATCCTCTTAGCTCGGCCGAGATCGTCCAAACATTAGACAAAAAGCCGACATCGGCTACATAAATACATATCGGCGGCTAGTCCGCGAGACCGCTACCAATAATTACCGTTTATTATAAAGGGTGAAATAAAGCGCATTCCAAACAAACGTGTACGTGGTACATTCGGTAGTAGGTGTCACAGGTCGTGTCTAAACTCATCAATCTTGTGTTCGTTTAATGTTGTTCATAGAATACGAGCGGCGAGCGGCCCGCGCCGGCTACGAAACAAAACACTCGCGTGTACAATAAACGAATGAACAACAACGATGCCGCGCAAATGGAATACGGCCAGCGACGCCATTGTCGATACACAAAAGAAAGGCAATCATTCGACATGAATAAATATCTTGGAATAATGTGGGCCTCCCTGCTTATAATGAAATGTTTTATGTATTGGAATTATCGCGTATAAATCGCTTTTATCCGACGTTACACTTCCTAGTTAAGTTCGATTCGCGGTTTTATTATCATGCCAACGTTAATTCGCTGAATGTTTATCTTTTCAAATCAGTTTTAGTTTATTACTTAACTCAATTGAAATAATTATATACAGTTTAAACACTTACATTTTAGGTGTTTACTACATTATGATAATGATAGCTTGACACATGTATCCTGCACTATAGATAACATCGATTAAGTTGCACATGCAATCATTAAGTCTTCAGTTTACAATTTTTATGGTACAGAAATACATAAGCGCTACCAGGAACAAAATAAACGTTATAAGCCTGAATGTCTCTCCTAAGGTTCATTAAAAGTAACTTCTAAAATTAAAAGCAGCGAAGTTATGGTTTTAGTGTCTCTTACATAAATCAAAAGTACCTAAATAGAAACTAAATTGTTCTCAAATTACATCACAATGCAACAGCAACATATAATACCTCTAATATGGCAATTAATTAAATCTTAGTAGTAACTTAGAGCACATAGCTAATTATTTTTATGCGTCTATTAAGTACATCCAACAATACATAATTAACTGTTCTCAGTAAACAATAGTCATCAACGTTTTTATTAACTAATTTTATCCCAACATTGTGTTAGGTAAGTACAAACTCATCAAAAGCTGAAATATGCCCAATGATAGACGTTACAAACTATGATCAAGGTATTAGTGAATATTACCGCTGTATGACAATAAGCACATTCCCAAGTATGTACTTAATTGTATGCGTGGATTTTATAATGTATGTATGTATGTCTTGAATAAAATGAGTTTAACATTATTTAATACCTACATATTTGTATAAACTTATTGTCATTTACCTACAAAAATTGTAGGTCATATTAGAGGTATATTAATATAGTTATGAACTTATCATAAAACCGCAAATCAAATCTAATTCATAATGATCGCACCGACAACCCGATTAGTAAAATTTTTACATTTCATTGATCTTTAATCGAATCACGAAGCGTCTCATCTTTCGTTCACAGCGTCCATCAGTTAATTTTTCCGGTGTGTTTCCGAATCTAATAGCATTAATTAACGGAGTGCGGGAGTGCGGCGGAACGAACCGGGCCGAGAGGGACTGGACTCACGATCCTCCACCAATAAATCAATTTAATCTAATTTAATTTGAAGCGAGCCATCCTTCGGCCGGACGGACTAAGTTTTTCGGATAGTCACGCAACCTTCACCGTGTTTTTATACATATCCGACATCCTGAACTGAACGCTATATTAAACTATCAGAACGCCTATGTAAAGAGCACTTATGAAACTTTAGACAATTTGCCACGAAATCAATGAATCTTTAAGTTACATACTACATAAATGTAAAATAACAAACGTAAGTATACACGCTCATCTCATGACGTACGACGTAGGTACGTACTAAGAAGGTAACCCAAAGTTCCATCAGCCAATGGCCACCTTCCAATTCCATCATCAAACCAGTTCAAATAATATTGTATGATCTTCTAGCCTACATACAATGGCTACGTTTCATAATGATCCTAAAGGAAAAGTGTGTTCAATACAGATTCTTAGATTTTGTTACATAGTTCGTTACAGGTCGTCCTAATAAAAGTGTTCAAAAGTAATATGTAGAATATTTCCTTAAAGAAGTAATACAAGTACGCGATTTTAGTCAACTATTTACCTCGTCGTTTAGCTATATGTCTCCCCGTCGCGCGCTGCGTCAACGTCGTAGCGGTTCGTAGCGCGTAGCAACGAATTCTACCGTAATCCTAATAACATGTAGGCCTGCGTAACTTCATTGAACTTTATTTATTTTTTCACTTCATGTACTAGCATCGATGTTGATCCTGGTTAAATATTGGCCGTTACTATTGCTTAAAAATCAACAAATCAATAGTTTGCTTTTCATTATTTCAATGTCAAAGTCAAAATCATTTATTTCAATTAGACCAGAAAGGCACTTTTGAACGTAAACAAAAAATTTAAAGTGAAGCTATTTTACAATTACTTTTATTTAGACTTTCCAGAAGCAGGGTTTTTTTAAGGGGGGAAATCATCGAATGACTGCTCCCGCCTTGGTTAGGCGGGAGGGAGTGTCAGACTCTTACTGACTAAAAACCACCCCGTTCCGTCTCCTGCACGTCGGGCCGGAGCCCCGGTTACCCGTTAGGTTCTCCGCGACTTCTAGAAGCAGGGTAGATTTAGGTATATTAATCCTGTATAATACTAACCTATAGTTTAGTAATTCTTAACGTAAATAAAAGTGGGTTATCTCTATTCAAAAATATATCGAGCTAATTAGTCACGTACGCATTAGTTAGGTAGTACTCACCGCGAAACTAGTACTTAATGGTATTAATATAGGTACTTCTAGTTATATAAGTAATCCTTTTCCTAATATGCAGGAAATTTAATAACAAGTAATTATGCTGCCTCGTTGGCTGAGTGGCCATAAGTGCGACTGCCGGGCATGGGGTTTCGAGTTTGATTCCTGGGTCGGGCAAAGTATTACTGGGTTGTTAAAAATCTCAATAGTAGCATGGAGTCTGGAAATGTGCCCGATATAATATGGCAGTAGGCTCACCCCCTAATACATGAGACACATAACATAAATAGTGAAAAGTGGGTGTTACATTGTACAGTGGCATTAAGCGCCGAAATGTGCACCTCTGCCTACCCCTTCGGGGATAAAAAGGCGCGATATTATGTTATGTTAATAAATGTTCAAGCGACCGGGATGTGCTGCCAGACACGTGTAATGAGATCATGACTGAATACAGAAGCGGTCCAAACAGTAGCTCAATTAGTGCACACATTCCCAGATCAATCAATACGTACCGCCGGCTCCTTAGATACATGCCACCAAATAAATTAGTCTCTAACAGTACGTGTAACATCATTTTTCGCTTCATTATAACTGGCCAGGCCCACAATAATAAGACACACATCAATAGCTAATTCAATTTCATCTCGACAAATTGAATTTGTTCTACAGTGTGAGCGTACATTCTTGTTCGTACAATGAGTATACCAACAATGAAAGGTCGAATACCAACAGCGGCTACCGGGACCGCGGACGAGCACTGAGACTGTAAGCTGGCTACGACCACACAGCCAGCCGTCACGTTTCCAATGAGATCGGTGCCGCGATGACACCCTTGAAATGATTTTAATAGCGTGATTTATAGAGCAAATTAAACATTTGACTTGCCGTGAATTTGACGTTGAGTGGATCGGTCACGCACGGACACTGCGCCCGCGCTGCCTCCGCTTCGAATGTACAGTCGAGCACACTCTACTACTTAATGTACCTACATTTGAAGCATACATACATTATTTGTTATTGATTCATAGTTAGTTTCATGATTTATTTGATTTCTAATTTATTTTTTAAAGAAGTTTATTACCTTAAAGTGACCATCTAAATACCGAATAGCACCCTTTTAGTGTAACTATCTACAATTTTATCAAGCAGGGAAGTTCCTTACCTTCAAACCACATATTACTTTTTGACTTTTTGTCATCTCCAAATTGATGTAAACGGTATATTTTAGGTCCATTTAGGTACACATGACACATTTTTCTTGAATGTGGTTTGCCATAACAAGGTCGTCTCATGCGTAAAGTGTTATGAAAATATGTCATACAATGCGTCATAAGGTACTTCATACTACAGTACAGGTACAGAGATTTCTTAAAAAAAAAACTAGGTATATTGAGACATACCGAATGATCTAAAAATTACGATTTACTCACGTAAATTTACTGAGAAAGCTCTACTTAGTAGGCTGCGCGACATCGCCGTGACCGCACATGCTGCTCATGAGGAAGAGTCCCTCTGTGACTTGAAACGAGTAGAGCTTATTTCAGTACATTTACCTGAATAACCCGTCATAGTAGTTCATAGTGAAGATAAAATTAAATGTTAGTGGCGTTATCTCTTCTATCGATGACAGTACATTAGTGCGCGCGACAGTCTCCAGTCCGGTGGTCGGATCAGATTAATACGCGTCGCGTCGCTACCGTCTATGGAAGGTTTTTTACATTGGCAGCACCGTGCGTGCGCGTGAGAACTGATTTCCACCGCTGCCGATTTCAGCACCACCTAACGGGACAATATCGAATCACTCGCTGTAATAGAACTTATAGAACCCACTGTGAAAGTACCAGCAGCTAATAAAAACTCGTCTTACTCACGTCGCACAAACCAACCGTGAAAATACATTTGCAGTTTATTTATCGAGTGCTTATATTAACTTGAACTTATACCAACTGTGGCAGCGTGTTGGTATACTTTTGATAGCTGTAAACGGCGTCTTATCATGATGAAAAACTAACAAAACAAACTAATATTTAGACAAAGTATTCTTAGGGTAAATGTTTCAACCAACATAGAATTGCTAGAATAAAATTGACATTTGATAGTTTTTAGTATGGAAGAATTATAAAATATTCAGTTATACTTAGTTATTGAAGAAATCGGCTTTTAGATGACTTTCTTAACTGGGCAGTAGTCGTGTTGGGGAAAATACTGTTAGAATTAGCTGTACATACATACATACATAACTTCACGCCTGTCTCCCATGGGGGTAGGCAGAGACTAAGGAACGCCAATTACTTACTACGATTCTCACATACCTCTTTCGCTTCAATTAGCGGTACTTAGGTTTAAGTGTGGGAGAGCCATGCTTCGGCACGAATGGGCCGGCTCGACCGGATTGATACCACGGCCTCGCAGAAAACCGACGTGAAGCAACGGTTGCGTTGTGTTTCGTCGTGTGAGTGAAGTTAACGGAGGCCCAATTACCCTCCCCTATCCCAATCTCCCCAATTGCTGAATCCCCAACGATCCTCAAACGCACGCACGCTTAACGCACTTGTAACGCCTCTGGTGTTCCAGGTGTCCATGGGCGACGCCGATTGCTTACCATCAGGTGATCCGTCTGCTGGTGTACCAGCTTATTCCATAAAAAAAATATAATATTTTCAATTAGGTATAGTGAGGTAGATGACTGCGCGATTGGGGCGGTGGCTGGGCAACGTGAAACGTGCCGCGGGTTCGATTCCCGTACGGAACAACTGTTTGTGTAATCCACAGATTTTTGTTCCGGGTCGGGGTGTCATTTGTATGTTTGTTAACGCACCCACGATACCTATAGAAAATGCACGTAAGGAGCAACGTTTATTAAAAAAATAGAACATAACTAGTTTAGAGTTACGCATATTGCGTGGGAACATTGATAAATAATTAATAATACTTAGATCTATGATTATCTATAAGGACTTTTTTTTTTTTTTTAAGGGGGGAAAATCATCGTATGACTGCTCCCGCCTGGGTGAGGCGGAAGGGAGTGTCAGACTCTTACTGACTAAAAACCACCCCGTTCCTTCTCCTGCACGTCGAGCCGGAGCCCCGGTTACCCGTTAGGTTCTCCGCGACATCTATAAGGACTTAGGACATACCGAATTGATATATAGTGTAGTTACCTTCCTAAACACTAACCTGGGAGTCTTCAAGGCCCGAGTGAATAGGTTGCTTATGGGAAGACGTGCTCCATCGTAGACCGCATATACATACAAGCGATGGCTTATCACCAGGCGAGATAGTGATCAAGCGTCGCCCCATCAAGTATATAAAAAAACATTAGTATTTAATATCATTTTTACCAGTGTAGAGGTAATTTAGATGTAGTTTATACTCCCATAGGCTAGTAAAGCAAGCAGTAAAATGGGCGATGTAGAAGAGTTCAGTCAGCGGGCTGTCATCCAATATTTGTTATAGGCTGCGCAGCCGCAAGTGTCCATTGTACTCAACTGCTCTCAGTACCCACTGAGTCCCTGAGGAGCCACTCGTTAGACATTCAACCACCAATTTCTTATTTACAGAGTGTTTACGTATCTTACTACTACTTTTTTTACTACTTATTACGACTGCCTCGTTGGCCGAGAGGTCGCAAGTGCGACTACCGGGCAAAGGGTCTCAGTCGTGTTCAATTCCTGGGTCGGGCAAAGTATGACTGGGTTTTTAAAAAATTCTCAGTAGTAGCACGGATTCTGGATTTGTGCCCGGTATATGGCAATAGGCTCACCCCCTATTACATGGGGCTCATAACATAAATAGTGAAAAGTGGGTGTTATATTGTACAGTGGCATAATGTGCACTTCTGCCTACCCCTTCGGGGATAAAAGGCGTGATGTTATGTATGTATGTTTGTTCCTCAATCATGTCAAAACGGTTGAATGGACCGACATAAAATTTAGAAGAGGGTTTGATTATGATATGGAATAACACAGACTTTGTCATATACTTTATCCACAAGGGAACACGGGCGAAGTCGCAGGCAGGAGCAAGTAGATAATATTTAGTTCTATTCCTAGAAGCATACATACATAACTTCACGCCTATCTCCCATGGGGGTAGGCAGAGACTAGGGAACGCCAATTACTACGATTCTTACATACCTCCCCTTCGCTTCATTAACAGTCATCAATCTTTTCATGCTTGCTCGTCGGTGAAGAGTACTTTTAATTTGGCCCTTCTTTAATATATCGCCAGTCTGGTATTATAATATTCCTAGAAGCAGAACAGTGTAATATAAAAATATCTGTGACGTGAATTTGCACACGAATCAATATTACCCTTGAAATTACGTACGCACCTTGTGCAGCCGTCACCTGTCTTCTTCTTAGGTTTTAAAGGAAAAATCATAAGGGAAAACACGTAATTTTGCACCAAATACGCTAAATATGGAGTACCTATAAGAACAAATAGATATGAAAAGTATAGCTTTCCTACCCCTAATAATATCTTCTGTTTTTTTAATAGAATAGTTTCCTAAATATTATTTTAATATCCGTCTTCTTATTAAATTTAAAACACTAAACACATATTTCTTTTCTCTATACTTTCGACGATATATTGATTGGAAATATCGTGTGACGTCACAATTTACTAGGTACTTACATTACATAGGGAGCGGTGACGTACCTTTTCATCTAAGTATTTTGTAACCTTAAATGACAAACAATACGTGTCTAATATTTAAATTTTCATATCCTATCAACTACTATTGGTTGCGATAATTCAACACGATTTGAGACTCGGACGCTCCGTTATTACGGGATTTTTCTCATTTCATTGTGTGTTTTTCGTGCGACTGCCTCGTTAGCCGAGTGGTCGCAACTGCGATTGCCGGGCAAGGGGTCACGGGTTCGATTCCCGGGTCGGGCAAAGTATTGCTGAGTTTTTACAAAATTCTCAGTAGTAGCACGGAGTCTGGAATTGTGCCCGGTATATGGCAATAGGCTCACCCCCTATTACATGGGACTCATAACATAAATAGTGAAAAGTGGGTGTTACATTGTAAGTACATTGGCATAATGTGCACCTCTGCCTACCCCTTCGGGGATAAAAGGCGTGATGTTATGTTATGTGTTTTTCGTAAACATTGTATGATTGGAAGTTTTTAGCCACACGAGTAATAAACACAATTAATTACCTACTATGCATCATGTCCTCATCGGCAATTAGCCAAATGTGGCATTGCTGAAACCTTTATTGCGTAAGTGCCTTACAATTCATTCTGTGTTCTGGGAACTAAATTACCTAAAAGTATAGCCAAGCCTGACCAGTATGACAAGTTCTTCGTAGAGGGACATGTTTGTAAATAAGTGATTCGAAACAAATACCACAATTTAGCGATTTTGTTATTCAAAATCACATAACTACGCCACGTCATGCGCCATAATAATGCGCATAAAGTATTTCTTACCTACAATGACTCGTTATTCGGGGCTTCACTTTTCTGAATCAAGTAACGCACCTATTAACTGTGTAGACTGCCTCGTTGGCCGAGTGGTTGCAAGTACGACAGCCGGGCAAATGGTCTTCAGGGTTCGATTCCCGGGTTGGGCAAAGAATTACTGGGTTTTTTTTAATTCTCAGTAGTAGCACGGAGTATGGAATTGTTCCCGGTATGTGGCAATAGGCTCACTCCCTATTACATGGGACTCATACCATAAATAGTGAAAAGTGGATGTTAAGTACATTGTACAGTGGCATAATGTGCACCTCTGCCTACCCATAATCGGGGATATTAGCGGTAATGTTATGTAAAAAATAAGGAGATTCTCAATTTGACCTGTATGTATGTATGTAGGTATGTTTTACCCCCGAGTACCTATCTCGCGATTCGCTAAACCGATTTTAACGCGGTATCCGTAAAAGTATTTGTTATAATTAGAAGCAGGCTTTAGTTTACCTGTTTTATATCTGGAATAACACGAACTTTGACCTCTGAGTTGGCTTCGGTGTTAGGTACCCAGTTTAGTCAGATGGGAAACACCGCTCAGTTAGGTAATCTGGGTACCTAACCTTAAGTGTGGGAGAGAATGGGTCGGTTCGACGGGAGTAATACCACGGCCTCACAGAAAACGACGTGAAACAACGCTGCCGTTGTGTTTCGTCGTGTGAGTGACGTAACCCGAGGCCCAACTACCTTCCCTCCCTAGTCTTCCCAATCCCCGAATCCCCAACAATCCTCAAACGACCAGTAATGCACTTGTAAGGCCTTTGGTGTTCCAGATATCCGTGAGCGACGACGATTGCTTACCATCAGAGGATTCGTCTGTTCGTTTACCGGCATATCCCATATAATAAAACCGACCTTATTGTTTTTCATATTGTCGTGTGTTGGAGTTCGTATGGAATGTAGCATAATAAATTGGCATCTAGCTTGTATTCAGGTTCTCAATTTCAAAGCTAATACTATTCCCAGGTAACGGGGTGAGAAATTATAAACGTTAATCAAATAGTACTTACATTTATTATATTCCAACTTACACAATCGTTTATTTGAGGTTACAGCAATCTTATTCTTAACACGACAACTAGGTTGTTTGGAACGACTTCCTTCCACGGCGTGAAGTGGTCAACTGCGCTTAGGACGGACACGGCAAACAAGTGGGGCTATCCCCACCACTAACTTCGAATAACAAGTTTGCCGTGTCACGACTGAGCGCATTTGTCAAATTATTGTAGGGTAGGTAGTAAAAATAATAATTATAATAATGAGATGAAGACATGCAAAATATAGGTACCAGTAAATATACAATTGATAACAGTCGGCCATCCAGTAACATTGTGCGTCCTCGTACAACAAAAAAAAAGAGAAAAGAAGAAGAAACAACAGAGAGAAAAAAAAACTGCGAATAGGAAAGGGAAATCACAATCATCAGGAAAACATTCTTTTATACATAGCAAAATAAAAATCGATAAATTAAATACATTGATTTTGCTCAATAACCCTTTCCTTTCAGGCTTAAAAATAGAAACATATCTACCCATAAACATATAGTTATTGCAATTTTAATAAAATATTATACAATTTTAGGTTAAGATTATATTCTACATTTGAACCTCAATAATTACAATAAGCAAATATAAATTATATTATGTCAATCGTATTGTTGATATTCAATAATGAACACAAAACATAACTAGTAAGAAAAATAAATAGATTTTATTTTCATACAAAACATTTCATAAAAAACATAAATTGGAGCATATTTTTATCATGAAAAATTAGATACTTACTTACACAAACTGAGGCTGCAACGAGAATTGATTATACAAAAATAAATGTGTGGGCATTATTTCATGGCCCTAATAATTACGAGCATTATTTCATGGCTCTTGATAAATGCGGGCATTATTTCATGGCCCTAATAATTACGAGCATTATTTCATGGCTCTTGACAAATGTGGGCATTATTTCATGGCCCAATAAGTAAGTATGACAGGCATTATTTCATGGCCTGAGTAAAATTGGTCTTAGTGGACATTATTTCATGGTCCACCAAAGTAAGGTCTTAAACTGAAACAGAGTTTTGTTAACAAAACACAATTATGTAATGGTATTAGATAATAATATAGTTGTATATTTTATTATTGGCAATCACCATCATCATCACCATCATCATCATGATCATCATCATGCGGTCTCTTAAAGTTTAGCCATGCCTTGATTTTATCACAGGCGACTATAGCGGAGTATGGTCGATTGGACTTACGAGTAAGGGGCGTATCCTCAATTTGGTACCTATCGTAGTCACACACTTTTACAATTCGGTAAGGACCTTGAAATTTGGGGACAAGCTTTTTACTGTTACCTGTGGCTGGGACTTGCCGTTCGACTCGTACGAGATCGCCTATTTTATATTTTGGAGCATGAAAACGCTTTGCGTCGTATGCTCTTTTTTGTGCTTCTTGATAGAGTTTGACATGAGAGTTTATCTCTTGTCTGATTTGGGCGACATTATTGTCACTGACAGGTCCAGATACGTCCTTAGACAATTCAGAGGCAATTCTGCAGTCGTTAGGTCCAGCTGGTCTTATACCGAAAAGCGCCTCAGATGGTGTACGGTTAATGCCCTTATTAACGGTATTATTCATACCCCATTGTACGTCAGGTAGATGCTCGTCCCATTTATTTTCAGCAGAACCAACACATTTTGCTGTCAGGGCCTCAATAAGCGTTCTATTGTAACGCTCTACCTGCCCATTTGCTCTTGGAGTAGACACGGCATTCAATACGTGTTTGATGTTCCTTTCACTGACGAATTTTTTAAAACTGTCACTGGTGAACGAGGTTCCTCGATCAGTAATGATCCTTTTTGGGACACCGAATATACCAAAGAATTCGCGGAACACCTTTATAGTAGTCGAGGTTTTAGTGTTACGTACGGGTTTTAGGTATATATAACGGGTAAACGCATCGATGAGCGCTAGGACGTACATGTTTCCCTTTGCGCTGCGCACAAAAGGGCCGACATGATCGGCGTGTATAGCATCAAATGGAACATCAACTTTTGGTATCGGATGAAGAGTCCCAGGCCTTTTCCCTCCTGACGACTTCGCGTATGCACATTCCAGACAAGAATTTATGTATTTCTTCACGAAATTGCGCATTTTTGCAAACCAATATTTGGCCTTTATACGTTCCATGGTCTTATCGAGGGCGAAGTGTCCAATGTCATCGTGATTTTGCTTCACGATCTGCCATCGCACTCCCTTCGGTACTACCCACCTGTCACCATCAGGGGTAACCCTGTAGAGCCTATCGTTCTTTGTCTTATAGTTGGCTTTTATATCAACTATGTCATCGAACTGGGGGTCCTTAAGGATACCGACTATTCTTTGAATTTCGTCGTCAGCACCCTGAACGGTCGCTAGCCAATCGAACTCATTCACAACCATAACATCAAGTGTCTGTTGGATTGGGTTGCGACTGAGAGCGTCAACGTGAGTCATGCGACTACCAGCCCTATATTAGATAGAAAAGTTGAATTCTCGCATCTGCTCCCACCATCTAGCTACTCGGGGAACCATATCTCTCTTTTGGAAAGTGGCGCGCAGTGAGTTACAGTCTGTGATAATTTTAAAGGGAATTCCTACTAAGTAGACACGAAACCTTTGTAAGGATGAGACTACTGCAAGAGTTTCGAGGTCGTAGGACGAATAGTTTTGCTCTTCTGGTGTAGTTTGCCTACTATAGTAGGCAACTGGCCTAAGACGGTTACCTCTATCACTTTGCAACAAAATACCTGCCACTCCGATTTTGCAAGCGTCTGTGTGGAGTTGAGTTTCTGCCTTTGGGTCGTACAAGGACAATGTGGGACGTTGTATCAGCTCCTTTTGTAGGTGGCGAAATGCAGTCTCTTGATCTGCATCCCATGACCATTTCGCATCCTTCTTCAAAAGATGCGTGTGTGGTTTAGCTAATACCGAGAAATTTTGTATAAATCTCCGGAAAAAACTCGCCAACCCAAGGAACTGACGTACATTATGTTGGTTCTGTGGAGTTGGGAAGCGCTCCACTGCTTCTATTTTCTTAAGGCCAGGTCGAATTCCTTTGGCAGATATTTCAAATCCCAAGTAATCGACTGATCTACCGAAAAAGAAACATTTCGGAAGCTTCAACGTAAGGCCAGCGAATAGATGCAACACGGACTCTAACCTTGACATACCTTCATGTATGTCTTTTGATGGGATAATCACATCATCCAAGTAGGCTAGAGCTTCTTTATGACGCAAAGACCCTAGCACTTGATTCATAATACGTTGAAACGTAGCTGGGGCATTTGCGAGGCCAAATGGCATACGATTGAATTCGTAGTGGCCATCCGGCGTCACAAACCCCGTTTTATGTCGGTCTGCTTCGCGAATTGAAATCTGGTAGTAGCCAGACGCGAGGTCCAGGGTAGTGTAGTATTGGTTACCAGAGAGTACGTCCAGTTGATCATCGATTAATGGCATTGGATAGGTTTCCCGAACAGTTTTCTTATTCAACGCCCGATAATCTATACATAGTCGAAGTTCTCCGGATTTCTTTTTTACCACAACTATAGGACTCGCGTATGATGATGTTGACGGTCTTACTATATTATGTTGTAATAGTTCAGAAACCATTTCCCTAACCTTTTCCTTTTCGCTAATAGATAAGCGATAAGGTCTATAAATAACCGGCTCATTGTCATGAAGAGTAATAGTCATATCCCCGGCAGTAGTGTGTCCTAGTTCAGACAAGTTAAATGCAAAACAGGACCGATATTTATTCAATAAATTAAGTAGTTGAATTTTATGCTCAGAGGACAGTGCATCGTTCATGCTCACATCAGCTTCGGTTATTGGTTTTGAGTTATCGGCAACAACTGACGCGACATTTAAAGTTTGCAATGTGTTATCTTCCTGCGCGATGCGACCCCTTGCTACTAGAAAATCTTTTGGCAATAGCAATGGTGACGCTGAAGTGTTGCCGATAACAACCTGTCTATTCCACGTTCATCTAATCGAAATAATCCTGCCAATATTGAATAATGGATGCCCTTATAGAAGCGAATATCGTCATCGACAAAAATGTCTCCCGTATAGGCAGAATCTGTATAAACATCCACGGTAGCGAGGCCCATAACCTCTACATAGTCCTTGCAAAATAGATTAACCTTATTATTCTGGACAACATCGCGATATTCGAGCTCAGATAATAATAATAATAATAATAAACACTTTATTGTACACCACTTACAAAAGACACGAACAAGAAAATAGTAGGTAGGTAAAAAAAAAATAGTTTTGGCATGTTGTACAATGGGCGGCCTTATCGCTTACAGCAATCTCTTCCAGGCAACCTTAGGATGGATAAATAACCGTGAGAGCAGATACCATGTGGGTAGTTCATAGTGTTGAATTAAATACAATGGATATGACAGAACAGTTTAGATACATACATACAATATGTACACACATACATACATGCCTACATACTCATATATATATATATATATATATATATATATATACATACACATACATATACAGGGTGTCCAAGAACCTGGCGTCCAACTGGATTCCCACGATGCCCCAAGTTCTAACAGTACTCAGAAAAATATTTTAAAAAATCCACCCCATGTACTTACAGAATTATACTGATTTCAAAAAAAAAGGGGAAATGAGCACCCTGTGACATACTTTTGAATGCTGTGACTGCTAATGCTGATAATTTCGATAATTTCGCAACTTTGACCGACTGTAGTGTAAAAAAAATGTACCAAAATAGTATGGCAAGTGACGTCAAATTTTGACGCGTTTATTCCTCTTTTTAAAAAGGTATAATACTTACACATTAATTTGAAAAAAAAAATTTTTGATAATATTTTTACTCAACAACCCAATTTTTACGAAGTGCCTACCTACTAACGGTAACTGTCGGACCCTTTCTTATCTTAGAAACTGTTATGTTACTACTATTATTTACTTCGGTTCCAAGAGTGAGCAAGAAGGAAATACACACAGGTAGATGGGTTCCCAGTAGAATAAAAGCAAAGAATGTTAGTTTAAAGATATTTTATTACAATAAATGTTCAAAATGTTGACCACCCGCGGCAATACAAGCTCTCACTCTCCTTAAAAAGGACCGCTTTATGTTTCGCGAGTAACTTTTTTGACGTACATCAAAAAAGCCTATCACCTGCACTGCTTGTGTTATCTTCTCACGAAGGTCCGCGATGTCATTAATGGGCTTCGCATAAACGAGCTCCTTCATAGTTCCCCAGAAAAAAAAATCCAGCGGATTTAAGTCAGGTGAGCGGGCTGGCCACGGGATTGTTCCTGATCGCCCAATCCACCTGTTCGGGTATTGCTCATCCAAAAACTCCTTTTAAAAACCTTTTTAAAAAGAGGAATAAACGCGTCAAAATTTGACGTCACTTGCCATACTATTTTGGTACATATTTTTTACACTACAGTCGGTCAAAGTTGCGAAATTCAATAGTTTTCCATATCACCTTTAGTTAAAATAATATTTTATTTTAAAATGGTACAATAAGTACTTTATTTTTACATTCTATTTAGACACAGCAATACCCTAGATTACAAAACCTCCAAGAAATATCGAAATTATCAGCATTAGCAGTCACAGCATTCAAAAGTATGTCACAGGGTGCTCATTTCCCCTTTTTTTTTGAAATCAGTATAATTCTGTAAGTACATGGGGTGGATTTTTTAAAATATTTTTCTGAGTACTGTTAGAACTTGGGGCATCGTGGGAATCCAGTTGGACGCCAGGTTCTTGGACACCCTGTATACACAAAATCAGATACATACATACATACGGCTATACGGTAGCAGTTACTCTATTGAATCTGTGTTAGATAATGATCTTTTACTTGTCTTTTAAACGAATCCATAGATTGCGCCCGTCTTATTGATAATGGAAGTGCGTTCCACAGTCGAATGGCTCCTACAACAAAGGATTTGTCATAAACGGCAGTCGTATGTGTTGGCATCTCCAATCTCAAATTCGCAGTAGACCTCAAGTGTCTTGAATGTGCGTCATGAAGGAACTAAAAACGTTCTTTGAGATAAGAGGGCGTAGCAGGATTGTACAGAATACTGTAAAGAAGTGACAGGATATGCGTATTCCGGCAAAGACGGATAGGAAGCCACTTGAGCTTGTTACGGAATTCCGAGACATGGTCACTGGACATTTGCGCAAGCCAAATATGAATCTTATACAGATATTTCTAGAGTATCGCTTGTCTTGCGTATGGTTATGTGCGGCTGCTCCGTAAATGTTTGTCCGATTAGGAGGGGAACATGCATAGCGTTGTCAGATACTATTAGTAGTTCAAGACCAGCCTTTACATTGTCTATAACGACCTTAACTTGTTGTTTACCAATGCAAGTGACCATAAAATTGCCAAAACCTCTTAGAACCGGGAGATTATGGATCTCGTACTTCAAAGACAACTTAAGGAACTCCGACAGCTTAATCATAGAGCATTCACTACCAAAATCAACGAATGCTGTTAATGGTAACCCATTAAATACAGCAGTTTTAAAATATTTTTTATTAGCGTCAGATAATTGATTAGCTATTTTTGAAGTACAAAATGAGTCTAATCCGTTACTTTTATCTTCTACTCGCAAGACCTTTTTCTCTTCGGTTGTTGGGAGTTTGGCATAGCATCGTTCAGTGTCATGACCTATCCTGTTACATCGACTACACTTTTTTATTGGTTGAGTGCATTGCGATGTAACATGCCCATCTTTCTTGCAATTGGAGCAACGTATAGTTTTCGTAAAGTTGTGGCCAATCGAATTTTTCGGGGTTGATTTTTATTCGATTTACGGTCAATGATCGATTTTATATTACGAGCATTTCGTAAATACGCCAAAAGCTTGTTGGGGTCGTCAAACTGGGCCGCTTCTGCGCCCAATCTGACTGATCGATCGTAAATACCGTGTAAAAGACACTCCACTGCACGTTTGCCGAGTATCCCACACCTATTAATGAGTGCTAGCTTGTCATAATAGTAATCTTCTAATGAATCTGTAAATCTAGCTCGCTTCGCCAACATATCGCTGAGCATTTGCCCGTAGTTTTCTTCTGACGGAAAAGCAGCCAACAGTTTTTCCTGCCATTCGGCCCAGGTAAATAAGACGGAAGGTAGACCCTCATACCATCTCTGGGCAACGCCCTTTAGTTTAGGTAGGGCATAGTGAACAATTTGTTTTTCTGACCATCCATAGATAGTAGCGCACTCGTTGACTTTGTGAAGCCACATTATCATGGTTTGTAGTAAGCGTGGCCATAGAATCTTATACACATTGACATAGCAACACAGCACAGGAAAAGTAATATTTTAAATGATCTGATTATGGGTTATTAATAGCAATCCTACAATATGGTTGAGTTGGGCGGTGCTGGTGTACGTGTCATGTTCGTGAACGGGCGCCGTCAACTGGGATTGGTCAGCTCCAGACTGTATATTTCTTTTTTTTTAAATGTCCTTTATGGTTATTTTTTTTCGATCTCTTTGACTGTATTTTAGTGTTACATTGTTCTCGCACAACCCAAACAACAAAACTGTAACTGGAGAATTGTGAAATTGATTGAAAAAGAGTAACCTATGGAGTTTCTTGCTCGTTCTTCTCCATAGGAATCTACACCTTGGAATGAGCAAATAGCTTCACTTGTTAATTTTCTTCATTGACGTTCAAAAGTGCCTCTATGGTCTAATTGAAATAAATTATTTTGACTTTGAATAAATTTGTAGGGTACAACCGAATATATCAACAAACTAGCAAATCTAGGTTTTGTAAAGCGGACACGCTTTAGGTGTAGGTAGCTGTTTACTACAAATGAGTATGCATAATAGCAGAGCATTATGTTTATTAAAAGCAGCAATATGAATCCACCAATTGTAGTTAAAAACCCGTGTTACAACAAGTAAATTATTGTAATCGATTGATTTTTAGATAGAGAGAAAAAAAAATTAAAAACACGAACAGGGAGAAAAAATAAACAACAATAATTACGTATATTTCGAGTCACACGTATCCGCAATAACCACTTATTGTAATAATAAATTAGCATATAGTTAACAATACGGGGCCTTTATCCCACTTCTGAGATGTTGGAATTCGTATGGAATGTAGCATAATAAATTGGCATCTAGCTTGTATTCAGGTTCTCAATTTCAAAGCTAATACTATTCCCAGGTAACGGGGTGAGAAATTATAAACGTTAATCAAATAGTACTTACATTTATTATATTCCAACTTACACAATCGTTTATTTGAGGTTACAGCAATCTTATTCTTAACACGACAACTAGGTTGTTTGGAACGACTTCCTTCCACGGCGTGAAGTGGTCAACTGCGCTTAGGATGGACACGGCAAACAAGTGGGGCTATCCCCACCACTAACTTCGAATAACAAGTTTGCCGTGTCACGACTGAGCGCATTTGTCAAATTATTGTAGGGTAGGTAGTAAAAAATAATAATTATAATAATGAGATGAAGACATGCATAATATAGGTGCCAGTAAATATACAATTGATAACACGTGTAACACTTTTCCATTTTCAATAGTGCGAAGTCTATAAAACCGACCTTATTGTTTTTCATATTGTCGTGTAACACTTTTCCATTTTCAATAGTGCGAAGTCTATAAAACCGACCTTATTGTTTTTCATATTGTCGTGTAACACTTTTCCATTTTCAATAGTGCGAAGTCTATAAAACCGACCTTATTGTTTTTCATATTGTCGTGTAACACTTTTCTAACTTCTTTCTTTGAAAATGCTATCTCAGCTTACGCTTTCGGAAAATAAATACAATAATTATCTAGACATTGACCACCATTTAATATTACCTAATGATTAAATAACATATACCTAACCAATCACATTACGTTGAGAGAATCCGGCAGTTGGGACTCGAGGTGGCGCTCCACAAGTCCGAGGCCATGTGTTTTCATGGCCGCGGGAACGCGCCACCTCCGGGTGGGTCCCAAATAACGGCGGGAGGAGTTACCATCGGCGTCGAGACGACGATGAAGTACCTAGGACTCGTCCTCGACAGTCGGTGGAACTTCATAGAACACTTCCGACGTTTGGCTCCAAAGTTGGAGAGGACGGGGGCTGCGTTTAAACGCATCCTCCCCCACCTCGGGGGGCCAAACGCCTCCTGCCGGAGGTTATACGCCGGGGTCGTGCGGTCCATGGCCCTCTACGGCGCCCCTGTTTGGGCGCCAAACCTGTTGCGGCGTCCCGCTCGGACGCTGCTCATGGCACAGAGGGTCATGGCGATCCGAATGATCCGCGGATACCGCACGATCTCTGGGGAGTCGGCGAACCTCCTTGCCGGATTACCGCCGTGGGATCTGGAGGCGAAGGTGCTCGCGCGCGTGTACAGCATGCGCGCGGAGGCACGTCGCCGGGGCGAAACCCCGCTGCCGCGCCAAATAGGTGCGTGGCGGGATGAGCTCTGGCGCGATCTCATGGCGGAATGGCAGCAACGACTGTCGCAACCGAGGGCTGGGCTCGCTGCCATCGCAGCGGTAAGTCCCCTCTTTGAGGAGTGGCTTGAGAGACGCTACGGCGTCCTCACCTACCGCCTGACGCAGGTCCTCACCGGACATGGCAGTTTCGGGAGGTACCTGTGTCTGATGGGGCGGGAGGAAACGCCCGGGTGTCATCACTGCGAGGACCGCCCTGAGGACACGGTGGAACACACGGTGGGAGAATGCCCTTCGTGGGCTGAGCACCGCCGTGTCCTCAGGGAAGTGATCGGCGATGGCGACCTCTCGCGTTCGGGCCTAGTGCAGGCCATGATGCGGAGCGAGGGGGACTGGGATGCCGTCTCCTCCTTTTGCGAAGCAGTCATGCTAGCTAAGGAGGAGGCGGGACGCGTGAGGCAGCGAAGCGCTGCCTCCTCGCAACCCAGCCATCGCGAAGGACACACCGGGCGTCGGGGATCGCGAGACGATCTCCGGCCACCGTAAGCGCGGGCCTGCGGACGGCGAGCATGGGTGGCTCCCCGTCCGACCAGAAACAGACCCGAGCGTACGGCGCGTCGCGTTCCGCGCGCGCCTCAAAGAGCCATCAGACCACCACAGATGGGGCCCAATACGGCCGATGCCGATTCGGAGCCGCGGAGAACCTAACGGGTAACCGGGGCTCCGGCTCGACGTGCAGGAGAAGGAACGGGGTGGTTTTTAGTCAGTAAGAGTCTGACACTCCCTCCCGCCTCACCCAGGCGGGAGCAGTCATTCGATGATTTTCCCCCCTTAAAAAAAAAAAAAAAAAACCAATCACATTAAATCCCAATCATTCATTAAACAAGGCTAGTGGCCTACTAAGGCCTACTTAATCAAAAATAAATTAGGTATTTCGTGAACAGTCGAAATAATCTATTTTTGATTTTGATAAAATAAAATATTAAAAAATAGTCACAGAGTCGTTACTTGATTTTATAACTAACTTAATTTTAGTATGTTTCCAGCAAATTTTTAAGAAATAAGTATGCTATATGGCGCTACAAAAACGTGACGTCACAATACACAATCTCGTACAAAATTCATAGAAAACTGACGTTTTTGACAGTTTGAAAAAAAGTATTGAATTTGACTTGTTGGCAAGTATCCAGTTGACATCGGCGTTAAATCCCGCGGATGTACACAAAAGGTGGTGGTCCGACCGCCCGACCGCCCGACCGCCCGACCGCCCGAGGGTAAACGGCACTCAATTTACCCATTTCTCTATATTAATTACTAAAACAGCCCCCGACCCATTTCTTTAAACATAAATAACAAAACATGACGTATACGTCACGCCAGTCGACTCCGCCGATTATATTACCATCCCCCTTTTGAAGCTTAAACGAGTTTAAGGGAGGCGATTTATCACATGTTTAAAATTTAACCTCGTGTATTAATTTTATAAAATCCATATAAAATGGTTGACTGTCAGATATCACCTGCCTTTTGGATAGAGCAGGGTAGGTAAATGGTTGTGTAAACAGCCGGCTTATCAACTTACGAGTACCTAGAAGGTAGCCTGTTTACCTAGATCGAATTTACATCTATTTTTTCAAGTAAAGTATAAAAATTCTATAAATTAAATATGGTTCAAAATGTATAAGTAAGTAGTACAATACATATATTGTACCTCTAAAGTCGCTTGATGCGCTGTCACTGTCAGGTAATGGAGTTTATATGTATAGGTAAGTGTATAGTAATAGTTTGTAAGGTTTTCTTATTATTCTTATTGTTTGTTTTATTTAAGGACTTTTCTGTTTTGTTTAGTTTTTTTTCTTTTTATAATTACCTATATGAAATGTATAACGACTTGGTTTTATGACTGTAATGTTATACTATTAATTTTTTTTTTTAAGTCGTTGCCCCACACTAGGATTATCTCCTGTGTCGTGGGTGCGTTTACAAACATTCAAGTTCACATACACATGACACCCAGACCCGAAACAACAATTTGTGGATCACACAAAGTGTTGCTCCGTGCGGGAATCGAACCCGCGGCACATTGCACGGCAGCCGGTTGCCCAGCCACCGCACCAATCGTGCGGTTCTATTTAATTGAAATAAATAAATAAATAGGTAGGTGTGTGGTTTGGTTTGTATCATAGATATATCATAGAACAGTTTGTATCGAAATAGGTAATTTTATTTCAATAACTAAGTACTTGGCACTGATGATATAATTAACAACTGAAACAATAAAATTTTAAGGATATTTTTAACTGTGGTTTAACAGAGTTATTTAAATGGTTTCATTCATTTTAAATACCTGATTAAAAATAAGTACCTAGTCATCTTTATTTACATAGCTTTCTTCAATATCTTTAAAGTTAAGTAGGTAAGTATTTCACATGAAGGTAGTCATCTACATTTACCTTATCTATTCAATATTCTACAATTATTTAACTAACCTACTATAGAACATAAATAAATATGCAACAGCTAAAGGTAGGTATATTTTATATACAAGTTAGCACTTAAATATCTACATATATTTTTAACGTAGTACCTATAAATAAATCATTATTCCAGTTGGTTTACTTTGAGCCCTGAGGAACACCTTGATTCCATTCTGTACACCTGGTAATAACGTTTCATAATTTTTATTTAACAAATTTTCTTATGAGTCTTGTGTTTCTAAGTAAGTTGTAATAACTAGATGTAGGTATTTTGAAATTAACGAGTTCGTAAGCCTACTGCTTAAACGAACTATCTACTTAATTGCAATCTAACGTCACATAAACAGTTAGACACAGAATTCAGCGGTCTCTGGAAGTAATAGTGTAGACTATCGATAATATTCTGAAAGTTCACTGTTAGCTGGAGGTGTTCCAGTGGCGAGGCAGGGCACATGGAGGGCCACATGGCCGCACTCAGCGCCGCCAGCTCCGGCCGGTACCACTCCGGCGCACATGCCGCGCTCCTACTGTCCTCCACACTCGACTTATCCACTGCACTACTTAACAAACTGTCTATAGAGAACGACTTCCTCCAACTGTCCTTTGATTCAGTCACCTTGCAAGGAGTAGCAGCCACTGGCACCTCACACGCTTTCACTGGTAGAGCCCGCATGTTCAACTGATCAACTAGAAAACGTCTATTAAAGTTCGCCAACGCAGTCAGTTCCGACTTGAAGCCATCCTTCTGCTCAGTGTGCAGCTTGAACCTCTTCCGTCTCCGGAGCAGTGACCCATTCTCGAACATGTCGAAGGCCTGCGGGTGCAGCGTCCAGTAGGCGCCCTTGCCGGGCCGGTCCGGGCGGCGCGGCACCTTCACGAAGCAGTCGTTGAAGGAGAGGTTGTGCCGCAGCGAGTTCTGCCAGCGCTGCGTGTTGCGCCGGTAGTACGGGAAGCGGTCCGTGATGAACCGGTAGATCTCCGACAGCGGCAGCATGCGCTCCGGAGAGCTCCAGATCGCCATCGCCGTCAGGGAGATGTACGAGTACGGGGGCTTCTGGTCGCCGTACGATTCACGCGACGGTCGCGGCATGTTCGATAGTGCTAAATGCTAATGATATGTGTCGGGGCGGTGTGGCCGCGCAGGCGTGGCGGCGCTGGGCGGGGCGCTGCGAGGCCCCGCCTGCTGCCCCCGCCCGCTGCCTCAGATATGATAACGAGAATGCCAGTCCGCAACAAACCACATCTCCCCTGGGACTATCATTACTGCAATGATTGACTGTGCACTTACCTCCTGTTGGTTTAAACGTGCACCTCGCTAAATAGACGTCTTCAGACAAACCTCGCTGTAGATAGCAAGTCTTCTTCTCAGCTATATAGGTAGATCTCTTTCAGTTAATGTTGCTTACTAAATGTACCTACATGTACGGTTTAAATTAAACACAAAATGCCTGCCCGTATTAGTCGTTTACTGAAATGTGCAGGTAGGTTAGGTATCTACAATATTTAAATTTAAGAACAACGCTACCTATTTAAAAATTCAAGTATTTCAATGCATAGGTAATTAACTGTGTATGGATAATATTTAATCAGATCAGTTGCTATATTCTTAAATTAGTCAATAATAAACATTTTTATAAAATATATAAACTCAAGATTTCTAAAAATTAATTTATACCAGAAAACGTCGTTAAACTATTCGTAAAAGGGATGTCAGCGCCATCTGTTGTCGAGTAGCTGTACTAAATTAGGTAAAGTTGTAATAGGTTTATACCTAAATTTCCATATAAAGCTGTATGAAATAAGTTTTGGAAACAAAATCATCTGACAAAAATCAGAAATGTAGAATAATATCTACGTGTATGTCGATTTTTTCGCTACATATTTAGACTGCATTTATAATGAAAAAATAAGGTTACCTGAACCGCGCCTAAGTACCTACTAAATGAAATATTTGTTTATTTCATATTCTCCACTAGAACAAATTATTAACTGGACTACATTATTGGTGTTGTATCCGGCGGCCACGGATACAGCACCAACAATGCCGCATCGCGGGTTCTATGTGATCCACAAATTGATATGCATGATGAAGTTTAGGTCTAGCTGAGGTCTAAGCGTGATGTTTGTATAAACGCACCCCCACTTACGAAAATTCTGGGATAGGGCAAAAAAACATACATGCCTTAATAGAATACTCGTCAGGAAAATTTTGTATTCTTACTTGACAGCATTGTTTTCTGCTTTCATTTGTGAAAAGCCACACGCCTTTTCACAAACCTAATACAGATATTAGGTATCGTTATGGTAGATTATATTATTAGTCCTTGGTCATTGTTCGGAAACCTCCCGTACATGTCGATGACGTCGACGGAGGTGGCACTGGCGATGGCATCAGAGGATGGGACAGCGCTGCACAGAGAGCAACATGTACGAGGATCGCGGCCCGCACTATTCACTCGATCAGCGGGGAGCGCTATACGCGTCGAGAGCCGTATATATGTATTTTTGTCAAGAACACACCTACGTAAGTACGTACTATAAACTACGTAATATAAACTACTACCTATACCTTCAAATCAATCAATCAATTACAGCCCAAAAACTCTCTCTAACAGTTAATATCCAGGTCAACAGACTAGTAGTTAAGTTAATACAAATGAAAGGCAGTTGTTGTTGTAACAATCTTTATTCACATTTCGCTTACACATGATAAATTACTGATCAACAATAAAATGTTTACAAATCTCGGAGGAGTGTAAAGTTCTGTATACAAGAATAATAAAAAGTTTATCTAAAATGGTTGGACTATATACTTCATTCTTTCTTTATATCTTAAGGGTTTACAGCTTGCCCGTGAGCTCAGGAACCGCCTTGAACAAATCGGCTACCAGACCATAGTCACTGACCTGGAAAAAAAATAGTATTTAGGTATAAAAAAAGCTATATTTTATGAAAACTAACGTCCCGTTTCCATGTCCAGGCGAACACATCTGCTTTTGCAGGTTTAAAAAAAAGAAGTTTAATTCGGGTTAAAAAGCTTTTTTTGGAACAACAAACATTAAAATGTTGTTTTGGCGATTCTTTCTTTTGTATGTCGGCGGTTGAATTCGGTAGGTAATACTTTACTATTTACAACACTCATGAAAAAAAGAAAAAAAAAAGAAATACAGTTCCTATAAATTACCTTTTTTAATACAATTGCGTAACAACTAATTTCCTTCCTAAATCAATGTAATAACTATTTGATAGAGCAATCAATATGGATCTGCGTTCATTTGTTACGAGGCAGATAAGGCACTGATAAAAAATTATACAGCCTTGACTTGTTGACATTTATAGATAACTAGAGTAACGAAGTAATTGGCTAGTAAGAATACATAACACACAATTTTTATTGATTACGTAAATAAAGAAGGCGCGTCTAAATAGATTTAATTTAGCACTGTCAGCTTCAAGACTTCTAATAATTACAAAGCAAGTTCTTTGCCAAATAGTAATAGCACTTTTATATTTTTTAAAAACCTGATTACAGTTTTTTTTATGAAATTAATATCTTATTGCCTTCTTATTTTTGTATTATTTTCAGTCATGTTACCTGGAAGATAGGTGCTTCAGGGTCCTTGTTGATGGCAACAATAGTCTTGGAGTCCTTCATACCAGCCAAATGCTGGATAGCACCACTGATGCCTACAGCGATGTATAGATCCTGCAGAAAGAAAATTATAATATTTAAGATACTTAACTCTTTCAGTCACACTTTTAACTGGTTACGAATATATTTTATTCAATTATACTGAAATGCTTAAAAACCAATGCAAAGTAATTTGGAGCATACTTCAAAAATTGAATTTCTAAGAAAAGGTGGTTAGTGACCACCAAGACTGAAAGAGTTAAGTGACTTTTAAAAAGCAAAAATATGATAAAAAGTCTTTATTGGGCTGTTTTACTAAAGCTATTTATTAGTTCATTGTTTTTACTTAAAGCATGGTAGTTGCTCATGATTTCAGTTCAGCATAAGTCTGTATTGTGCACATAAATTTATATACTTTGATGTTACTTTTAAAATGCTTTACTTACAGGTGCAACAATCTTGCCGGTCTGACCGATTTGCAGGTCGTTGGCTACGAAGCCAGCGTCTACGGCTGCTCTGGAGGCACCTACGGCGGCGTTCAACTTGTCGGCAAGGTCATACAACAGCTTGAAGTTGTCGCCTGACTTCAGACCACGACCTGAAAACAATATGATCCCCAATATGTTTCTGTAATAATATCTGGCTGGTAATGCTATTGGAATTTAGTTCAGATTTACTTTATGGATTGAAGCTACACATCAACTGTAAAGTCAAAACTCCTATTTGGAAAAGAGATGTCATCTAATTCGATAAAAGATTTATCGTTGGACATAGTTCAAGCTTACTCATTACATCACACAGAAATTACATCTTTCATTGAAATTACATTAATTGGCAACTAACAACTTCCTGTTGGAAGATTTGGCAACTAGTCCAAAAGAGATGCTTATAAGTGAAATACATATGTATGGAAGTAATTTTGATAAAACTGTGATCTTACCACCGGCAACAATGTTCTTGGCACTGGTGAGTTCAGGTCGGTCAGACTTGGCGAGCTCCTGAGAGACAAACTGTACGAGGTCAGTCTTGTAGTCACCCTCTGGTGCCTTGTCTACAGCTGCAGAGCCACCTTCCAGGGGTTCAGGAGGGAATGCTGTGCTACGGACAGTGATCACCTTGATAGCATCCTTAGCTTCCAATGTGAGGACTGCATTACCTGAAAGAGTTGAAAAATGATTTCATCACCAATTCTAATCTCCTTGTTCTGGCATAAAGATATTTAAATCACTTTACAACGGCAACATCTAATGAATGAGAAGGCCAACCAAGAAGTAGATTCTATGCAAAAAGGTGCTGATATAAATTGCAAAAGAAGCATCGCTATTCACATGCAAGTATTGTAATTCAAATTATTTAAATGGCTCAAACATGTTTAATTTAGTCATTTTACCTGCATAGATAGTTCTGATGAAGGTGTTAGCATCCTTAACTCCAATGATATCAGTGATGGGTGAGACATCAAGTTTGGCAGCTACTCTGGGTAGAACAGCCTTGCCGAATGCAGTGGCTGGGGCCAAAATGTGGGTGAAGTTGAATTGTTTCTGGGTGGCCAAGATGAGAGGGGTCAGAGTCTCAGGAGTGAGGCCCTTGAATGTATCACTTTCAGCTACCAACACTTTGGAAATGCCATTTGCTTTAGCTACTGCTTGGGCTGCCTGGAAATAAAAATAAAAATAGTCAATGATTGAACATTTATATACCTTAAACTAACTCTAAGGGATTTCATGTGAATGTTTATTTTTTTGTTATGAAGTATCTCACGGGTCCACATTTGGTGCCGGCTACCAGCACAGCCACATCACCACCAATCTTCTTGGCAGCACTCAAAGTGTTCTGTGTGGCCGGTGACAGAACTTCATTGTTGTGCTCTGCCACTACCAAGGTGCTCTGAAGACGCCTCAACTGTAAAATAAAAATAATAAATACAAGTCAACCAATAATTCAGCATGTAAACAGTCTCATCACTGGGCATAATATTAAAAAGTATGGCTGTTTAGTATTTTCATTCATTATTTCTCTAATAAAAGGAATTTTATTTACAACATACCGAAAGAGGTTTGTTTTGTGGATACTTCTTCTTCAAACATTTTTTTATGAGGGCAAAAACAGTAAACTTTTAAAAGGTATATATATTGTCTAATGTCCTCTAGTTAAATAATTATATTTATATTGTACATTAAAATCCATTTTCTCATAAATGTACATAGAATTAAACGATGCTCTCCATACTGATGAATAACTCAATGATAAGAAAAACAGTTGAAAAAATTTTTGACAATTTTAGTTACCAGCAGGTAGAAGGTTACACAAAGCATTCTAATAAGACATAAATCATGATAAATATCAAATTTTATGTGATCTAGTGGAACATATCAAAACTATAAGAAAATTACTTGGCTCGTGTGTAACTAATGCAAATTAACGATTAGAAGAAACACTAACCTGCGTTGAAAAGAGCAAGTGCCTGCTGCTTGGAGAAAACATTTTTGTTAATAAATAAAGTACTGTAGTTTTTCACTGCTTAACTTAAAAATACACTATTTACAATTTTTCTAAAAGGTTACAAAGTCCAATTCACTGTACTATATTTCTAGACATAGATATAAAAATCTCTCAGATATGTCGACGCGTTTGACTTTGACATTGACATCAGTTTAGTAATATCACTGTCATGTCAAGCATGTTTTCCTGATTGAAACTTACTCCTTCTGAAACCATAATTAATATTCTTGTCAGAATATAGATATAAAATTAATTGTTCGTAATAAAAATAGAAAGATAAACATCTGCGAATAAATGCAACAGAAATGTAATCTGTCAAACTTTCTTTTGCCAGCTGCCAGACCCATTTGACAGTGACAGTCAATCAATATCAACTTTTAAAACACTTGTTGTGTTCGTGTTTTCTTCTCATAATATAGTTATATATGTATAACCAAGTCGTAACGAATTAACTGTATTATCGATTTTAAACCTTCAGTATTCAACTGGCTGTTATAAAGAGTAGCCGCCGAACTTGTTTTTTTGCTATTAATTGAAATAAATAATATTTAATTAAAAACAATGACTCCAACCCCTTTGCCGATAGTATCCATTACCCGGCGTGAAACTTTTAGTGCCTGTCACAGGTTGCACAGGTAAGAATAAGTTTACAAAATGCATTACCTACTTGCAGTAATCTGATCTTTGTACAGGAATTTCTTCATAGTAACATGAACCGAGTTGTAAAGCCATGCAACAAGTAAGCCGCTTTTTGCCGTGTAATGACAACGCGAGTTATTCAATTACAGGGATTTGCGGCTCTTGATCCCCTGGGTTATCAATCCCCAAATTCAATATTTACTGTCCATACATTTTTATATTAGGCTCTTAAAGGATTGATTTCTTATAAGAAATTATTTTTTCCAGCCCAGTTTTGTCTGATGAAGAAAACAAAAAGATATTTGGAAAATGCAACAATCCAAATGGGCATGGACACAATTATGTTGGTAAGTTTTGTACAACTTGTTCACTTTACAAGTAATAGTCATAAGAAAATTTAGACAGAAACAAAGTTGTAGTTACAGGAAAAATCTTAATTTCTTTTTTTGTCTATTTCCAGCCCTGGTAACAGTGAAGGGTCCTGTAGACCCTTCAACTGGCATGGTGATGAATGTACATGACCTCAAAGAGTACATAAAGTTTGCCATCATGGACCCACTTGACCACAAGAACTTGGACAAAGATGTTCCATACTTCAAGAATGTGGTAATTAAAAAATCTTCTTAATTAATCATACAAGACATTACACAATATGAGAACAGTCAAATTAAATTATATTTTAATTGCCTGTACATATTGTCTAAAGTTGTGTAACAATATGAGCAAAAGGTTATCTAATTTATAACAGTTCTCTAAACATTTAATTGAGTAATTTTTTTACTATGATCTTTGATCTTTTTACAATTGATTATGATTGATTTCCTATAAGAATGTAATGATTGTGTAATTATGCCTTATAGGTGAGCACAACTGAGAACTTGGCTATTTACATTTGGGATAGACTTGTGAGTGTGATGGAGAAGCCACAGTTACTTCATGAAGTGAAGATATTGGAGACTGAAAAGAACCACATAGTGTACCGTGGTGGTAGCACCTACCCCCGGAAGAAGTTTGATGCGTCCAAGGTACATCCCAATGTCCAACATAATGTGTCTTCTGACTCTGACTAATTTTTATCCAAGAATTTATATTGACCTAATTATATTTTATAATGTATTGCAAACGTTATTGACAATATTTATGGATCTGAATTTATTATCATGTTATTGAATAAACATTCCAGCTTATTTTTATATTTCTGTGTTTAATTTACAATTGGGTGTACCTGAGTAAAAAAAAAACATACAAAACTTTATAATTTATTATATTCCATCATCACAATTTTTCTGAATCACATGGTAAAACTAGCACTTACTTACTTACTTAGAGGTTTTACAAAACAATTTGTCTTTTTATGTCAAACATGTAAACTATTTGTCATCATTCTGGGCAACAAATAGACATTTATCAGACTTCTATATCACTTATCATAAATGGGAACAGCTTGATCTAAATTAATACCAGTACTAAAATACTATAGAACTCCCAAATCAAGGTTTTTACAAGCTTTTATTTTAGTTTCTTTTTACATTAATTGCTTTACAAGTCTACATTTATTTGAAGTTTATTCTCGATACCTAATAATACTTTAGTTAAATGAAGTGAAGAAGTTAATTTTAAATATTAGCTGTGACTATAGTATAGTTATTCATAAAATAAATCTGGTCAATTTTATCAGTCATGGTAAAATTGAGGGGCTGTCAAGCTACAAAATGCTTATGACGCAATGTAAGTCACGCATGGAGCATTTTTAGTAATACATACTATAGATTGCTACAGTATGTTTTACTGAAACTATAATGGTTTGATATGTGATATACGGACAGCTAATTTTCATACAGGTTTCTAATACAAGCTGTGTCCCACACAAACTATTGAACATCCCAAATAAAAAACTAGATACATTCAATACTCAATTACTTGTATTATTTTGTACTACCCACTGTAAAATTTATATTCTAATTGTATACAAAATAAGTAGCTACACACTTAATCTACCCTACAATAATATCTCAGATATATTTGACATCACATTGTTTTAAGTAAATATGTAATAATAGATACTACTACTCTGCAAGCTGTTTACCATGTTGCTAACCAAACATTCTCTGTTCCTGACATATAAAATAAAATCTATTTATTTATATAAAGTATGGATCACCGAAACCATATTATATTAAAAAAAATAAAAATAAATAAAATTCTATAAACTTTGTAGTATGTAATAAAAAAATAAAATTTTAAAAGTAAAATTTAAATTATTTTTGTCCTTTTTTAAAAGAAATAAAGTAATAAATAATTAAATCTTCGCATCACAGCGCATTAAAAATAGCAGGTCAATTAGTATTCAACTCTCATGGAAAGTAGTAGATTTTTAATCAAACTAATGTAGATTTCAAAGTATCTACACAACTAAATCTACTCTACTCGAGCTCATTATCAAACGCAATTTACTTCACGCGTACAAACATCATAACAATTTCAAATTATTACTTCATAAACATTTCATTGTCATCATAAAAATAGAATAAAATATTTTTTGGCGCAATTTAAAAGAACATTAAATAGATATGTGCCTACATGTACATACATGTTATCTATGTACTTACTTACATAGATACACCAATTTTATCAACTGATAAGTAATACATAGGTACCTACATGATAAGTGCATGGACCATTCAAATTTCAAATCAAAGGTAACTCAGCCTTCGAAAACTGTCAGTAGTAGATCTAGCCCTAGGATGAACTAGTTCTGAAATGACTAGATTGCTAGATTTTTGTCTGTCTTGCAGGGATGTTTCATGGTTACATATGGTATGCCTAGTTCGAATTCGTTGACTGGCCAGTACTTTAGCTGAGGTTTTTGTTCGGGGCTTTCCTCAGTGGCGTTAAAATACGCGAATAGCACGAGGGCAGTGTAGCTGGCGATGAAGATGAGTACGTGCCACACTCCATGCATGTAAGGGAAGTCGATGGAGAGCCACGCGTCGCAGAACATGCGGTCCATGACCCAGCAGAATATCGCCAGCAGACTAACGGCAACAGACCGCACACCCAGGCGATATACACGCGAACATTTCACTCTAAAACGTAATAAAAAACTAATGTTATAAAACTACAAACCAAGAAGTAAATGATATTATTATACACCGTAAAATTTATATCGTTTTTGCCCCGATAATAGTTTTGTCTCGGTAATACAATGGTTTTACAGAGAAATAAAATATTATTATTTTTTAAACAAAAAATAGCTGATGACTGCAAACTTCTAAAACGCGTGAACTGATATTTCTCTATAGGTGGCGCGCGCGATGAGAATAGTGCCTACACACGCACATGGGGGCATTAGATGTCGATGAATATATTTTTAAACTAAGTAAAACATCTTTTTTTATTTTTACTTAATGAATACCTAGCTACTCCTTATGGCAAGTTATTTTGCCGACAAAACAACAACATCAATATGTTAACATGGAGATACTAACATTGATAGCGCATTATCGCTAACAGATATGTAGTTGAGTTGATAGGTGTTCAATTAGGTAATTCCATATAGTGTAGAAGGAAAACATGGGGGAGCTGGAATCCTGTACTTACGTACTATTTATAACAATCGAAATTTAAAAGAGTAGATACCTACCTCACCAACTCGCCATACATAAATCCAAGCGTCGGCAGAGCGAGTGTCATCAATGCGAATGCGTTAGCTGCTGGATGCATGACTAGGAAGGCGGTCAGTAGAACCGACGTAATGGCGGAGTAGATGGCCAGGCGACGTCTGAAAATATGTAAAATTAATTTGTTACTTATATCTCTGACACCATATGAAGACCACGATATATGCCAAGAGTGAACGATAACTAAAAACTAATTTCATTCTCTATTAAAATAATTACAACATCGGATTCTGACAAAAGAATTCAGCTTCGGGATCTTACAGATCGTGTATTTTGTATGCAGATACAAAGAAAGATTCAATTTAACATTATTTTAACAATATCAAGTAACAAGTACCTAGGACTTTTCCTAATATTGCAGTCATTCTCAAAAAAAATATTATTACATATATTTTATACAAATAAACGCTACAATGGACGGAACCAATGGTTAAAGCTGATAAGGTTGTGCGTAGCTAACGACCTATTAACAAAAAGAACACATTTAGTGCTTCTTATCGATTATTAACGCTTTGCATGTAATCATAACAGAGCATCAATATTTTTGTTAATTATTTTTCATTTGTTTAAAAAACATTCCCCCCCCCCACAACACACACTAGGATTTTCTCCAGTGTCATGGGTGCGGTATAAATAAACATACAAGTTCACACAAAGAGTTACTCCGTGCAGGAATTGAACCCGATACGCGGCTAGTTACCCAGCCACCGCGGCAACTAGGCAGTCAATTCCAACAACCTAACGGTGTCGACGGCTAGTGGGGTACAGTACACGGAAACTTTTAAAACAGGTTAATTAACTAATTAGGTACGCATGTACCGAATTGTCCTTGCAAGGTGTTTAAGCTAGAGTTAGGTTGCACCAGCATGAATCGATAGAAAGACGGCCAGCAGTTAGGCTGTAATGCATTTAGATAACTACCAACTCTTTTTATTTCGTAGAATCTAAGTAGGCTTACAATTCTTACGAATGAAATAAGTAATTTGTATCAAAACAAACAATAAAAGTAAAACTAGCAACGTCACTGTGGGTAGGCAGGTTGGTATTTGGTTTGGTCACGCAAACATTAATGTACTTTATTCATGATTAACCTACATCTTTTTCAGCAACAAATTACTAAACAATAACCTTGTAAAATGTTTCAATCTACATGTTAAAAGTCCGTTATACTTTATATTCGCAGATTATATCTAGGTAGACTATAAGCTGAATTAAGTATATAACGCTAAAGGGCGGTGTCTAGATGCGCTAAGTGCACTCACTAGAGATAAACCGGGATTTTAGAACACGTCTGATGTATAGTGACAACTCAAAAGCGACACAATTTTTATTTTTTTACGACTTTAAGAATGTGGTAGAAATGTAGCAGCAGGGTCCACCGAAACCAGTAAAATTCTGAAAGTGGTCCATGAAACAAATAAGTTTGGGAACTACTACATATTTTATAAGTATTAATCAATCACGCACCTAAATGGCAGGAAGGACCCCACTTGACCCTAGGCCTTTAACACATTGAATTAGGTCCAATTATCCGGCTCCAATAGGGCAAGTACCCACACAAATAGAATTTTTGGTAAGGTACCTTCAAACTATGCCTACCTACATGTGTTTTACTAGATTTCACTAGGTAATATTATGCTCGTAATAGCCACTTTCTCTTGATTTCTAGCCTTTTCCATTTAAAAACAGACTGGAAAGTATCTAATTATCTATTGTCATGGATCGTAGAGGAAAGAAAAAGGTACCTACCAGTTCAAAGGTTTAGGTGTTTGTTACTTATTGGGTACCTACATTGGTATTTATTTCGTACTTAAGTACCACGCAACCACAGCACGCAACTCTATAGATCTATACAATAATTATCAAGTACCCTGTTACCAAGTTTACTTGCAATTTTGAAACTTCCATGACGCCGCTAATGGCGCAATAGGCGCTAAAAGTAGACCATAATGTGTTTATACAGTTCTTATTAGCAAATTCACATAGTAATTACCAAATTATAATAGAGTTTGTTAATTTATGCTAAGAAAAGTTAAGTGCCTCAGCCCGAGTATAAAAACAAGGAAGTAACACTATTTATCAAGTAGATTCCAAAACTTCATGGGCGTTCTGTAAGCGGTACCTACTCCTATTGCGCACTAGCATAACCTACAGTTGAAGCTACAATTAGTTAACCAATAGATTGATATTAGGTACCTATCTAATCTCCAAGGGCATAGATTCGGCCATATCAACCGTATCAAAGAGAAGAGATAGGCAGAGGTACAACCCCACGCCGAAATACAGATTACATAGTACAATAGGTACTCCTTAACAACAAGAGCTCTAATTCCGCTTTATCTACAGGGAAATCGCTTAAAGTTTATCAAGTTATTAAGTAGGTAGGTATTTTGGGTGGGAAACTCCATACCTACCAATTTTTAGTACTCGCCGTACATTGATGCGGTCCTTCAGGGTCCATAACCATACCTAATCATGCTCATAATTATTTATTTATTTATTTATAACGTGGTATTACATAGATGTTCATAAGTTAAAAACAGGTTTAGTTACCTACACTATGTATCCATACCAATAATAATATAGCATAAATAATTGAATTGATACAAATAAGTAAAATTTATTTAAAGTCAATAATGTCAATTTAAAAATCAAGGTTAAAAAAGAACAACATAACAAATATTCATTTAAAAAAATATAATATATCTGAAGCATATTAGGAGTAACTAATTTACGATATTTAGGTCCTTTGACGATATTCACAAAAACCGTCTTTTATGTGTAGGTATTGGTAACAATAGAGCCTCGTACCTTCAAAGCGTTTTTATAACAACGCAGTTTTACCCTAACCGTCTAATATGGGGTGCGGTGCCAGAAGACCTCCCCGTGGTGCACCCTGGGTGCGGGCGACAGTCTCCCTAGCGGGGGTGATAGGGTTGGAGTGACTGTCGCCCGCAGCAGACTTCTGGACTGGGCGGGCGAACCCGATAGGGTTCTGGAGGCGGCGGGCTGTGTGCTCATGGCCCGCGCTTCCGTGGGGCGTTTCTCCGCCTGTCTCTCTGAGCTTAGCAGAGAGCGTGGCGGAGAGGCAAGGGCGGTGCTCGTTGTGCACTCACCCTGCCAGCGAGCAGCATCGGGACACAAGCTGTCCCCGATTGCAGCCGTCGATATCGTAATCCGTAAGGAGGTCACGGTCATGTTTTGTGACTCTGAACGGGACGAGGGTCTTGGCTTGGTCGCCCGGACCGCGAGGAAGATAACCTCTATAAAAAATTCCTCCAATACTAAGTTCTGGTGCGCGGCGAGGGTATGCATGGCTGAGGAGTGGTGTCAGTCGCGAGCGCACCCCCAGCTAGGGGACCAGTGGACCCTCTAGTTGGGAGACAAATTTTCACTTACCCAGGTACAGGGGGCACTGCCTGGGTGGACCGTTTATTTCCCCCATACTCGTGGGAACTTTATGGAGTTGAACAACAAAAATAAAAAACCACAAGACGAGGAGGAGAGTGCGGGTGAGCTTGGCTCGCCTGCTGCCGAGGTAGGGGAGAGCCCAAGGGGCTCTGGCGCCCGTGGGGAGACGCTGGCTTTGTCTAGTGAGCCCCACACACGGGCATCAGTTCGGACGGGGTCGGACTCTGAGTCCGACACGTCATTAGCGGAGCGGCTGAGCGTGAGCTCGAAAGGCTCACGCCGCCGCGCTACGGGGACGTTTAAGCGTCCCAGATTGGAGGAGGACACTTTGTCCCCGTCCTCCGGCGCGCAGGAGGCGCCTCCCCCTAAAGTCCCCACGGCGGCGCGGGGTAGGGGCGGGAAGAGCAGCGGTCGCCGAAAACTGGGAACTGCTGCCTGCGCGGAGTCAGCCGGGCAACTGGCTGCGGAGGGCAGGGCTCTTTCGAGCGCTGCCCGCTCAGAGTCCTCCGCAGCGGAGATGTCCGGCGTTGAGATGTCGGAGGGCGAGCGCGGTTACGGGAGCGAGGGCGATTCCGGGGGCTTCCTCCAAATCATCATGGAGGAGCTCCGTAGGCTGGCTATGACCAAATACCAGCCTGCTAGGACCGCCCTCCTCAAAACAGCAGAGGCCACCATAATGAAGGAGGCCTCACAGCGGTATGGTGTGCCCACCGCTGAGGGGGTGCACCGAGAGCTGGTGGAGATGCGGCGGGAGATGGCGCGCTTGGCGGCCTCCAATGCGGCACTGGAGGCCGAGCTGCGGACGACCAGGGCTGAGCTCGCCGCCGCTCGTGACGGTCGCTCCCACCCCCCGGCGGAGTCCGACGTTGTCGGACTATTGCGGCGCGAAATGGCTGCCTTCCAGCAGCGTTTTGACGCTCTGGAGGGTCGTCTTCTTCGCCCCCCGCTCGCAGTGAGACAGGTCGCCCCTGCGACCCCGCGCTCGTACGCGGCCGCTGCGGCCAAACCTTCGACCTCGGGTCAGGCTAGCCGCAGCACCCAACCGCCGGCAAAGGCGCGACCGGCTGCCCCAGCGAGGGCCTCGGCGCCCCCGTCGACGCAGACCCCAGCTGCGCCGACGGCGCCTGCACCCGCGGGGCGAAAAAAGAGGAGAGGCACTCCAGCCCGGCAGGCTGGAGTTGCGACAGCGGTGGTGGAACCCGCCCCGCGAGCGGAGGACGGCGGCGGGTGGCAGATCGCCGGCGAGGCGAGGAGAGTCGCCAGGGAGGGCCGGAAGCGCCGCAAGAAGGCGCAGCGGCAGCGACGGCAGCAGCAGCGCAGGGAGAAACGCGCTGCTGCCTTGCTCCTCGCCCCTAAGACCGCGGCTGTGGTCATCACCCTACAGCCGGAAGCGGTCAATAGGGGCGTTACCTACGGCGACGTCCTCGCCAAGCTCAAGGGGGCGGTGACTCCTGCGGAGTTCGGGGCCCCGGACGGGTTTGCAGTCAAAGTGACTGCCACTGGAGCCCGTCTCTTGGAGGTCCCCGGCGCGACCAGCGGCCCATCGGCCGACGCCCTGGCCGAGAGGCTTAGGGCGTGCCTCGGTGCGGACGAGGCCCGCGTGTCCAGGCCCACCAAATGCCTGGATGTCAGGATTTTGGGCCTGGACGACTCCGTAACGGAGAGCGAGGTGGTGGCCGCTGTGGCCAGGACGGGAGGGTGCCCTGCTGACCAGGTCAGGGTGGGCGCCATCCATCCGGATAATTCGGGGCTGCGCACGGTGGTGGTCAGCTGCCCCGTTACAGCGGCCAAGAAGCTGAAGGAGGGCAAAAGGCTCTTGGTGGGATGGGTCTCGGCGCAGGTCAAGCTGCTCGAGACCCGGCCTCTGAGGTGCTACCGCTGTCACGTGGGGGAGCACGTGAGTGTCAAATGCACCTCGGAGGTGGACCGCAGCGACTGTTGCTTCCGCTGCGGTCGGCCCGGTCACAAGGCCGGCTCGTGCAATGCCCCGCTGCACTGCAACGCATGTGCGGCGGCTGGCAAGCTGGCCAATCACCGGGTCGGGAGCAAGGGCTGCTCCCCTCCTGCCAAATCCAAGGGCAAAAGTAGGCCCTCCGCCGCCCCCGTCGTTTCCGCCGCCGCCGCCACTGCCACCGCAGTCGCCGCTGCCGCCACTGAGGAGGTCGGAATGGACTGTCAATAATGGCTCCATTCCGCCTCCTCCAGGCGAACATCAACCACTGCGCCGCTGCTCAGGATCTCCTGCTCCAGAGCATGGCGCAGTGGTCGATCAACGTCGCCGTGGTCTCCGAGCCGTACTTTGTCCCGCCCAGGGGTCACTGGGTGGCGGACCTGGACGGCTCGGTGACCATCATCTCGTCGGCCGCCGCCGGTACCCCGACTCTTGAGGCTGCTCAAAGAGGTCGGGGTTGTGTCGCAGCACGGTTCGGAGAGCTCGCTGTGGTGGGCGTGTACTTCTCTCCGAACCGAACTCTCGCCGAGTTCCAAAACTCCTTGAGGGAGTTGGTCACCGTCGTCGTCGGGTTCCGTTCCCTCCCCGTGCTCGTCCTCGGGGACTTCAATGCCAAAAACTTGGCTTGGGGTTCCCGGTTCACCGACGTCCGGGGAGGGATGGTGGAAGACTGGGCCCTTGAGACAGGCCTAGTCGTCCTGAACCGGGGTTCTGTCCCCACGTGTGTACGGATGCAGGGCGAGTCGGTGGTGGACATTTCGTTCGCCAGCCCTGCTCTGTCACCGCGTATTGTTGACTGGCGCGTCATGGAGGAGGTGGAGACGTACTCTGACCACCGGTATATCCGGTTCGACGTCTCTGCCGAGTCCGCAGACCCGCCGGTCAGACAGGCCCCATGTGGTCCGCGTTGGGCGCTGAAACAGCTGGACCGGGAGCTGCTCCTGGAAGCCGCTATCGTGCAGGCCTGGGTGATACCACCGGTCAGGCCTGCCGACATCGACGATGAGGCTAAGTGGCTCCAGGACGCCATGTCCAGGATTTGTGACGTGGCGATGCCCCGGATCCGATCAAGGCAGCAAAAGCGCCAGGTGTACTGGTGGTCACAGGAGCTGGCGGCGTTACGCAAGGCGTGCACTGCTGCGCGACGCCAGTACACTAGGCACCGCAGGCGCCGCATCCGTCCTCCGAATGCGGAGGCGAGAGAGGCGGAGTTGTACGAGGGATACAGGGCGGCCAAGGCCCTCCTCAAGGTGGAGATATTGCGGGCCAAGGAGGTGGCCCGCCGAGAGATGCTGGGGACTCTGGACAGAGATCCGTGGGGACGCCCGTACCGGATGGTACGCGACAAGCTCCGCGCTTGGGCTCCCCCGCTCACCCAGAGTCTCCGGCCAGAAGTCTTGGAGGAGGTGATTGGCACCCTGTTCCCTCGACTGTGGAGGGGGTTCACCCCTCCGTATATGACTCCGCCCCCTGCGGTGCCCGACGCGGGCTACAGCGACGACGACGACGACATCGTCCCAGAGGTGACCGAGGCAGAACTGAGAGCGGCGGTGCGCCGGATGGGCGCCAAGAACACCGCCCCAGGACCCGACGGCTTGCATGGCAAAGCATGGGTCCTGGCCTCAGAGGCTCTCGGGCCTCGATTAATCGGTCTCTACAGCGCATGCTTGGAGAGAGGCCAGTTCCCGCTTCTCTGGAAAGCGGGCAAACTGGTCCTCGTGCGGAAGACGGGGCGCCCTGCGGACTCTCCGTCCGCATACCGGCCCATAGTGCTGCTCGACGAGGTGGGGAAAGTCTTCGAAAGAGTCATTTCGAACCGCCTCGTCGCGCACCTGACGGACATTGGGCCGGACCTGTCGGACGGCCAGTTCGGCTTCCGCAGAGGGCGCTCCACGGTGGACGCCATCATGCGCGTTAGGGACCGGACGACGGGGACTGCAGTGTCCAGGGGTAAGGTCGTAGTGGCGGTGTCTCTGGACATCGCCAACGCCTTTAACTCCCTGCCCTGGAGCTGCATTTTGGAGGCACTCCGGTATCATCGGGTGCCTACCTACCTCCGTCGTGTAATCGAGGCATATCTGACGGACAGGTCCGTCATTTACCCCGGTCACCGGGGCGAGTGGAACCGGCGAGAGATGTCACGCGGTGTTCCACAGGGTTCGGTTCTGGGGCCGCTCCTGTGGAACATCGGATATGACTGGGTGCTGCGCACCGACCTCCCGAACGGCGTTAGCACAATATGCTACGCCGACGACACGCTGGTGCTAGCGCACGGGAGGTCGCACCAGGCGGCGGCCGACTTAATGGCGACAGCGGTTGCGACAGTCGTTGAGAGAATCCGGCAGTTGGGACTCGAGGTGGCGCTCCACAAGTCCGAGGCCATGTGTTTTCATGGCCGCGGGAACGCGCCACCTCCGGGTGGGTCCCAAATAACGGCGGGAGGGGTTACCATCGGCGTCGAGACGACGATGAAGTACCTGGGACTCGTCCTCGACAGTCGGTGGAACTTCGTGGAGCACTTTCGACGTTTGGCTCCAAAGTTGGCGAGGGCGGGGGCTGGCGTTTAAACGCATCCTCCCCAACCTCGGGGGCCAAACGCCTCCTGCCGGAGGTTGTACGCCGGGGTCGTGCGGTCCATGGCCCTCTACGGCGCCCCTGTTTGGGCGCCGAACTTGTTGCGGCGTCCTGCTCGGACGCTGCTCATGTCACAGAGGGTCATGGCGATCCGAATGATCCGCGGATACCGCACGATCTCTGGGGAGTCGGCGAACCTCCTTGCCGGTTTACCGCCGTGGGATCTGGAGGCGAAGGTGCTCGCGCGCGTGCATAACATGCGCGCGGAGGCACGTCGCCGGGGCGAAACTCCGCTGCCGCGCCAAATAAGTGCGTGGCGGGATGAGCTCCGGCGCGATCTCATGGCGGAATGGAAGCAACGACTGTCGCAACCGGGGGCTGGGCTCGCTGCCATTGCAGCGGTAAGTCCCCTCTTTGAGGAGTGGCTTGAGAGACGCTACGGCGTCCTCACCTACCGCCTGACGCAGGTCCTCACCGGACATGGAAGTTTCGGGAGGTACCTGTGTCTGATGGGGCGGGAGGAAACGCCCGGGTGTCATCACTGCGAGGACCGCCCTGAGGACACGGTGGAACACACAGTGGGAGAATGCCCTGCGTGGGCTGAGCACCGCCGTGCCCTCAGGGAAGTGATCGGCGATGGCGACCTCTCGCGTCCGGGCCTAGTGCAGGCCATGATGCGGAGCGAGAGGGATTGGGAGGCCGTCTCCTCCTTTTGCGAAGCAGTCATGCTGGCTAAGGAGGAGGCGGGACGCGTGAGGCAGCGAAGCGCTGCCTCCTCGCAACCCAGCCATCGCGAAAGACACACCGGGCGTCGGGGATCGCGAGACGATCTCCGGCCACCGTAAGCGCGGGCCTGCGGACGGCGAGCATGGGTGGCTCCCCGTCCGACCAGAAACAGACCCGAGCGTACGGCGCGTCGCGTTCCGCGCGCGCCTCAAAGAGCCATCAGACCACCACAGATGGGGCCCAATAGGGCCGATGCCGATTCGGAGTCGCGGAGAACCTAACGGGTAACCGGGGCTCCGGCTCGACGTGCAGGAGAAGGAACGGGGTGGTTTTTAGTCAGTAAGAGTCTGACACTCCCTTCCGCCTCACCCAGGCGGGAGCAGTCATTCGATGATTTTCCCCCCTTAAAAAAAAAAAAAAAAAAAAAAAACCGTCTAATATCACGTATTGAAATGCTGAGGTAATTGGTTTTAAAGTAGGTACTTACTAGCTGTATTAATGCTGTCTGTAAGTAAACATTGTTATCACACATGCACATCGGCACAACCGGTCCGTGGGACAAATGTTAGATGCGTCATTGTATTGTTCGGGAAATTAAGTAAATAACCACCTACCTTCTGATGATACTGATTCTTAATGAAAGGTTTCTGTGTTTCTGTTTACTAATAAGTAAAAAACTAAAAATGGTATAAGTACCTACTCTGACTACATTGCTAAAAGGATAATTCGTATATTTCGCACTGGACAATGGACATGCATTTAATTAATATGTATAGTATTTAATTTTTGTACAATCAGCCTGATGTTTATCCTCTATCTATATTAAACATAATTAAGTATTTTTCCGATTGCTGGACAGTGACAGTCGTGTCGTGGTGGCCCGGAGGTTAGAGACGCCCACTTCTCATGCATGAGGGTGCGGGTTCGAAACCTACCAATGGCAAGTACCATTGTGACTTTTTCCGAGTTATAGGTAGGTACTTTCTATGATTATCTAGACACCACTGACAAACGGTGAAAGAAAACAGCGTGTGGAAACCTGGGTTTATTATTTCATATTATAAGTTTAAAATCGCCAACCCGCATTGAGCAAGCGTGGTGATGAATGCTCAAACCTTCTCATGTGAGAAGAGGCTTTGCTCAGCAGCGGGCATTTATAAGTAGGCTGTTGATGTGATTGCTGGATAGATTACATTAATCGCTCTTGTTATTGTCACGTATGCGCGATATAGGTACCTACGGCTCGTAATATGCCTGATGTTTTGATGGCAACCGCAGAAGACCAGATCTAGGCTTCGATCATTGACAATCGGAACTGGAACAGCGCGCGGTACTTGGCAAAAAAAGCAAAATTTTACGTTTGGAGAGACTTCTGTTTAGTATTTCGTTATAGCATACATACACATTTCAATCAGGAAGATCCCCTCTGTGGTTCGAAACTAGTAGAGCTTTTCTCTTTTCTCAGTATATTCACGTGAGTAACTAACCCGCAATTTTTAGTCAATTTAGATACGATAGTTATTATAAAAACAAAGAAGAAAATTATTTATTAAACTGTCAAACACCAAGCGATCACCGGTGACCGCAACCTATTGTTCTATAATTGTGTCTGCAAAACCGGTACTCGACGAGTTAATAGGTTAAAACAGAACAGGTATTTTTTACGATACAGGTACATACTCATATGAGTGTTTACATGTTTCGAGCTACATAGGTATGCATTTATTATTTACACAACTGTATTAGAAACAGTTTACAGTATTTTGTTATCAAACAAACAGACATCAGGTGCAATGCCCACACCTTAGTTGTTGGATTCAAGCGTTCAACATTATCAATAGATTCTTATGTACTTAATAAAAGTCTGATAACATATTTTAAAGTGATAAGTTTTGTAACTCTATCAAAATTGTGTTTACTTTTTTAATTCAACTTATTTATCTGACTAGCGACTCTGGCGCTGTTTTCACCCGTAATGCGCGCGCATTTACGGTAGTGTGATGTTTTATAGCCTATAACCTACCTGGATAAAGGAACTATCAAACACAAAAACAATTATTGCATTCGGACCTGTATTGCTGCACATTCAAACAAACAAACTCTTCAGCTTTATACATATATATATAAAACTGAAGTTAATAAGCTGAAGCAAAAGAAAATATAGTTTAATATAATAATGATTAAACTTACCTGCTTTGTAAGGCTACATATTATGGTGATACATTTATTTATGAATTTCATAATACTGTGTAATTTGTACGCGAATCATTTAAATATGATGACTAATAAATTAATAGCTTAACTGGTGTAAAATGGTTGTTATACCTAAAATCTAGGTAAACTTCTGTTCCCCCTCTAGAAGCAAAAATTGTGATGTGATGTTATGTTTTTACATAAGGTCCTTACCTGTTTCCATCTAAAAATGCAGGAAAGTATCTCTTAGGCAGGAACATCGCGAATGCTGCTATGAACACCCACAGTATAGCCAATTCATCCATAAGCTGCCCTGAAATTGTAAATACCATTGTTAAAACTATAATAATACATATATTGTCTATACCCACATTAGATCCTCCTTTGTTTCAATCTAACTGATATTATGGTCCTTTTGTGCTGTATGATATACTGACTCATTAAAATTAGTTCCAATTAGAATTTATTTTATTCTTGTTTGAATTAAATTCAACAAGTTTTTATATTGTTGTTACGACTAACTATGATGTTCAATCATGTTTATCTAACATTTACATAGTATTTATGATATTAATCCAGATGTGAACTAGAGAAATATTATAACAAACAATGTTTTCAAAACAATCTGTGTCATTGAATTTCTGTTTTATGTTGATTCAAAACATAAAAGTTGAGTAACACTAAATAGACTCATAAATAGGATATGAATAGTATGAAATTGACATGGAATCATAAATTGAGCGCTAGCTATTTCTAATCAATTTCGCACATTTATGAATGGGTAATAAACCTGGTAATTTCTAAGAACTCCTTACCCACTAAACTCAGTGTAGCATGAAAGTATGCAGAGCAGATCCCAACTACCATCAACAGTACCCATAGCACATTAATAGCTGGGTTGAAGAACTTGGAATATTCTTGGAACAGATGAATCAGGACTGGAGGCAACAGGAAGAACAGGACATTGCTAAACTGCAAAATAAAACTTAATTTATATCATTGTCTACACACACAAGGTGATACATCGCGCAGGTAGGCGACCAATTTAGAGGGCCTGGGTCAACGACCATTTTGGGCAAGCAAGCATGACTAAACCATGGCAAAAACTCACATAGCTAACTGCATATAACAAGCATCTTCAAAGTATTTATATTTCGAACAATATCCCAAGGTCAATATTCTAATTAACGTTATGTAAAATATACCGGTTCTTATACAGGTAAAAAAAAAAACATGTAAGCACGCCAAGAAAGAAAATCCTTTGTCTTTGCTCGGAAAACTAAAAATAGTAAATTCAGAATAAGACTTACGGTATTAACAAATTCAGCAATTACTGGTGATATAGAATAATTAGATTCACACCAGTCCACTGGTGAACTTCCACGTTGTAAATGAGACCACATTGTTTTTGTTTCACTAATTCTTTGTTTACAACTTTTCCAGTGTAAAGACGAACAAATAAAATTCAAATTACAAGATGTAAATCAACAAAACCCGAAAATTTCGGTAGAAACGTATTATGTTTCTTATTTCTCATATAATCCCCAAGTCAATTTATTAAAATTTTTGATTTATTACGATAATTTTGTTTACTTAAGGCTAGAATACACGTCTTCTCCCCATGAACGTAAATGTTGACCAATGTTGACTTGACTTGCTTGACAACTCACATTGACAGTTGTGGCAAACAAAAACAATTTTTTATGACACTGACAGTTCGAAATAGAAACATGATAATTAAAATATCGTTCGGAAATGACAATTTTGTACACAATTCTAGTTTTAGATTACGTATTTATCTGTATAAAAGACAAATGTGTTGCTTTTTAAAATTAAGAAACGACGTTTAAAAGAATCAAAGACTATTAGACAATAGTATGTAATCAATTCAAAAATTAAGATAACCTTTTCCTAATACATGCATACATACTTCACCTCACGCCTGTCTCCAATGGGAATAGGCAGACTGACTTACTTTTACGGTAAACCACGTTTTTAGGAGCATTCACCATGTGTAATATTAATGGTTTCCGTTAGATATCGCCAGTTACATACATATTGTTATACAGTAAGTTCGTCCTAATAAATGTAAAGTACACAGTGCAGTGTAAACAGAAAAAAAACTCGGGAATAGAGCACTGCCATGGCTTTATAGATCTTCTTACAAAAATACTTCAAGGCAGTGACATATCCTCTATTCATTCGTTTAACTCAGTCTATCTATTTACAAATTATCTGTCAGTAAATATTATTTATTTATCGAAATATGATTGTGTAAGTTTTCTTAAAATTTCATTAAGATTTCCAGACTAAATTAAAGGTAATTCTCTAAGTAGCTCTTAGAAAGACTCCTACATTAAAACTTAATGGCCTTCCTTTCTAGTGCAGATTCAGGTAAGCATTATATAGAAAAGTAAACTATTTACCTACTTTGATTACACAATGTCGCTATTTTGTGGCAACTTTGTAATGTTTGTATCTGTAAGATAATTATGATTACCAGTAACTGAGACTGTAACTTCCTAATGACCCCCTAAAATTTTACCTATAATATTGATATAACGCGCATTATGCGCTGTTACCTTTACCACTTGGATTAATATAGGTACCTTCTTGGTTCTTTTCTTTTGTAAAATATTTACAGATTCTACTCTAGTTGTAACAAGCATGGATTCCGAACGCACTCCTCGAGGCAAAAACGAAATAGGTTTCGAAAAAGACTGGTTCAATGCGACCGTTGAAAGCGAAGTATGGCGCGGTAATAAACTGCGTCAAAAAAAACCACAACCAGATTCAAGTTACTATGAAGCAAGTGTAGCCAATATCGATTTTTTAGGATCGTTCGTGAAGCAATGCCAAAAAAAGTTGAGTAATCTTATGAATACTTGTTTGTTTTACGTTTAAACAACAAAAACAAACAGAGTTATACCTACCTAGGAAGGCCATCAGATCCCTTCTACTAAATAGCTACCTACGTAGTCGAGTTGCGTAGAGTTGGTAGGTACATACATAATTAACAGCACTGAAAACACAATACCTAGTATAGGTACCTACCCTAATCCTTACTTATAATATTATAAATCGGAAAGTGAGTTTGTTTGTTCGTTTGTTTGTTCCGATTTCACGCCGTAACTACTAAACCAATTGCTTTGATTTTTGCAGACGTAAAGTTAGAAGTTAAATAATAGGGTACTTTTTATCCCTGAAAAATTGATATTCCCGAGGGAAAACAAAAGTATTGGTATAGATGGCGCTGTGTGTATTGGTATATGTCACATAGGCTACTTTTTATCCTTTTGTGACGCGAGCGAAGCCGCGGGTAAAAGCTAGTAGTAAATAAGACTGAGTACCTACCGAAATATTAAATTAATGGTTGCTCCGATAGCTTGGTCAGGTACTTACTGCACATGTACCTGTAAGATTGTAGGTAGGAGCACTAGGTATGTAGACTTTACTTGTCGTCTTGGCTTCAAACACTTTTCCATTCGTCTCTTTAATTCTACCGATTTGCAGCGTAGTCGCTGTTGTGTTGTAGGAAGGACCACTCACTCAGGTAGGTTACATTTATGTTTCTACTAGCGACCCGCCCCGGCTTAGCACGGGTGCAATACTTATGTAAAAATACCTACTACAAAATATCCCTAAACACCACGTTCATAGCAAAATATGTCATTAGACAATACAAACATGTTTTATATTGATATTTTCTTGCTCGCCTCGCTAGAGGTGTGCGTTACCCAGGCCAGATGTTGTCGAAAATTGTCATTTGAGTCTTATAGATAATTAGTTGAGCAGTGCGCACATTTTTACTTACCTACCTATAGTTTTTAATTATTTCACAAAACATTTCCTGCTGGGGTAACGTTACCCCAACCAGACCTTTTTCTTTCTAATGGGAATATTTAAATAATTACCAGCTATAAAATTAGTTGTCTAGATGAAGAAAATGTGCTTTGTTTTATTTGTTCTTTCATCGGTTGCGAAGTTATTCGAGATATTGCTGGGGTAACGTTTTTGATTTTGCTAGATCTTTGAAATGGTTAAGCGGATTCTTATCATATTTTGTACATGGCTTCTTAGGAATTAGTTCAAATTTGTTGTAAAATAAAAAAATAAATAAAAATAATACATAGCTTTTTGTGCGCAACAATTACAAAAGCCGCACAAATTATCTATAAGATTCAAATGACCATTTTCGACAACATCAGGCCTGGGTAACGCACACTCGCTAGAGAGCTCCGATAAACGCGTGCGATCGTTGCAAGTCATGAAGTGCTCTAGGACGAAACGCGGCCATCAACGCCGCAACAAATACGTCCCTGCATTTTAAATTTGTAATATCTTCGGAAATATTCACTTAAATTACATGCTGTAAAAAGCATGTTGATCTATGAAAAATGCACAATTTACATAAAGTACTTAATTGGATAAGGAATAATGCTGTATTGTTTAAAATCACTTCGTAAATAACCATTGATAGTAAAGGATAAAAAATGGTTATGGTGGGTTATCCCCAATAGATAGCTACATTACCATCACGGACTTTTTTGTTGAACTTTTTAAGGTGGTCAATACTGCAGTAGTACATTATTGTGGTCTATGTCGTAGGGTACAGCCAGCGCTTGCAATATAAGCGTAAAAAAAGTGCTGATTTACGACATCACATTAGAAACCTCTAAATTTATCAGTGTACTATATAATATTATATAATGCATGTAATATAGGTACGTATAAGGAAGGTTCCTTAAGAATCACTCTATCTATTAAAAAAAAACGCATGAAAATCCGTTTCGTAGTTTTAATTCAAAGATTTGAGCATACAAAGGGAAAGAGAAAGCGACTTTGTTTTATACTATGTAGTGATAGTGATATCGGTTTCTCAGTCATAAATGGCTACTTCAAAACTAGGATTATACCTACCTAATTTACAGGCGAAATAAATACTCTAAAAACAAGACGAACCCAAGTTCACCAACCTCAAAATCTCCATACCGACGGCGACCGACTTCAGCTGACACGGCTGCTACTTATTCAGCAGCGCATAAATATTGCATTCCTAGTTTACCACGAGGCAGATCCAAAATTCCCAAACACAAGAAGTGCCCGATGAGAATAGCGGAGCTGGCTGTGCCAACCAAACGACAATGTATTGATACTTGGAGAAACAAATCTGATATACTACCGGAGTTTATGGTACCTGATTGTTTCATTTTAGTCAACTTTACTTTACATTGTACTTTATATTATATTACTTACTTAAAGTAATTTTTGGGATAAATCTTATTTTACGATTAGGTAAGTCTTGTCGTATCACATTTCAGTAGGGTTGAGAACAAGTACTTTTTAAAATCACTTTCATTGCTATGTTCCAGGTAGAAAGATTGAAACAACATGTGTTGGACCAAAGACCAATTGTAAAAATACCAGAAGCAATAATTTGCTTTCAACGGCGAAGTCCATCAACATCAAAAACGTAAGAAGTGTAAATCGTACTTCTAATCATCGCGTCGCATCCTTCTAGATTCCTTTCACACGCCAATCCTCAAAATGACAGCAAAACAACAATTGCGACGCAATTCACCACACATATAACTTCTTAGTCCTTTGGTGTTGCGGGTGTCCATGGGCGGCGTCGATTGCTTACCATCAAGTGATCCGTCTGCTCGTTTGCAGGCGGCTAACGAGCAGACTAGACTACCTATGTGATACCGATAGCGGTTTTTTTACAGACGCTGTAAGTCTGCTGAAAAGAAACGAGAAAATTATGTAGACCTCTCGAAACCCAGTCGTTATATGGATTCAAGAACCTTATGTATATTATTTGCACATAATATTACTAAAAGGCTATCAAAACAATTAAATTTAACTTTGAATTCAGAGTAAGTCGGGTTTTTAAGTTATGATAAAAAAATGTTAATTTTGACCATTATATCTACGTATGTAAGTTTTAAAGTGGCGTAGGTAATTAAATAATAAGAACTTACCAGCTCCCGGGTAAATAACAGATAGTTTGACATTTTCCAGTTTGAAAAGATTATCGAAAATAATTCATGAAGATATAGCGAAGTTACTAACTAAATGTACGTTTAGTAAAAAAACGAAGTATAAAGCTATACATACAGATGTATCAAATAAAGTAAGTCTTCTTGTGTTTCCTGACATTAATAAAAATGTTTTTTTTTTAATAACTTTTACATCACTAACGTTTTTTACAGATTACAATTTGGATAACAAGTATTTTAGACGATTTATCACTAAAGCTTCTCGAAGAAGATTTAAGGGGTAAGTACTATTCTCCTTTCAATATCTTTCCTTCACTTAATGCGACTTTTTATACTTTTTATTGCATTTTATGTTTTATTATTTTCTTTTTTTAGTCAGGCTAAAAAATGACGTGAATGAGCATCTTTCTGATCAATTTGTCACTCTTGTGGAAACATTTTTAAAGGAAGTAAGGAGGAAAGGTGAAGTACTTCTATTGGTTTTGTACCGTAATTTATGTATTTTACTAGAATAGCTGGCTATTTTAAAAATCAATAATTGTTGATTTTCATAGACCTAGAAGAAGAAGAAGGCCCCGTACTGGACTTTATTGACGACCTATTTGATAATGTTATAGTAAGTTAAGAAAATAGTTAAGACTTGTACAACTATCTACAACTGTCTACTAATATTTTTTTATTTAAAAATATGTAGATTAATATACCTATTACCTATAGTATGTTATTAAAATTCTTGGTACTATTTTAGATAGGTAATTGTAATAAAATATCATTTCAGGATATATGCCAACACCCGCCAATGGACGTCGAGTCAGAGTCAGAAGAATCAAACAAATCAGAATCAGCAAAAGTTGACGAATTGATAGAACTACCATCTGATACAGATATACCCGTGACAAAAGTAGAAGAAATATTTAATACTGCAGAAACTGAAAATATGTCTGATGAAGAGTATTTACGAAAAGAAATACAAAATGTAATTGACAACATTAGATTTGATCCTACAGATTATTTCAGAAATGAAATTGCCAACATTATAGACAATATAAACAAAGAATCCGGAGATGATACAAGTAACGGTTCAGGAGATGTCACTGATAACGACATTGATGCAAATACACTGCCAGCGGAAATAAAAAGTAATAACAATAACGCAGACTTAACTGATAAAACTTTCGATATAAAAGGAAGTAATAAAATGGCAGTACTACCCCTGAAAAATGAATATATCGATAGAAATTCAGACAGCGATGTAGCTTTCGATGAACTGAACATTGATGAAAATGTCGATGAAGATATTGATGGTCAAAATGAAGATATTGATGGTCAAAATGGAGATATTGATGGTCAAATTGACGATGAACATATCGACAGTCAAAATGTAGATGAACTTATTGTCGCTCAAAATGTCGAGGACGAAAATGTTGATGAACGTGTCGATGAATCAGGACAAAATGATTCAAATGTGAGTGAACGTTCTCAAATTTTACTTGAAGATAGTGATGACGGAACAGAAGGCAAAAAAATTAAGTTTTCTCATAAAGACTTGGGTAATTTTTTAGTTGAATTTATTTTGATATCCATTAGTTTTATGGAATTTAAGCTGTTTTTTTATTATTGTGGTTGAAAATCAGCAATAAAATGTTATCAATTACGAACAAATAAATAAGTAGATTTAATATTTCCAGTGAAACCTCACTCAGATGATCTCACAGGACAATATAAAGAGGGGTAACGTCACGTTTTATTGATATCTATCACATTTCACTATATTGAAACTAATATATAAGATTTAAATTTACCTCTAAAATAATGATATTGTATCATGTTAATAATTTGCATCCTTATGTTTAGTGACACAAAGGACGAATTTGAGAAATACAACCAAGTGCAATCTAATTCTGTATCTGATAAATCTCTTATCATCTTTTCTGAACCCAATACTCATTTACTCAGTAAGTGTGCGACTTATTATAGCGTAGTTATTTATTAGATACATATTATCATCATCATCATCTTAATGATATCATATACTTAGTCAAAAATATTTATACCTATATAGTTTGGCTGAAACTGTTGTACTTATCTTTTCTTCACGGTTCCTACCCCGCCGAGCAATCCTTATGCTAACGCGCAGCACAAGGGTTGCGGTCGATAAAAAAAATCTTTATTTCAATGTCAATAAATTAATAATGAATCTAATGCATAGATAACCTCACGCCTATCTCCCATGAAGGCAGAAACTAACTGTGGACCGCCACTATTGATTCTTACATACCACTTTCGCATGCAATTCCCTCTTTTCATGCATGCTCGCTCATCTTTTCATACTTTTGATTTGGCCCTTCTTTAATATATCTGCCAATAGATGGTTGCTATATCCGTCTACGGCGCCCTCTATCGACGACGGTACATGAATCTAATAGCATTTTTATTACGCAGGTGACGCAGATGAGCCTTGGCCTGCTGATTTAGATGCTTCATTAAAAATAACTGAGAGCGTAAATAAGTCAATTTCATCCCTAGGCAATATTTTGGAAATTGATGAGATACTAAAATCGCCACCAAAAAGCGTCACTACTCAGAACCTAGTAACACCAATTACTACAAAAGAAGCAGAAACTTTTCTATACAAATTAAAGGATTTGATGAATAAAGAGGATACAGAAATACAAACATTTGAACTGATTGAAGAGGTCAAAGAGACCACTGCAGTTGAACCTAGCAATATACAAAGCAATTTCAAGTCGGTGGATAAAAGAAGTGATAAAACTGTTGTGGTTTCCTCTAAGTACAAAAAGCACGAGCTCGATTACACTGAATCTGAAATTTTAAGTACTGACAGTTCATTTAGTGGAAGAGCGACCAGAAGAGTTAATAAAACAAGTAACAAAATACCATCCTATCACAAATCGTCCTCGCTCTCGGACTGTGGCTGGCGTAAGTACCGTACTACCACTTTACACCTATTGGTAACTTTCTACGTGATGCTTGCGTGCCATCAAAACGCTGATTTGATTAACTAATCAATCACTGCACTAACTCTGTTCATTTAGCGTAGGTACCTACTTATTGTTTTAATATAATAATGTTTTTGTTTTCAACAGGAGTTCAACTGCATACTGCGCCCTCATGGGTGACGGCATGGGGATTTGCCCATGGAGAGCCTAGTGACGAATCTATACCTAAGCAGAGTATGTATAATATCATAATAGCCTATTATTTTTAATTCTGGGTGGATCATTTGTTCCGCCTATACAAACAATAATAAGAAATATAGAAATAATCTCTCTTTTTTGGAAGTCGGTTAAAAAGCTGTCAAACTATTCATTTTCAGTAACGCCTACTCGTGTGACAGAAGCCGATATGCGCAAATGGTCCAACGATTTACAAAAAGCCTATATAAATTTAGAAATGTGGAGTCATTGGATACATGACACATGCCAAGAAACTATTTACTTATTGAAACAAAGAAGTAAGTAAAAATTCCATTTAATTTAAGTAGGAGTAACAAAAGTCATTACATTATAATTAATAGTAATACGGTTTTTTCTTAATTTAAGAAATGACATGTCCAGGCTTAGCAAAGAGACATGCAAATGATTGGATCAAATTAAAGAGAAATATTCACAAAGATGCAATTCTTTGGACGAAATTATATAAACGTACTGAATCTAACTTCCGGGATTTGAAATCAAAGTACAATAATGTTGAGGTAAGAATCGAATACGAAATGAATAGAAAAAGAAAGATACTGTTGTTTTTTCTTTTTTTTTTAGTATTCGCCAAATAAAATAAAACCCTCCAAGGTAGTTAAAACTATTATGGAAACAATGTGTGAGATTGAGAACTCGAGTGTGGAGATACATAAAATGGTATGAGAAAAGCACTTTAATGATTTTATTAATCTCTCATACAAAGATTTTATAAGTAAATCTTATTTCAGATTGTAGCAGCAGAATATTGTGCAATATGCACTTGTGATAGAAGAGACAGAATTAGACGAAGATAATAAAACATCAATTCAAGAAAGAGATATTACCTGCAGCAACATTTACATTATTACACTCCTAAATGTACCCTAACTACCTACTTAATAACAAAATTGTCAAATATTAACAAAATAAAATTATCATAAATGTCCAAGACAAAGGTATATTAAATCTTATACATAAATAGTCTTATTTCATAAGGTTATTATAGGGTTCTTTTTATTTGAAATGGACATTGATTTGATTAAAATCGTATTTCCGCACCACAGCATCTCTACAGCCAGCGAATACCCACTTGCCATTGAACGAGAGGTCCCTGATGCCATCACAGTCGGCACCAGTCAGTTGAACTCTAAGTTTAGAGTCACCCTCATCCAGAGTGAACACAGTGCATGTGCCATCCTGTCGTCCCACAGCGAACATTTGATTGGTCAGAACTACCATGCTGAGCACAGGACTGGCTGATTCATGCCATTCTTTTAATAGTGATCCATTTTCAAGATTCAATTTTACTATCTGAAACACATAAATATGATGTTTTAAAAATCTTGTCATAAAAACATTACCCCTGAAAGCTCACACATTGTTTTGGAGAAATTCTATTCTGTACAAGGGTGTTGATAAAAAAATACTTTTCGTCATGAATTCAATAAATGTCAAAATAAAAATTACCTTTCCATCACTACAGCCAACAATAATAGATTGGTCCAAGATAATGATTGTGTTACAAGCAGAATCCAACTGCTTGGTATAAACTTGAGCTCTCTTGGCCACATGGGAACAGATTAATTGTCCACTCTCACATCCTACTACCAGCAATTTGTTATTTGTGCCTACCTGAAATGTTAAATTCAAGTTATTGCAATAAAGTTCAATTTTGTTTTATTCTGTGGTCAATGGCTCCCAATATAGTGAGTAATACTAGTGAAAAAGATTTGATGTTTAGAGATAGTATTCATACTGATTTTGTGTTGTTTGTAATTTTGTTTCTTCAAAATACTCTTATTATGATGAATTATTGTTTATTTTTACCTCTCTCTCATTTTCAACTTCAACTTCCTCACTAGTTGTGGAGAGGGCACAGCAGTTGATCTGTCCATGTCCTTCAACAACATTAGCCAGACACTTTGATTCACCAACATCCCATAATTTTGCTGAACCATCTCTGTAAAGGTAGGCATTCATTTAGATACAAGCAAAATATCTATACCAATATGAACTTGGGTGTTTTCAAAGCCCAAGTGAATAGATAGCTTATGGGACGACATGCTCCATCGTAGACCGCATCATTGTTTACCACCAGGCGAGATAGTGGTCAAATGTCGGCTCATCAAATATACCTCGTGTGTTCATAAGTTTTGAGACAAACTTTTTGCTTATAAAAATAAAATAAAAATTACTGGCTGCTGTATATTTCTTTTTTAATTTTGAATTTGGAATGTTAACTTTTAATATCTATGATTTCGGATTATTTTATTTAAATTTTCTCGTAATGGAGGGAACAGAAGAATTACGTGCGACCGTCATTTCATTATTTAAGGTGGGAAGAAAACATATGGACATTTTCCGAGAACTGAAAAGTTTTAGTGTGAGCCGTAACTTCGTGTATTACACAATTAAACGATACCAGGAGACAAGTTCTTTACATGATCGGCAAAGAAGTGGTCGTCCACGCTCTGTGAGGACGCCTGCGAACATTAAAATCATCCGAGAGCGACTTCGCCGAAATCCATGTCGCACTCAGAAGAAACTCGCTCTGCAGACCAATATTTCGCACGTTTCAGTCAACAGAATACTGAAAAATGATCTCAAGGTGTATAGCCGTAGAAAAGTACACTTTTTAAACGATCGCCTTCGTTAATTGCGACGCGAACGTTGTCCAATACTGCTTAGGAGACACGATGCGAGGAAGGAGTATCTTCCGTCGAAGAAAAGTTCAATCGACAAAACAATAAAGTGTATGCCAAAAGTAGCAAGGATGTCCCACCTTCAGCACGGAATGTCTCGCGTACTCATCATCCGGCTAGTGTCATGGTATGGTGGGGAGTTTCGTACGAAGGTGTCACTCAGCTTCATTTCTGCCAACAAGGCGTCAAGGTGAAAGCCAAAAATTATCAAAGTGACATTCTAGAGACTGTTGTGAAACCCCTGTCTAATACCCTATCCCATAACAAGTATTGGGTTTTCCAGCAAGACTCGGCGCCATCCCATAAGGCTAAAACCACCCAAGCTTGGCTGAAGGAAAATGGGCCGGCCTTCATTGCGGCGAACGAATGGCCCTCCTCCAGCCCAGACCTCAACTCGCTGGATTATTCTCTATGGACCGAATTAGAGCTCAGAGCCTGCCGAAAGTCCCACCCAAACTTGGAGTCACTTAAGCGAGCTCTTGTCCGAGAAGCGAAGCGAATTCCTCTGGAAAAGATTCGTGACGCCATTGATGACTGGCCAAATCGTCTAAGGGCATGTATTAAAAACAGGGGTGGTCATTTTGAATAATAATTATATTTAATTTTTACTTACTATCTACTTAATGTTTGTTATTGTTTTTATAAATATAAGTTTATTATTTAAACTGTCAAACACCAAGCGGTCACCGGTGACCGCAACCTATTGTTCTATAATTGTGTCTATAATGACGGTACTCGACGAGTTAAAAAGATATGCAACTTTTAATTTGTCTCAAAACTTATGAACACACGAGGTATATAAAAGAATATGACAATCGTTTTTGTGTTTGGTGAAAACCTCACACAATGTCCAATAGGAGCCAAACACCAAGTGGGACCATGGGAGTAACTAATACAGAATAAATACAGGAAATATTTATCTCACTTGCTAATAGATATAACATTTCTTCCTCTTTCAATAATACAGGTATCACACACAGCCATTGTGTGTCCCTTCAAAGTAACAGGATTAATTCCAGACTCCGCAGACCAGATCCTGCAGGAACCATCAGCACCGGCAGATAACACTACAATCCCTGACGGGAAGAATCTGCACTTGTAAACTGGACCACCATGGCCTTTCAGCTCGAGGTTTACATCACCTAAAAACATAAGACATTAGTTTAGTAAATTACTGTGTTTACTCTGTTTTAAAGGTGTTCATATTCTAATCCTTCTAATATTATGAATTGAAATCCTCAAGTGTGTTTATTTTTTTAACTTCCTTAAAGAGGGTATTATGGTATGGTTATTTAGTGTAGAAATTGTTGAATGGCTGGAGAGTCATATAGACTACTTTTCTCCTTTGACCGAATAAGCTAAAGTAGTGCTAGTGAATGTGCAGAACAGCTAGAATTATATTAAGTTAAAGGCAATAAAATACAAAATTATGTTACCTGTCCTGCTATCCCAAACCACAAGTTTATCTTGTTCACACGATGACACAGCTAAAGCATTCTCAGCTACTGCTACAGATAACACACCTTTGCTATGAATTTTGTGAGCTTTTGAGGGGGCTATGAAAGCCACCTTGAGATCTGAGGGTATATGTTTTATTACCAAGCTCAATGGTCCATGAGAAATGTATTGGTAATTGTCTGAAAATATAATTTTCACTTTCCCATCACTCAAAATAGTAGAAAGCTTATCATGGATACCATTTTCATTCAATTTTTTGGAAGTTATCCATGCGTTTCCTTTGGGTAATCTGTAAGTTCAATTAAAAAGTATGAGTTTTGTGTAATGTAGGTATGTATGATGTACGAGTAGCTTAAACTGTCAAACACCAAGCGGTCACCGGTGACCGCAACAACGCAAAATTGTTCTTAATAAACTTGTTGTGGACTGTTTTACTTATTTTTACTTTTTTTTTGTTTTAAGGCCCCGGAATCAGAACAAAGTGAAACATTAACTAGCCACTGCTAAAGTAAAAAAGAAACATTTCTCTTGATTGGCTAGCGTGTTCACTGTGTCTATAATGACGGTACTCGACGAGTTGTACTTTATATTTCTGAAAGAGGCTGTCTTCCAGACATACTGAATTGGGAAAAGGCAAACGTGAAAGGTAATATTCATTACGTAAGTTATATTTACCTTATAATATCGTTCCAATCGCACTGTATAGTTATAACCGGCAAAGGATTAGACATTTTTAATTACACCTCGCCTATTATTAATTTTCAACGTAAACGTGGACGAGCACTATTTTCACTCAATCTAACAAATTAGAAATTTGTTTTGTTTCTATGATTCTTCTAAATTCATCAATACTAGTATGTATTCGCCAAATAATGAGTTGCTAAAATTACAAATCAAAATAAAACTACAACAGCTGAGCAAGTGATGACAAGTAATATGCTGTGTTGCTATTTTATAGGATTGTGTATGGATTGTGTGATTGTTTTAAATAACAAAAAATCTAAAATCTAACAAGCAAGTAGCAAACATATAAATGTGTAAATATATAATTTCATAAACAATGTAAAAAAAATGGTTATCTACCAAGTACAAAGATATATTATAATATATTACAAAATGGAATCGTAGCATCGCCATATAGAATAAAAGGCCTTTAAAAATAAAAATGTTATAGTATATAGATAAAAAGGTATAGCCTAATAAAATACTTGCACCTAATGTAAACTTCTTTAAAAGAGTTGACGAAATAACAAAACTATACATTTGATCAACATTTGATATTGACAGTGTACTAGTGGTATTAAAAAAACAACTGATTAGATTAGAGAAGTTCTCGATATCGATAGTTTATTGTGCTTGGCAAGTCCACAGAGCGCTCTAGTAATGTCTTGAATGGATTGTGGGAAAGTCAGTGTTTTGGAAAAAACAAATTAAAAAGTGGGCGATTTGTTACTACTTTTGTGATATTGAAAACATTTTTTATTTTTTTTATTAGTTAGTGGATAAAAAATATTATGCATATTTCGCAACAATAAAAATGCATTTTTCCATTCCTGATTTGCAACAATTTCACGACGACAATGGAATCTCTTACACGGTAATTATTATTTTACGTCTATTGTTTAATAAACATTGAACTGTAAAAAAATATCTGAAAAATATACTTTATTGTTGTAAATTAATATTGAAGTAAGTTACATTTAGTTCCTACACTTACATTCCTAAGTACTTATTTGTTTTCATTGATACATGTTCGAAACTTTTGATTTTGGATTTGGGTGTATTTTAAGAATCTGTTCTTGTGAAAATTATATTTAAAATAATTGTTACATCTAATTTCTTTTAGGGCTACAACATACATATTGATGGAGTCTTCCACTGCACAGCTAGGTACAAACAGCTGCTCAGCCTTCATGAGCAGCTACAAGCTCAAAATCCCTATGTTAAACTGCCACAATTTCCACCCAAAAAGTTATTTCTCACCAACTCGCAGCTAGAAGAAAGGAGGGTCTTGTTGGAAAAGTATATGCAACTCGGTAATTGTTTAATCGTTTTATTTTATTTAATATAAAGAAAGTTGTGTGTGAAATAGAAGTTACTTATTGTAATTATTTATGTATGCAAGTCTACTAAGCAAAGCGAGTTTATGATTTTGACAGGACTGTAATATCCTCTCAAGGTCTAGTTGCTGTATTTCCTTATAATAATTATAATAATACCTACAATGTGTACTGCAGATTACCTAACAGATGTTTACAGGAAAATCATTAGGAGATTAAATATTTGTGTACCATGTTCAGGTAAAAAGTTCAAATTAAAACAAACACTTCTTTTTTAGTTGGCCAGAATCCATTGTTCACATCATCAGATCTTCTGGTAACATTCCTGTTCTCGGCTCAACAAGAAACGCATGGTGTAAAGATGCATGAGGTAGAGATTGAAATATCACTGATGAATGGTTACAGAATACCATTGTCAGTCTCTTCCACTGATTCATCAAACACAATATTAGACATTGTATGCACCCAACTAAACCTGCCAAAGGAGCTGGTAAAATACTTTTCCTTATACCTTTTTAATTGGAGCTGTGCAAAAGATGGACAACCAGCATTAAAAAAATTGGAAGAGTATGAATCTCCTTACATATCTCAAAAGTATGTTAGGCCAGAAGATAAAATTGTTTTGAGGAAAAGGTAATTTCCAACATAAGTTTGAATATCATAAACCTCTTTTTAAATCATAAGTTGGTAATATATATCATTGTTTTATTACAGCTACTGGGATCCTTGCTATGATGTTGATTTAATGATAGACAGGGTGTCTTTGGACCTGTTGTACCTGCAAACTATAGAAGACTTGGACTTAGGATGGATAACAGCTGACCCACAAACTAGAGACATGCTGTCCTCATACAAATCTAAGAAACAAAAGAGAGAGGTAGGTGAGCAAATCTGAAAAAAAGTATGTTTTAAATGTTTGTGTTGTGTCTGTGATAAATTCCATGATTCACATATTAAAAACCAAAGGTGATTCACACACCATATGGTGGTAATTCTGATGATACCTGATAAATAAATCATTGGCTCTGTTGCATACTTCGATCAACAATAACAACTAGATATCGGGTCGGCGCAAAAAAATCGTCTCGACAAATAAGAGCTCACTTGAGAAGTGCTCACTTGAGAAGTGAGCTCTTATTTTGTTTAGTATGCTCCAAACACGGCCAACGTACTCACGTCTAGCGATGCCGCAGTGCATAATTGCAAGTTGCAAAAATAATAACCGAAAAAGCAGTATAACGGCCGGAGTGTCTTACCATATACCTACATTACATAAAATATAAGTTATATTTTAAGCTTTTAAACTAGTAAATAATATCAAATTAGTCAAAATTACCAATTATAAACCAACGCCACCAATGTTTGTGCGTGTGTTGGCGATCCCTTGGCCAAACCTCGCCAACACGCGCACAAACATATGTTTAAACAGAACAGTGGATGCATTGGAGTCCATTTGTATTGTAAAATAACAATACAATTTTATTTAACCTGATTGGAAATGAGTATCTAACCTATGGTGTTTATTGCTCGTTCTTCTCCATAGGAATCTACACCGTGGAATGAGCAATTAGCTTCACTTTTAAATTTATATTGTTGACGTTCAAAAGTGCCTTCCTGGTCTAACTGAAATAAATGATTTTGACTTAGACTTTTAATGATAAAGTAAATAAACATATCATACACAAAAACGTACCGCTAATAAAAATAAGTGATGTACCTATACTAAGATCCCGAAATCTTAATTTTCATATTATAAAATTATTTTAGTGTCCAACGCGACTCCATACATACCTCCTGTAGCAAAAAACGAAAACAAAAAAAGAAGCAAAACGAAACAAAACAAAACGATATAGATCGCAAGACAATAATGGAAAAACTATCTTTATTTGTTCAAGGTTAAGGTTGAATTCAAACTATATATTGTATAACTTATGTCTTTTAATTTCTACATGACAGGAGTAAGAAAATACTTTTCTCGTCTTATGTGACAAATGGTCGTCAGTAATATATAATGTATTTTGAAGATTTATGACTATATTATTAGGTGCCATGGTTGTTATTAGGTTGAACTTAAAACTATTTTAAAACATTTTTCTCTGTTTGTTATTTTTTTACTATTATTATTCACACGGACAGAACTGGAGCTTGATTTTGTACGTAACCCTTTATCTAGTTGCTATTGTTGATCGAAGGTTGCATATCAAACAGATTATTGTAAGCCATCTGATTGAATGATAATGAGATAGATACCTACTGTTTACTATTGTTTACTTTATTGTCTTGTAGTACCTACTTAGGTGCTCATTTCTACAGCTACACAATTCTTTTCAAAAGTACGATTTGATATAGACTCTTAACCCTTTGAAAATTGTTGAAAATCATCCCCTAAATTTTTTCATACAAAAGTAGTCTCTAAACATTGAAAATAAGGTCTATAATGTAGTTACTGGAGAGCACTAACTGCCGTATATATATATATATAATGGGGGTATGGGGTATACGGCCGTAACGGGGATATATGGATTAACTTAAGAGAGTTTTCGCAAACAAGAAAAGAAATAGACGTTACTGGTAACGTCTTGTTATTCTACATTCTGGGTTAGTACAATACTTTACAAAAGAAAATACCTACAATCTTATTTTTATTTTAATTTCATTGGGCTAATTAAATTCCATTCACACTTGATGTCAGTTCAAGTTATCAATAAGCAATAACTGCGAAAGGTTATGGTCACAAGTGAGTTCCAATGTGCTTTTAGTATAAACATATTTATCTAGAATCTTCAAATAATGTTATGTTAATTGAGAGTATTCAGTTTTGTTTGTTATTACTTTTGCTCCAATTACGATAGTGGTACAACTAACAATTTTTGCACACTTATTAGGGACAATTTCTATGGCATTAATTTTGTAGATTATTGTTATTCCTATTGTTTAAGATTGTTTATGATTCAGTTCATTGTTTATTGTTTTATGAAAATGATTTGTGACTTGTAAAGTACAAAAAGGCTTAAACGATTTATTCAAAACTGTACACAATAAATAAACAGTGCAGTGCAGCACATTGTACATAGAGTGTCATCACAGTCTGATATCATTCAAAGTCAATAAAATGAATCATTTGCACATCAGTATTATGTTTCAACTATTTACTAGAAATCAATTGATTATACAGAATTCATACTAATTTAGTATTTGCAATATACTCAGCTATTGTTTCGTAATGTTACATGATTTATGGAAGAAGAAAATGCAATAAGTTTTTTAATAGTACCAATTATAATTTACTATGAACAAAGTAATTATATCATCAACAAAGGTAACAGTTTGTTTGAAGTCAGGGTTAGCAAGATGATTTGCATACCTGTTTTTGTGGTAATACAAGGTGTGAAATAGTTATTATTTATTTATTTTCTACTAGAGACCCGCCATTGCTTCTCATGGGTATATATGCATGAATTATACATATAAACCTTTCTTAAGAATCATACTATCTATTAAAAAAACCGCATCATAATCCGTCGCGTAGTTTTAAAGATTTAAGCATACATAGGGACAGACAGACCGCGGATAGCGATTTTGTTTTATGCTATGTAGTGATTTTATAGAATATGCGGACACTTTTATTTGCACAAAGTTCACATGAGAAGCTACACGACTAGTCACTGAAATAAAGAATAGCGGTGTTTTAGTATTATCGCCATACTTAAGTAATTTAGTTCAATCTTGTTTGTGCTATTTTAATTATATCTGAGGATTATTTCACACCATTTTCCTTAACAAACCATTCTTCTTTCCGCTTATCGTATTTTATACCAAGCTAGATTAATGTCAGTGAATGAGATCATCACTAATTTGTGTGACATTGAAAAATAAAACATCTTTATTTGACTTTAGAAGCGCATTTTTTAATTTTTGTATCTTCACGTCCCCATATACCTATGCGGAAATTTATCTTGATTATTAGATATGCTAGGTTTTCGCACACGGTTTCACCTTCATAGAATTACAAAACAAATAGGGTTTTACTTATCTGTATTTATTTTCTAAAAAAAATGCCCGTGATAGGTATAGGCGTATAGGTCTTTATTTTGGTTTCCACAGGTGAAATAACATTTTAAACCGGTTCTACTGGTCCAAAAGACCTTATTATTAGATAAATGTATATTAACATCATCATAAAGCAATAAACCTATTATTGTTACATTACAGTATGTAGAACTAGCGAAGTCGTTACGCCACTATGGGAGGATACCGGCTGGGGAGGCGGTGACGGAGCTGAACAACGTGACAGACGGGGCTCCGGAAGGCACTTGTCGAGTTCGCGTGTCCCTCGCCTCGAAGGAGCTCACGCTGCTCAGCCTCACGCCGCCTGCACGAGAACAGCGATACAAGGTTACCAGGATGCGATGCTGGAGGATCACTACTCTTCATACCGTGAGTATAACTTTTACATCATCAGTATAATTTTTATTATCTAAAAAAGGTCAGCATAGACACAGACATAATGTAATAATAATATTTTGGCAATTATGTTGAAAGCCCCATGTAGTAAGGGGAGTAAACGTCGAACGAGTCGAGAGTCAGAGATAAGCAAGTGCGAAGTAATTTGTTAAATTCAGTTGTTTATATGTGGCGTCAGTACACCCTTCACTTGAGTGCGGGAACTCTAAGTTATGTTTTATTTCCAAAGTAACAATGAGTTGCTAATTAAAAATGATACATTACTCATTGTTTATGTCATTAACATAACCTTTTGTTGCAGATTGAAAGGTCGCCAGCTCAAAATGGACACGGTGCCCTTCTAGAGGATTCTAACAGGAACTTTGAGTTGTCATTTGAATATCTCATCAGTAAGGACAACTTGAAGTGGATTACGTTGAGGACAGAACACGCGACGTTCATTAGCGTCTGTTTACAGGTGTGTGGGTGTATTGTATTGTTATTTTGCATCTTTTTTATTTAGTGCGTACTAGCAGTTCCCCACAGAACTGTCGTAATTGCCATGAAATATTTACCTAATCAGTATTAGATGCATGTTCAACCAACCAAACTCTTCAATCATTACTTCTCATAACAGAATTTCAGCTTCTCTGAGAGTGCCTGGAGGCTTTTGTTCAGAAGTAGTTGTCTTACGGTGCACGAGATTCCGTATAATTATACGATTTCCTTATTGCATGTGATTAATTACTGAGTGTGATCTTATATCTTTGTTTTTCTCTTAAGGCTACACACAGTGCCGGCGGCGGGGCCGCCGTCAACCCGGCGGCATACAAAGCCGCTGGGTTAAAAAATTTTCACTTCACACTAGCGTTGTATGTGACTGTCACAACCGGAATGATGCTTGACGGCTTTGTGCGGCTTGTATTAGTATTAGCCAGCATAGCCGCTCGGTATAAATCCGGCGGCATGTGTGTAGCAGTCTTTAAAAGTAATCCACCCTCCTTCTCTTAATTATTAATCCTCTATTTAATTTAATTTCAGTCAATCGTGGATGAATTGATGCGCCAGAAAGCAGGCGAGGGCCCAGCATCACCGCGGTGCAATAAGCGAGGCAGCCTGACGTACCTGCGACGCGACGGCTCCAGTCAAGTCATCACACCATCTTCCTCCAGCGATACGCTCAGCTCTACTGTACGTTTATTATAGTATTTATCTGGTTCTGATTTAACTTCAATAGGTCTAGGTTAGAATTTTTAGGAAAGTGATAATATGCTTGAAGCCTTTGTGTGTAGGATGATCATAATTAATTCTGAATAAAAAAGTGTCGATAAATATATTTATTTACTTTGTTTTAGCTTATTGAGTTGGTAAATCCATACTTTATTATGTTTACAGAACGGAGACTCTGGTACCTCCGGTAGTTCGAGAGAGATATTTTCTGTGCAGAAGTTGACAGAAAAGTTTGCGACTGTCTCCTTCAAGCCCGGCAGAGAGTGCGTCGAGAACAACGCGTTCGAAGCCATAGGAGACGAGGAACTGTAAGGGCTACAACACTCGAATTTAAATACAATAATGTTTTCCAAAGAAAATTTATTACTCGGAAACAAAGTTGCCAATAATTATGTGTAGAGAAAATTGTAAAAATTGTATACATATTTGCATTTTTTCGTATTTTGTACAGAATATTTTTTTATCTAATTGTCTTTTTAGATAGTTTATACATTTTACCTAACTTTTATCTACTATGTAGTATGTGTTGCAAGCGTTCATAGGCCAGGGTAACCACTTAACATCAGGTGGGCCGTGTGCTTTTCTTGCCACCGTAGTAGTATAAAAAAAGTCGGCTATGAACTCTGTATATCAAATTGTACGTCATATCAATATTGTTAAACGGTCTACATACTTGCCATATTATGTAAGTGTATTTTCTAGTTACTAAGTAACATTTTTTTGTATCTTTTAACATTTTGCTCATGATTTTCTCAATAATTGTTTATTGTGTTTTATTATAAGTAAAAGAAATCGCATATATCAGTTTTCGGATCTTAGAAATATTCTGGCAGACGCAGATATAATGTGAAGTTTAAACCGACCGAGAGAAAACGGCAGTCCGTCCGTCAGATGACTCGCAGAAAGGCAAAAACTATAAACTCATACAAATTAATGGTTTATATCATGAAATGAAATTATAAAAATATTTCTTATTCCATCATTATCTTAAAAAAAAACTTATTTTCTTATAAGTAATTCCTAATCAAAAGACTATAAATATATTCTGAGACTATACATTACTTTTATTCTGTAGTAAAAAGTTTTGAATGCATGTGTAATTAATAATTAGTCTGATATCTACAGGTTTTTCCAATAGGTAGTACCCCGTATTATCAGTAGTGAATTATGGTCATTAATCCATAATCATATGCATGTAATTTGTAGAATAATTCAAGATCTCGCCTGATTTTATATAACATTTTGTCATTATATGTATTATCCAATCTGAACCAATATAACTATTACTATACATATACCATAGTAGAATAGTTCGTATGGATTATAGTGGTACAATACGTAAGTAATCAGATTAAACATAACAAATACACAATTATATGTTTAGTAATTTAGAACAAAAATATAAAATGTCGTCGTAATATATGTTCTCTTGTTCATAGCATACATTAGATTTAAACTTTAGATTCTGTGAATATTACAATGCATTTTTATTAACTTCTCTCTGTAAAAGGCTACAAAGTCGTTTTTACAATGTCTCTACTGCTTTTCTAAATGTCTATTTAAATAATGTTGTAGATGAATTACATGATGTACAGAACTTAATAGAAACGGAGTCTTTCTAAACTTTCGGGCTTAAAATTCTTTAGAATTATCGGCTTTACTGAAGAAAGATGTTAATATTACCCTCAATTTAGCTCTCTTCCTTTTATAGGTAGCCCAATAGTGCCCACTGTATTTGTACTATTCCCTGTGGTAATTTAGAAGTTTTGAGATTGGACAAGGTTTTTATCAGACTATAATACTAAAGTATGCTAACATCATACTGTATGAATGCAATCAATCATAAATGTAACGAATGAAAAAGAATGGACCCACAACTGAACCTTGGAGAACTCCTAAGATATTACTTTGTATTCCATTAATAGTTTTATTATTACAATTTCGAGATTATCAATGACTTGGCTGGCTCCAATGGCATTTTCATATTATAGTATACGGTTTTTGTTGAATAAAGTATGTATCATATCAATTGCAATAAGTTTATAATAATAACTTACGGTCACACTTTGTTTTATATCAGTAAGTTTTAGTAATGTAGTGTAAATGCGGTTGTCTTAATTCATATCGTCTTCAATTTTTTTAAATAGGTCCTTGATTTTATTTGTTTATATAAAACTTAATTGGAATAAAATCTCACTTGTTACATGGTAAAATTATAATACACTATTTTATACTCTTGAATTGATCTTTATTTATTTATTATTGATCATAGTGTATGTTATAATTTTATTGCATTAGAGAAGCATTTGTTTTTATATAGATTTTATTGTGATATGTGTTATGATCATAATTATCTCGTTTTATTTACTTGAAATGTTGCCAACTGTTGATATGAAAAGGTGGAATTTAATTGTTGTTATGAAAAGTCGTGTTGTTTTAAAAGGGACCATATATTTATGTAATATACATATTATTATATTGTAATTTTAAATTATCTTTCTTAGTGGCCATAATATATTTTGTTGCCATACTTTGTTTTTTTTTGAAATTATTATATTACATTCTTCGAATTCTGGATTTTATTTTGTATTTTGTAAAAAAATAAATTTGTTTTTATTATACATGCATTTCATTGGTATTGAACTGAGGTCATTTGTAAAAGTATGGAGTTCTCAGGATACAGATTTATTTGTCCCTTCTAAAAACCTTTATGAGAAATATTGTAATAGTAGTTTATCTAAACTCAACTGCACAAAATGCTTCCATTCTTAAAGTTGAAAATAAACTTAGATTGGTAATAAAAAAAAATTAAGAGAGAATACAGTTACTTCAGATGAATCAATTTAATTAGCGATGCAGATATTTTGAAGTAGTAGCATACAACTTTAAATAAATAAAATAAAAATATAGGGGGAAATATATTTACAAATTGAACGATGCTAAATTTATTTAAATAATAATACACCAAACATTACAACAACTGCTATTTAATAGTTCTTCTCCCAGTTTTCTTTCTCTAGTCTCTCCTTCTTCACTTGGTCTACAATAGGTGTGAGGTAGAGCTGGTCCTCCTCCCATTTAGTCCACTCTTCCTTGGGAAGGATGGTCTTTGTTAGAGACAGTTGCAGGGCACGTACAATGCGGAAGTTGCGTTCATCAACAACATGTTGTGGGAGGCGGCGGAGTGCCTCAGTCACATCCTCGGTCTCATGAAGACAGTCATCACGAAGGAGACCTGGAATGTTAAAAAATTATTATTCTTGATGTCAGATCTTCAAACCTTACGTACTTAATGACACAGGCATACCTCTTAAGTTATATTCAAAGTGTATGGCGAAGGTGTCAATAAGAAGCTTACTGAACTTGGTTTATGTTGTCTTTCAAATGAAAACTACATGAGATCTGTTTTTAAGCATATTGACCTGTTTCCTAGTTTAAATAATTGACATATTATTCCAAATGTTCAAAGAGGAAAGATGTAGTTATTACCTCTAAAGATTTTCCAAGGATGTCATGTCATGTCATGTTCAGTGGGCATGGGCTCATGTTTAGACTCTCTCTTTGTGTAATGAAGATACTATAGATCATAGGATTGGGCTAAGCCTAAACTGATAAGATTTGTTTAGAAACTTACCGTATTTGTTAAAACCAGACATGTTGTAGGCCCATTTCTTCATGTTGCCTGAAAATAAGCAAGTTACATAACATTATTGTTAAAGTAATGTTATTGAATAACTTATAATGATAATCTATGTTCACTACTTACTTAGTACAACACTGGTGGTTCTAAAAGCCATATTTTTCGAAACTGTGTAATCTCAGTGCTAGAAAATATAATATTCGATCGAAACTCGACCGTGCCCCTTGCGTACGATTTTTTTCAATCAAAAATCATATTGACAATTGACATTAGTACATTTTGTGACATTGACATTTGGAATGTACAGTCCAGAGACAAAAAATTTATACTTGCCAAAGAGAAAGAAAAAATTTATTTACTTTAATAGGACTGGTAGTCCTATTAAAGTAAATAAATTTGTGTTCTAAACACCTTTATTCAAATGAAAAACTTAAATTAATTCTATTACTTAAATAAGATTAAAACTAAATAACATAACATAACATGACATCACGCCTTTTTATCCCCGAAGGGGTAGGCAGAGGTGCACATTACGGCAGTTAATGCCACTGTACAATGTAACACCCACTTTTCACTATTTATGTTACGAGTCCCATGTAATAGGGGGTGAGCCTATTGCCATATACCGGGCACATTTCCAGACTCCGTGCTACTACTGAGAATTTTTTAAAAACCCAGTAATACTTTGTCCGACCCGGGATTCGAACCCGAGACCCCTTGCCCGGCAGTCGCACTTGCGACCACTCGGCCAACGAGGCAGTCTAAAACTAAATATTACTAAATTAAATAAATACAACTTGATTAAAATTAATTATAGGACAAACAAAAACAACTATTTACATAAAGCATCGAAAAATTGGTCCGCATCGACGTCAGTGGGGAAAGTACCCAGAAGGCTGGCAGCATTGCCACGTTGTATGGCAATGCTTAATTTAAGCGCACTCGGACCCCACGGACCTAGCGTCTCAACCCTAAACGGCTCAAAGATATAACTACCAGCAAAGTTTGTTATACTTGCGCCGCTTGAGGTTTTCTGCAGAGGCAGCAGCCGAACCAGCACAACTCGCCGTTACTGGAAGATGAGAAGGTGCAAGGGTGTCGACGCAGGTTGCGTCGCACAACAAAGACCTTCCCAGCTTCCCATAGCGTCAGGTCTCTTACTATCGTCGCGTGCCAAGCCCTTTGGTTCCAGAACAGCTGGCACACCGGCGATGATAAGAGCTCGACGGATAATGTCGTTAATGTAATGCTTGTCGGGCTATCCGGCCAGCGCTTCTGCTACACGATAGGCCGTCGTGGCAGAGGTGGTCGACCATCTCACCGCATTGACAGCGATGCGGAGAAACACAGGGTGCACCTACACGCAAGCAAGCAGCAAGCCGAAAAGTTGAGTCATTCAACATTTGTGCCCATATTGAGTGACGGAAGTGCCTGAAATCAGAGGCCTGATTCCCACTCACCCACAGCTAATAGGCGAGCTAACTCCGCAGGATTGGTGCTCGTATTAATGAGATTATTATGCACCAACCTGCAAAGCGGCTCGTCCCATTGTCTTTGGGAGGAAGGGTTGCTTGATAGGCAAGGCTGAATTGGGACATGTTTCTGTCCAGACGTTCATCGCGTCGGTCAGACACGGCACGTCGGGTTCAGTGATAACACCTGCTAACATTTTTTTGTTAAAGTTGTAGTGCTGTGGACAGAAGAGATGAACGCCGGTAAACTTACACTGGAAATTTTGCGGACGTCTAGACCACCAAAACGAATTGGTAGTGTGGCTAAATATAAAAAAGTGATTGGAATAAATAGCTAAGCCCCATAATGGTTCCAATCAGTTTTCGTATTTTCCTCTCTAGATGGCGCTAGTATGAATCTCTCGTTCTCACTGATATGATAAGAGTAATATCTATGCTCGTTCTCCATCCATTATTGTCACACGACCTCCTTCAACAACTCCTTTCTTCATTTGCGCCATTTGGGGACCAAAAACATTAACCCCCATTAATGAATAATTTTAATTCAATTTTCAACCAGGGCTTATAATTTCTAAATATAAGTTTGAAATCACCAACCGCCATTGAGCAAGTGTGGTGAAGGGTGATGGAGATTAATGCACAGACTTATAAATACTTATATCGCTATGGATTAATGCTTAAATTGGCCCAAATGTTGTCCATACGAGAAGTGTACTTTGGTCAGCACTTCAGCAGTGGTACCTAACTTATAGGCTGTTGATGAGAAATATCATTCTAAAGTGGAGCGAAAAATTGTTTTTATTAAGAATTAACCATTAATTCCATCATCCCTGTACAGCGTAGGGCATAAAACAGCTGTTTTCGATTTACAAAATGCCTATTTCGTCAAAATTGTCTCTCTTTTGACAGGAAGTCAGTAATTTCTGTCAAATCAAAATGTCAAATGTCAGCCGACATCCAGGAGTACGTATAAAATGTCAATGTTTGCTATTTGTACTGAAATTACCAAACAATGAAAATTGGAAAGTATTATTTAGAATTCATAAAAATGAGTCTGTTACCCAGAATACTTGATCATTAACAACACTTCAATGATGAGAAAAGAGCAACCTTGTTTTACTCAAATGCGGAGTGCATGTTAGCACAATCGAGAACGAGAATTATTTTATAATATGAAATGGTACGTAATAAAAAGCACTACAATTGTGGTTAGAAGTAACACACGACTTATCTGTTGTAATATTAAATGTCCAAGACAAATGTGATAAGGTTGTGTGCGCGTGGCTACTTCGTGCTTCTTATCAACTTGTTTGTTTTCTTGTCTTGGACTGAACTTCGAATGACCTCGCTCGACCTCGTAGTTCCCCAGTACGCTTATCATTATCAGCACGAATAAAATGAGACGCCGGAAGGTATTTCATTTAATTCATCAGATATCGTGGCACGATCACATACTGTTCTCGGTTCTCTCTCAGTAATTGTTTTTGTAATTCGTTGTCGTTTTACGCAAATAAATCTGATATAATTTCTTGAATCCTTTCGGGTTTTGTTTTTGTGAGTAATTGTGTAGTGATTTTTTTGTACATTCTGCATTCAAGAAGAGGAATGCCAAGTGACTGTCGAGACTGTTTGGGAATTCGTTTTCGAATTAATACCCTGCACCAAACGTGGAAGTGGCTGCATCAGACAATCGCACTTCACGAATATTTGATCTCCCTCTCGTCGGCTGATACTGACGCCTGTTGCTCTAAGCACTAGGTTATAACATTCTATGGACAATTTGAACTGTTATTAGTCAATTTATTTAGGTAATAAATAATAATTAAGTAATTAACTTTTAATAAAGTGTGGTTATAAAGTTCATACAGAAAAGTATCCGTTTGAGAACTCATTATCTAATTCCTAAAACAAATATAACATTCAGAGATGGCTCAATCGATGATGAAGAAAATAGTCGCTAGCAGCGCCTGCCTTATGGTGGGTCTGACAAGAAGAACCAGCTCTCGCAGCTTGGTGACAGCAAGCAAGACCTTAAATGCTAAGAAGGAACGCGACTTACCGGCTGAGGGGGAGATCACCAAGTCTGTGTTCATGTCCCAATCAACGGACATATTTACTAATCTGGCTCTGGAAGACTGGATGTACCGTAACATGGATTTCACTAACCATCATGTAATGATGGTTTGGCGTAATGAACCTTGTGTTGTAATTGGAAGACATCAGAATCCATGGTTGGAAGCTAACATCCCTCTTCTCAATGAGAGGGAAATAGCTCTTGCAAGACGCAATAGTGGTGGTGGTACTGTGTACCATGACCGAGGCAACCTCAACATCACTTTCTTCACCCCACGTGAGAGGTATGACAGGAAATACAACTTGGAGCTGATCAAGAGAGCACTCTTCAGAGGTTTTGGTATCAAGTCCATCATTAATGAACGCCAAGATATGATTGTTCGAGACAAATACAAAGTATCCTTTTCAAAGTCAATCAAATCAAGTAGAAGGTTAGATTTTAGAATAAAATGGGGTCTATGTTTGGGAGTACAATGCAATATATTATAATAACAAAAAACAATTTTTGCCATTCAAAATGCCAATATTTATATTGAAATTAGTTTCCTTAGCACCTATATTATCAGGTATCTGGAACAGCTGCTAAGCTTGGCCGTTTGACAGGATATCATCACTGCACACTTCTAGTCAATGCCAATAAGGCAGATCTCAGCAGAGCCCTTGCTAAACGTGAGGTGAGTAACAATCTCCTTAAAAGACTGGATACTAAAGGTTTAAGCATAAGCATACTAATGTCTAAAAAATTGAATTTGATTATGCTCATAACACTACAGCAAAGTTAGCAAACCAGCCAGGTTCTAGTACGCACGGAAGTGGTATCACGTGATGCACGGCGATCAGAACAGCATAAGTGTGCTTCTACCTTTTCTAGTACAAAGAACTTTATAAAACTTGCCTTCTTTAATTATTATCTACCTACTTTCTTGCTAACATGTTTGTTTTTCACTTCTTCTAATTAACTCTATTTTTGTGTGTCATCTACGTAGTAGTACATTATCAATGTTATTTTGGCTGTTGACCTATTTTTGCTATCAGTATTTTTAGTCCCATACTTACACCCACAGTAATTTATTTCATCAGATGTTGAATTTTGACTGCTTCATGTGGATTGGACTTTGACTTAGCATTATCTCGATTTACATTTCCCCTAAATTGACTGTTGTTGTTGTAATGAATTTATAATATATACAAATTAATTTAATAGTCAAATATAACGATGTATTTAGTATGCTGGTACCAAGCAGGCCCAGTATGCTTTTTTGAATATTCAGTAATGTCACAGGTCGTACATATTGCATTTCATTGTTTACCTGTGAGTCATCACTTTACGTTGCGGGAACAAAAGCGCCAACACTCACTGAATTGCACGCGCAAAGCAATATTCTATATTGCACAATGTTCTCGACGAATCAAATTGTATTCACAAAATTCATTGTTTTATTAACCTTTTGGTGGTTGTGATTGTTTTTTCTTGACTAACTCTTCTACTAATACTACTGACCTTGACTTGACAACCTCCCCTCCAGTTTATAAGAAGGACATTTTTAATTCTATTTAGCATGGCATACAGACTCAGGCGACTGCATCCACTCGCTCTGAAGTGGCCAACCTGGCAGAGATGGACAACCGCATTACAGTGGACAGCCTGCAGACTGCTGTCGGCTATGAGTTCCTGCGCACAGCCGCCTTGAGCCTGCAAGATGGGGGTACCGCCCAGATCTCCAAGCAGCGAGGTTTCCAATACATCAACCCTACTGATGACTGGTTCCCAGGTAAGCTAAAACAGTTACAAGATCAATGAAACAAGTAAAGAAAAAATCAGAACCAAATAGTTATACTTATGATTTATGTGAATTGTAAATTAATTTTTTTTTTTTAATATTTTATAGGTCGACGCTTGACCACCATCTCGCCTGATGGTAAGCGATGATGTGGCCGACTTTAATCTTTCTATTTTTTCGCCAGGTCTTGCGGAAATCAAAAATGAGCTTCAGTCCTGGGACTGGAACTTCGGTAGAACACCGGTGTTCACAGTGAGTCGTACCTTCCCCGTGCCGGCGGAGTTGCTCGCTCCCTCCAAGGTTTACTCTGCGACACAAGAGCTGGTTATCAGCATGTCGGTGGAGAAGGGTCTCATCGACGACGTCACTCTTAACATCCCTCCAGGACTCGTGGAATCTGGATTCCACGGCGAAGCGTCGGTCATCACTCATCTTAAAGGAAAGAGGTTCACCTCTGAAGCTCTAAACGCGTTACAAGATGCTATGCTAACACGTCATGTGGGTAATGACGTCAGAAAGTTGGACGACAAGGAACAGTTTGTCGCAAAGTGCTTCGACCAAGTGGTCAATACTGTGTAAGACTCGATTATGTACATTGAACAGTTTAGGTGCTATCAGTACGTTAGATTAAGTCCCGTTATAAAAAATACTGTGAAAAAAACATATAAATAAAGTAGATATTGTATAAAAATTTCGTGTTGATTTTAATTGCATAGTCAATAGTCATCGTTAATTATTGTCAATATGGAATATATTATTGTACCTCCTAATCTGTAAATAGTCTGTACATTGTAGTAATATTTTATACAACAGAATGTTAGTGTAACTAAGGATTGTACTAGTTGGCTTCCTTTCTCTTCTAATATCTACGCAATGCTTGTACTAATATTCTTCTTTCGTATTAACTTCCAGTCTGCTTTGTTACATTTATGTTTTTTTAGTTTAGTATTATATTTATAAATATCTATACTGGTAGCGTAATATTGTCGGGACACTACATAGGATCGTGAATCTCTCCGCACTACGCAATGTACAATGAAGGCCTGTCTGTTCGTCTCAATATTACGCTACTTGGCTAGAGTTTATTCACGCGAGTCGCACCCTAGTGCCGAACGCTACAAGAATGCATCATATCATTTGTTTTAATTAATTAAATTATAATTTTGTTACAGAATTAACGTACCCACGTAATGTTACTTATCGAACATTTGTGTAGCATGTATTACCTACTGTATTGTAATCGGTGTGTAAACCTTTTCGACTAATTTACCCATTTCATAATCCACGCAACCTTGTTTTAACACCACTCCGAAGCGGGGACTTTTTTGTATGAAATGGACTTAGCTTGTACGATAGTTTTAATTTGTAACCTTAATGTATTGTTTAAAGATTGTCCATGATGTTGCTTTGTAATAATAACAACATACGTAGGTTAACGCAAAGTTACGGATGCCGTAACTCGTCAGAATTATTTAAATATAAAACCTTATTGAATTGTGTATAGCTTTATGTTCTTATTAATATTAAATGGGAGATTGGATTTGAAAGTTACTCATTCAAATATAAAGTTATGTGAAAATAATTATGTCGTTTATTTTAACCGACTCATTCGTTAACCTACCTTGCCTACTTACAGTGTCAATTTTCCTTTTTACCCGACTGCGCTACGCGAGGTGTGTTATGAGTTATTTCCTGTGGAAAGCGCAGGAAGTTAGTCATTCATATTAGAATTGTTACATAAATTGATAATACTGATTATTGAATCATATTTCAACGTGACTGTACCTGTAACTTACCTGTGGTTGCTGAAGTGTGTGATATAATAAGTCCCAGACGTTTATAATAATAACTCATCGGCCGAGGTCATCTCCGTGCAATGTAAGGCACGGCCTTGTTGATATCAAACAAATATATCGCATGTCTCCACACTCGCATAGGTAATCTAAACGATAAATTTTCACGGAAGTTGTGTAACCGGTTTCCTCGTATGTACTATAGGAGAATGGATCATTATCGTCCATCAATGATTTATTTTAATTGGCGTGATATAAATAGGAGATGTCGCGCTAACAAGCTACGCTTACAAAAACTGCCGCAGTAGTAGACTACAGTATGCATACAAATCAATGCTAGTAATGGAAACATGCACTTGTCCTCGCACAACAAAAACTGGCTTGGAGCCTGGGCTCTTCCTCTCGCTTTCTGAAGAACCGCGGTGGTGGTCGGTGGCCGGCGCAGGCGCAGCCAGTCTGCGTTCGTTCACAGAGGCGCGCGCGCATTCGGCGCCATATTGTATTTACATCCGTTACCATGACGACCGCGTAAACACGAACTCGCAAAGTTTGGATTGAACTTTACCGGTAAAGTTTATCTGCCGACGGTTCTATTGCCAGACCAAGTGTTGTGAGTCAATAACTTTATGGTTGCTGAGTAATCTATAGTTTTTAAGGAAGAATTAGAAGTAAGTATTATTATCATTATAACATAATAATTTAATGGAAAATGTGGATAGGCAAAATTTTTATTTAGCATTTCCAATTGTTACCGTTTAATAAAAATATTTAGTATATTAAAAACATAGGAACTTCTTAGGAGTACCAACTTCAAACTCTTCTGAATTTCATTTCTTTATTTCTTTCAATTTTTCTTTAATCATTTCTTTATTTTGATAGGATCGAATTGATAGATGTACAAATACCTAAATATATAGGTAGATAAAAAAAAAGACATAAACTGCATTTACGACCATGTTTTTTATTTTACGAAACACATGGTACTGAAAATTCTTTTATACAGTCTAATGTCTATTCTTTATGGGCACAAAAATCCTTTTCATGCAAGTTATCCTGTGTATTTCTTATCAATAACCTTTTAGGATAAAGATATTATCGGTTTACCAAACATTATCTTAATTACGTCGGATATGTTTAGGACAGGCAGAAAGGAACCTACCTCTTATTCAAAATAGTATTGGTTTAAATGTCTTAAATAATATTATTCAAAAGATTCAAATAAACACTGATAAAATTCAAGTGTTTTGTAATACTTAGGCCAAAGTTGGTTTTTAATTCGCATTAGGTACCTATTTACAAAATTTGAGGTGATAATTTATTCGGTTTTACACTTAATAACATTGTTTTTTCTAGCTTTCATAGAAAAATTTGGCCCTTTTATTGTTATTTTATTTTGGAAATTAACCTAATGTCGTGTAAAAAGACTTATAAAAAGGATATAAATTATTAATTATCCACTGAGGTCTAGGCTATGCAGGTAAATAGCTACGCAATACTTAGGTAAATTATTAGGAACCAATTGAATTTAGGGTATCTACAATTAGGCTGCAACAAAAAAGAAAAGAAAATTACCTAAACTAGGTACTCTTGTTTATCTAGATGGTACATAACATACTCATAGCCCTAAACAGACCTTTATCGCATGTATATTTATTAAAATCATTATAGGTACTGATGGTAGTACATGCATCTTGATCTTGACTTACTTTCTTACTTAGGTATATTATAAATGCAAAAGTTTGTGAGGTTGTATGTGATTTTGTTACTCTTTCACGTCAAAACGGCTGAAAGGATCAGGATGAAATTTGGACTAGGGGTAGATTATGGTCTGGAATAACACATAGGTTATAATTTATCCAACGGAAACGCGGGAAGGTCGAAGCCGCAGACAGAAGCTAGTATTTCAAATGATTACGTGCAATTCTTAATTGAAAATGTATATTTTACTACATAACCCTAAAAGATGATGTATTGGCGAGTTTTCCGCTTAGGAAACTGGCATCCTCTTCTTCCGACAAAACATTATCACGATTTCATAGGGATTGCAAAACAAAGTATGGATATTAACTTCATATTAGTTTTTAAACTGTTAAAAGTAACTGATCAATCAAATTGCAATTACACTGCGAATTTCCGATTCAATAGTTCTTTTTTTCTTTTTATAAATGTATTAAACTAAGATTTTCTAAACAATTTATGAATCAAGTAGGGCTCCACGCGGGAGTCGAATCTTTAATATTTCTTCCAACATCGGCATTGCGTCCTCCACTCAATGCACCAACTATCTGGATGCTAATCACAAAGATTCGTAAGAATTTCATTGAGTTCAAATAAGCCACCATTAATTACCTTTCGTATATCTATTCTATACATATAATAAAATCGTAGAAAAATCAAAATTGTACATTGAATATTTTTTTAAAAGAATACTTGAGCCGTGATGTACTATCGATACCAAAGCCAAAAATATGGTTTTTAGAATTTTTTGTCTGTTTGTCTGTATATAAGTCCAGGATGATCTCCAAAAGTACTGCATGGATTTACTTCAAATTTTACATGAATATTACTAACAGGTCGGGTCAACATATAGGTTATATATTATCACGCTATCATCTACGGGAGAGGAGCTGTGAATCACAATTCCACGCTAACGAAGTCGCTGACACAGCAAGCTTAAACATAAATTATAGATTAGGTATGTACCAAAGTGATTAGTTCTTACATATCGTTACATTGTTGTTTTGTGAAGTACTTAATACCTCACCTACATATACATATTAGACTAGGTCTACCTATATAGGTCATAGTTTAGTGGACAGTTAGTCACAAAGGTATGTAATGTACATTGGTAGACATTGCACAATTATCGACGGTAACATCACGTTACGTAAGGCTGGACATAGCGGATTCTTCGACCGGCTGCAGATGTGTCTAAGTACTTACCTATTTAGATAACGCCCACTGAGGACGTTTTGGAAACAATTGCTTGCTTATTTTATTGTTACGGTATAGGTGCGATTGAACATGTTAAAGTAAAAGAACGCATATAAAAGCGCGTTAAAAGATTTATTAGTTCATAGGTAACATTCATTTTTACAGTCAGCAAATCTAACGCTACAAAAGTAAAAGAAGCTGTTGTGGTTTTATTAATTGCAGAGCCTTTGATCCTTGACATCCTTATGCTCTATTAAATCTTAGAGTTGTGTAAGCGTCCCATGAACATATGCCAAAGTTCTATTTGGCACAAGCATAACATTGATGGGCTGCCAACGTAGATGTTTAAGTAGATATGTATTTACCTAAGGCCTATTCTCACACGGAGAAGGAATATAATACCTACATATAATTATGTTGGAAGGCAATTCAATAGTAATGAAATACATTTTTTTTTATTGAACTTCGTACTAAAACCTCATACTGAAAGAGTATCAGATACTTGTATCAATAATTTGATAGTACATGTGTAAAAAGTACCTACATACTTTTGCTTGCCTTTCAAGATAATTCGGGAACAATTCAACAATAGATATTATATAAGACATCTAAACTCCATTAAGTATAGGGGAACTAAAGTCAGCCGTCATAGCTTCCAGTACTAAGCTTCGAAGTCAGTTGCATAAAGTTTATGGTGGTAAAATACACGTACAGTTTAGTGCACGCCAGACAATAATATAATTGAAGTCGTTAGAAACTTGCAGGAAGAACGTGCACCGTGCACCGTCCACTTTCTCTGCAACGTCTTCATACAGTATCTGCCATCTAAGTATTAAACAACTGCTTGTAACAATCATTTTCATTTTAAATTATATGTTACTTATGCATTATGTTCCTTAGCATAATACTCATAATAGTTCATATTTGTTCTGTTTGTTTTTCAGTAGGTAATTTCCATAACGTGCAAAAAGTCCCTATCTGAAAATACCAGTCGTGATCGTGATTGTTGTGTATAAAACGTTCCTACATCGTTGCTTTTTTCCTTACCTGCTTCTAAAGTAGGTGACGTTTTCAGATATGAATTGGTATTACGTCATCAGGTAGCAAATAAAATACAACCAGGGTCACGAACTACCAAAGTAGGTAATAAGTATGACCTAAAAGTATGAAGTTATAATGTATATCAGGATGGTAACTATCTAGCTTTTAGAAATAAATGAACTATTAAAGAGCAGTGTAATTTTAGGTAAATAATTGAGAAATTAAATATTCCTAAATAGGAAGGTGAGAACCTTCCTCAATGTTTAGCTTTCAATTTTCCTTCTTTAAAATTGTGAGAAAAATCTAAATTATATAGCACCAAAGACCAATTATTACGCTTGCCTTCCGACAATTGAATTAAGTCATCACTTCCCAAATCGTGGCGATGTCATAATCCTAATATCCGAATAAGTTTTTGTTGTTCATAAAAAATCTGTTCTGCTTTACTAATGCGAGTGCGCAATGGTTTTGGTTTTGGTCCAGTCACGCGCGATGGTGGTACGCATACGAGATTTTAATTAGTAGTTAAGAAACCACACAGTACTTAAATATCAGTTGCATCGTTACCGTTTTATATAATCTGTGCTGGGATTAATTACTTTCCACTGCTTGTAATGCCGTGGGAAGTGATTTATTTAGTCCTGAATTTTGTAAGGCTCATTTGAAAGCGGAGTGAGTCTGCACTAATGAATATCACAAGTAATTAAGTCATCACTGTACCTTAAGGTAAAATATAATAAGACAAATATTTGTTTCTGTAGTTTTTCATGAAGAAAGATAATATTTGAAAACGCTACGAAATGGTTACGCTGTATCTACGCACGTTTTACGCGGTGTTTCGAACATAGGTACTACGCATTGCTACGCACACACTACTTGCGTGCTACGCGACGGTAATGCGTTGTACATACATACTTATACACACAGTGTATCTTCAACTTAATAATGTTTTAAGTTATCAACAGCAGATGACACAAAACACATACAGCTTAAACATTTTGATAGCCCCGCAACTGTGTAGCAATACCCATTAAATATTATCTATCCGTGTCAAAATCAAAAGCATAAAATTTGACGATATTTGTTTTCAACCAATAACTATATATTTGTTAACATAATGCATAGCACAGGTAATATATTTAAATAATAAATAGCATCAAGTATAAAATGTTAGATTTTTAACGAAGTAGCGGTCAAAGTTCAATGCTAGTTGCGAGTATTCGAGATGTAACTAAACAATTCTTGTTATACAGTCGTGATGCTGAGACCAGTATGCAATGCAATCAGATTTTTATAGAGGTTTATTGGTGGCTATTAACCCGTGAAACTTTATTAAGTGATTAACTATTACGTGAGCTTATGATTTTGACTGTATGATTATTGGAGACAGAATTTTTGATAACTAGATGGTCACTTAGCGGTCGAAATTAAATCTTATTACTAAAATTAGTTAGAGATCAGTTGTATTACGCTAATTAGGTAGATTCGGTTACTAAATTGTTACTTATGCATTTCCATATATAGAGGTAGATTGGGAAGACAATTAAAAAATAAGCAGTCGCAAAAGATTAAAATTAATCTAGATAAAGGTCTATTCATAAACCCATTTAATGTTAACTAAGGCAGTTCTAGACAAAAAATGTATTGATAATTAAAAATAACAAATTGTTTAACAAAAACGTCAGCTGTCAAGTCGTATATTGATCGGTATTCATTAATTGATTCCAACCCAACTTGACATGCCCATAGATGTTTATCTTGCGGCTTTGATAAGCATAATATGCGGTTTTTTTGTGGTTTATAATGACAAATATTAGCTCCAAGTACATAACATAGTAAATTAATATATCCAACTATTCAGTTAATATAAATTAATTACATTATTAAGTCATTAAGTTACGTAAATTGGATAGGTATCAAATACTTGATTAAAATTTGACCTTTAATCAAATGTTGATTCTAATAAGTAGGTGAGTATGTTATTTTTAAACCACTTAAGTACTATTTTGATGATTCTATTGCAATAATATCAACGTTTTGTTACAGAACTGCAGATTGTAGACTAAGGAAATAAGACAAAAATGGAGAAGGACCGAATTGTATTTAAGGTGAGTCTTTTTATTAGTCTGTTACCTTTTTTATTGTAATTTCAAGAAGCGGTTACATTTTGTCAGTTTATCTTGTGCCATCGTTGACAAGAAAATGCGTGAAACCGGCAAACATCCGTGTCGGCCGGCCGGAGAGGTTTTTTACTTTTTTGTAGTCACATTGTACCAGTCGCTGCGGCCAGTGGCACTGGCATGGATTAAATTATTTACTGGGACGGCCTAGCCACACTACTGTTTTTATTTTGTGGTTTTATATTACAATCATCTTTTATTTGAATCTTCTTTCATAAACATTACAACTAGAAAAGCTTACGTACAAAACTAGTTTTATTTAGCATTTGCGTGTATTTTTTGAATGTTTTTGCATGGTTTTTACGTGACTTTAGAAACTGGTTTGAAAACATCCAGAAAGGAAATCAAATCCATATTACGTTCTTTTTGTCTGCAATGTGTAAATTATTATTATTTGTTTATTGACTTTTGACGTAACGAGGACTACCCTGATTGAGTTCCTGGAAGATTTTGTAATTTTTTAATTTAACTAAGCAATTTTAAGTAGATAGCAGCAATAACAATGTTAAGTCCTTGTACGATTTTGTTAAGGGCATTTATTAATGAATGTCAACAGAATGTCATAATTTATCGAAAGCACTTAAAAGGCACTTGTGTGAACTTCATAAACAATAGAACGGTTTACATGCAAATTAGATTGCGCAAATTATAGATATCTTGGATAATGTAACCGTGTAAAGCATGCGTATTCGTGATCGCAATTTTTATCTCACTTATTTATGGAAATTGTGTAAATTGCTCGCACACACTGCGGGCAACAATCACTGATGTTGCAATAATAGACCGTCTGTACTCCACACATGTGTGACTGATGCTGGGTACGCGACGAATTGCAGAGGCCAATCCTATTAGCGAATCAACGATGAAAAATATTCGATAGTTTCTACGTTTTCTTTTAGACAATACATGCCCTGATCTTTCACTTCCTAGGGAATAATGATGGTGCATCGCACCCACCAGCGATAGCCTCCATGGAATTCCTCAATCCACCGTGGTGTGTCATAGAAGGGCATGTCGTGCGCCTGTGACATTCCACTCATGCCATACCCACTCAGCACTCATTAGTTGTCCATCAAGGCTTCGCGTTCACTATTGTTCCTACTGGTCCTGTGCTCGCCTTCATGCGTATTTACCCTAATGTTATTAACCTTCGCGATTTTAAAACAGGCTACGTAGCGGTCAGCACCGACATCCGTTCTTATATAATCTGTAGATTGTGTTAGAGTGCAATCATCGTCAGCGTTTAAGCTGCAATCAGTAATACTGTTGTCGTGTCGTCGAGCAAGCGAATTAATTTGTTTCTCACATTTTTGTTTCATAAACTAGATACGGTGAGATGATTGCTGGGAAAGGTATTTGTCCCCATTAGTTTTTGCGTTGAGCCGGCGTTTAAACGAGCGTCACGCCGTCAGTGTGGTAGGACTGGTAGGTTGCACCGCAGCTGCTAGTGACGTCGCCTTGATGATCGGCTCGACATGTGGAGAGATCGAAACAGGTTCGATGTCACGGCTGTCGACGTGGGTCAAGGTGTGCGTAATCAGGCTTCGATCCCGAATACAAGTTTTAGGAAAGAAGGTCATCAGCTCAATGGTGAAAATTGATGCCATACCTAACAAAGATGTTCAACACTTCCACTGTCCTTTGTGATTACGAAAATTATATATGAATAATATATATATATGTCATTTGCGTATTTTAATATGTATGATTTTCTTTAGGCTGTGATTTCTCATCGGTTTCGCTGCCGACATTATCAAAATAATATTTAACAAGGCATATTGTCTAACCAGATAATGTAGCAATGCATGTACCTAATCATTTAATCGCGATAATAAATCAGTGAGCACACAAAAAGCGGGTGGAATTTTAATGTATACAAAAGAATATGATTTAATGATTCGTGTAGTTCCGACAGGACGTTTTTGTTGGGTATTATGTTAGAAGCGTTGTATTGCTTGTAATATTAGGTGTAGTTGGGCAAGCGAAGCATGATCGTTCGTACGTCATCCGGCAGGCGCTAGGCGGATCGATCACTACGACTGAATCGTGGCTCCACACTCCACGAGGTAACCGAGCCGACACTCGGCTGACACAACTTTGACGGGCTGAAGATGACATGACGCGGTAATCGATGCTACCTAGCCTGGTATTACGGCGTTCCAACATGCTGTTACTGTCATGAGAATTGCCACACAACATTTGAAACGTAGAATTTCATTCATGTAGAAACATTAAGCACAACCGCATCTGCGCAATCTTTCCCGACGGATAAATCTCAACTAATAAGTATTTTAAATGCGAAAGTAAATTTGTTTATGACCTCTTTACACTTTATTCAATGAATCTTTGTGATATAAGCATGGTCATATAGGTGTAGTTGGGAGAATGGAAAAGGACACAGGCTACTTTTCATAGGAACTGCGGGCAAAGCCAAGGATAAAATCATTGAGTCATCATCATCATCAGTCATTAGTAAATATCCCATTTAGCACAACAAACGTAAAAATATTTTACAGTTTCTGATAGTTCGTGACAAATAAAATAAACATAGAACAGCCTGCTAGTCATTCGTTACGGGGCGCGGCGGTACAGCTCATAAAGATTTACCGATTAACAAACTGCACATACCCAACAAGCGGAAAATAAATACATATGTCTAGTATTGTAAATGTTGTGACAGGAGGTTTGAGACAGGGAAATAAAGTTATGTCTATGGTACATAAATATATACTATAAACTTAATTTTCCTTTCATGAGCAATACACAGGTATCTAATTATAGAAAATATATTATGTAGATTACTTACTGCGTGACTAAGAGTTGTAAAATATACCTAATTGTAACTGCAGTACCTATTTATTTTCGACAGTGTTTTAGGTCCTATTCGCATATTAATTAATCGTAAGCTGCAAGTCTATTGTATTCTAATTTATCTAGACTGTTTGCTCGAAGGCTGATCTCGTCACGACTTCGGTGACAAAGCTAGATAAACTTCGATTAGCTACTAATATATGTACACGCAACATGTATTCGATGAATCTGATGTACAAGATACATCATTGTGCTTGTTATAATTTGTTGCAACGTATAACAAATTCGTTTTTCTAATTCCACTTTCATGTGCAGTCTTTATAGGAAATGAAATTGATCGGTTTCTACTTAGTTTCTATGCTTTAAATATTAAATTCTGTTTACAAGAAATGAAAAAACACGTACAAAAATTTCACAGATTGAAATAAAACAATAATGAATACTTAGTGCCTCGTTGGCCGAGTGGTCGCAATTGCGACTGCCGGGCAAGGGGTCTCGGGTTCGATTCCCGGGTCGGGCAAAGTATTACTGGGCTTTTTAAAAATGTTCAGTAGTAGCACGGAGTCTTGAACTGTGCCCGGTATACGGCAATAGGCTCACCCCCTATTACAAGAGACTCATAACATAAATAGTGATAAGTGGGTGTTTCATTGTACAATGGTATAATTTGCACCTCTGCCTACCCCTTCGAGGATAAAAGGCGTAATGTTATGTTATGTTGTGTTATGAATACTTAGTACAATTACGTATGGCTACAAAAACATACGTCTATATATTTATTGACCTGACTTTGACTACATAAGAGCTTTATGGGTATTTTATAACAACACTGTTAATTAAAAACATTGTGTCCATATTAGTTAACAGTCCATGAAGATTTGATTCATCGAGTGTCTGTCTGTCAAATCTGTTTACGATTCAGAACGAGTCACGTTTCTGTTATTATCATTTTCAATGTCAGAACACCAGAGCATAATAGATCAATGAATTCGGTTCATATTTAATTACATACTCCTTGTGACTTTACAAAGGAATCTTAACTTATGACCCTGACATTTCAGTTCGTTTTAGGTGCATTTTTGCTTGAACGAACACTGGGAATTTCTTGCCCTTTTTTGTGAACAATGATGTAATTATTAGTGTCGGTGATACGTTGTAAAGGTTATGTATCTAGGTATCTTGATTCGTGTCTTAAACGCTATATTAAATTCGAAATTAGCTTCATTGCTCTATTGAACACAAACGCAATTGCTAACCACAATGGTCGCCAGCCAGAGCCAACTAATGAATCCATAGGTTTTCACAAAGGTCTATACATCATGTAACGTAATTAACGCAACAAACACCCCAATTAGAGTATTATGTTATGATCATAATACATACACTAAATTTTTAATTTAACATGTATACAACACTGTATATAACACTAAATGCAATAGCGGAGCAGATCGATTTGTTTCACTGTTCGGTGAGTGACTTCACAAGGGTAGCGTATTCGGTGATATGTTATTAATGTTATTAGGATAATTTAGTATTGTGGTTTCGTTTTAATTATATATATTTTAATTTTAAGGATACTGCTATTATTAACTTTGTTTGCATGTTTTGTTTAATGTGTATAGTGTAATGATAGATGTAAGTGTGATAATAAATAAATATGCATCCTTACTAGTCTTGTCATAAGGTTTATTTTTCTTTATTTTGTATTGAATGATAGAATTTGTATGAAAACAAATAAAACTGCGATTTTAAAAGTCTTATTGCTTTGACTTACGGTCCATTTCGATTTGTTTTAACAATACAGGGTTAATATGACAATAATTTCAGTAGTTTTAATTATATTTGGAGTAAAAAATTACCTATACTAAAAATTATATAAATCGATCCAGTTAACGATTCTGAACAAACTATTTTCAGGATATGCGTTATTTAAGTTACATGTTGTATATTGTGTATTTTGAACAGAAATTCCATTTTTTTTTATTTGAAGCTTGGGTTGGAGATTGTGGGTTGATATGTGTATATATTTTAATCTGCCATCGCAAATTTGCGTAAAATGAGAGCGAAATCAACGCCATGTTTACATAAAACCTCGTATTATTTAATTTCCTGTTATCATTTCCTTTTGGCACAAAGTCCGTAAAAATAAAATACGTTGATAACTGTTATAAATAGCGGCTCGATCTTAATTACTTGGTGATATCGTTGGGAGATCGTTATTTTCCGTTCCTTTGTTGAGCAGTTAATTAGCGTGTGTAGGTAATAGATAGTGCATTCACTGTTGATAATTTCCTATATCCATATATTTCATAGCTTTCTTGAATAAGTACAATGTTGATAATGTATTGTTTGTATGCATTACTTTTATACTTGTAGATAGTTTACTAAGTAGGCGCCTCTGGAGGTCACATAAACTCGATTGTAGAGTATAAAATCTTTGGATTGATCCCTAGAACAAGCAGAGTTACAGTTAGACATAATGCCTATTTATTTTAAATCATCGAATCTATTGGTAATGTGAACATTATTTGTGTTCCATAATAATTTTGGTGACCAAACGTCACCAAAATTATTGGTATTCTTGGTACACTTCTGACTATTCTTCCAAAGAATAAACAGTGCGATATTACATTATGTAATAAAAACAAATCTTCGACCGACAATTAATACTTGGATATTTGCAAATCATCTTGCTTTTTATCTGTTTTGTTTAGTTTTTTTAAGTACCAATTAAAGAAGGATAAAAACTTGTTATTGTATTTACAATATTTATACGTATATTGAGGTACATATTCATGTGTTGTTATTTATTTCACGTAAGAGAAAACAATACATAATCTCTGGAAATAACTATGTTTTTGTAATAAGTATTTTCGTGTTTATTAGAAATCATGTACTATATAAATTGTATCGTAATTATTGCGTCATTCAAATGGGTTTATTCAAGATCTTTACATACTTTTCACCAGTTGAATAAAACCTCTTGTAGTAGACAGTCAAAGCCAAAAACTAAATAACTATTATTTGTTTCCGATTTTATTGGTTCTGATATGTGCCGCTTTTGTAGCAGATCATTTAACAGGTATATCGGAATATATCCACCAATAGTTGTCTTAACAGTCGTCAAAAATAAGAAACTGTCTCAATAAAATATGACTGGATAGACCACTACGTAGGTACCTTTAGCTATGTAATAAACTCAGTCTGGTCACATGTCCGGTATCAATCCGACCTACTTGCGGGAGACGACCTGAGGCCTTAGTATGAGTTTGTTTTACGTTTAAAGTAATCGTAACGAGTACGCGTTCGGTGCTCTGATTGGTTGGTTCATTGGCGCCGGCCAATCAGAGTGCCGAATGCGTACTCGTTACGAATACTTTAAACGTAAATGAAACTCGTACTAAGGCCTCTGATCTGATAATTCTGTATCAGATCGGGCCGTCTCCCGTTTATGCCGATTTGTAGACCATGCCGACGTGTAAACGGTTTTTTAATTATTTGTATATGTTTATAAATGTCCTTTGTTCTTGGTGTAAATGAGAGATGTTAGGAGGAGAGTATTAGATAGAAATAAAAAGATATGTAGATGTGTAAGTTTGGTAGAGTATTTAGAGATCTAAGAGCATTCTTTGAACAATTAAATTGGCTGTCTTTTCGTTACTTGGTGACTAAGTGAATGATAGACAACTACTACACACTGAAATTAAATTCATGTAATTTTTAACATAACATAGGTCAATGCGAAGGACAGGGATTGTGTCTTGGAGTACGTGCGTGCGTACGTGCGTACGAAATCGCAAACAAAACCTAGTATTGTTATGTAAAGCGATTAAAACAAATAATACAAACGGTTGGATGATATTAATTCTTACAATTAACCTAAATGTTTATCGCAGCTGATTATAGATTTGCCTCGGTAGGTACCGCGATAAATTTATCAGTCTGATAGTGATTATTCTTCTTTAATTTTACTTCTTGTTGTTTGAATTGTATTTTCATTTCATTTATCTGTCTAAGTGTCTAATGCTCAAGTTATCACGTTTACATAGACGAGAAAGATGTACTACTATTTTTTGTTTTATTAGAGGTATAAGACAGTGTGTCAACAACAGCAATATTCTTTGTGGGTTGCATTATTTTTTGATAAATAATTAGAAACTCGATAGATAAGATAGATAAGGTTGGTACTACCTACTTCAGTAAATGTGAACGGAGTCTGGAAATGTACCGGGTTTGAGGCTCACGCCCTATTACATGGGACTCATAACATAATATATCAAAATTGGGTATTACATTGTACAGTGGCATTAAGTGCCGTAATTGTGCACTTGTGCCTACCCCTTCGGGGATAAAATGAGTGATGTTATGTTACTTCAGTACATAAATCTCCATCTGTCACCTTAGAAAAAAGGTGTGATGTTGTTTAAGATACAGCTTTTCTGGTTCACATTGTGACATAGTTATATGTCGCTACATGTTGGCTTCAGGTGCATAAAACACTTCCACCTGGCGATATTGCTACATACAACATATAGCGGAACTCTCAGGGACAATGTTGTATGTTGTACACTAAATATATTGTGAAATGTTCCCGTTTGTTAACTGCCCATTAGTCGACTAACATGGCACTTATATTAAACAGCTGACAACGTATTTAACCCAATAACATTTGATTTAATGACTGTCCTTCATGTAATGTGAATTTAATAATTTGCCAATTATCGAAGGGCGTCTTTTGCGCTTTCAAATACATACCATAATAGTAAACAACGCAGCAAACTGTAGCTTGTGTCGCGGAGAACCTAACGGGTAACAGGGGCTCCGGCTCGACGTGCAGGAGAAGGAACGGGGTGGTTTTTAGTCAGTAAGAGTGTGACACTCCCTTCCGTCTCACCCAGGCGGGAACAGTAATTCGATGATTTTTCCACTTTAAAAAAAACTGTAGCTTGTATGAAAGAGAGGTGCTTTGAACATCGAAGAATATTGCAAATATCTACAGATATGACATGGATTCAAACGTATGGTACTTACTTGAAAGTGTTAACTGTTTTCTACTGACGTGATTTAGACGCAATGAAATCTGGCATATACAGACCACAAATTAATTTCACACCAGTTTTTATCCCTCTCAGAGAGAAGCTGCGGGCGAGGCGTTAGTTACCTAATATTTTCCTAACGCCTGACATTTGATAAGCGACAGAACTTGTCTGTGATTCTCATAAAACTTTCTTCAAGATCTTACCACACGATTGATTGACAACCAGACGACCACTGACTGGACGTTGTCCGGCTACTTTTCCTGCACCACATACATACATATGTAGGAATTTTATAATGTCTCCATTACATCTGTCGACAGCTACTAATCATAACTATTAACTCGTTATGGCTGATCATTTCTACTAATTCGGTGAATATGTTTTATGCGGATGTTGCCAGTGCTATAAAAGGTATAGCTGCCATATTTTTATCACATTTCAAGCTAATTGTTACATAATATTTGTCTTGTAAAGGATGTTAAGGTGCACATAATTAACTATAACACCCACTTTCGTGTCTTATGAGTGCTATGTAATAGGGAGCGACAATTTTTCTTTATTACATAAATAAATTGTATGTTTCTTTATTTTTACTTATTGTATAATAAGCTTACGATATTTGTCAAACTACTAATTGGCGTGTAACTGTTTTTGGAAATTGTTATTTCGTTTTAAATATGTTGTTGTAAGCTAATAAATTTAATGAAGTAAGTGCGGCGGTTAAGATAAGTTAACAGGCTTTGCTACCTTTTATTGAACCTTATTATTATGGTTAATTAAAGACCAAAGGTCGTTTTTGGAAACGGATGATTGAATAATGACAACATGGAGTTTTTATGTGGATTTTTAACGAATACTGCTTCATTATATCGTAATTCTTGCTTTATGATAATGTTGTTAATTTAAAAATAAGCTATTACTTTACGAAATATAAGTAACAGTGGTATATGGTTTGACAATTACAATTTCTTGCATATAACCAATTTTCCTAATACCAGGTGTATTAATGCTTTTAGTCTGAACTAATTACGTGTAATTATTCAGATTTGTTACCTATATGAAGGAAATCGACGAGACCGTTGCTTAAATTTAAATTAATTTATTTATAATAGATAATTTCAACAAAAACAAACTTTAATGTAATTCAAAATAACTTTAATTATATCGTAGACTGAATGCAAAAACAATACTTAATCATATTTTAAAATCAAACAAAGCAATGTGCACGCTTTTGTTTATATTATTTTGAACCTACTTCGAGTTTTTTTTAAATTGTCAGTTTGCCATTATATTTTATCAGCGGCTTCTGCGCATTATATTAATTGTATTTAAATCCTTATCTTTGCTAATTACTCGTGTTGCTACAGATTGTGTTTGGGTTTGCAGACAACTGTATATTTTGTGAGCTGGACTTAATAATGATACAAATCATATTAATAAATTTCAATTACATGGTAATACTAACACAATTTTAATTAAAACAGGCAGCAGGGTTCTCTGATAAACCTGATCCTTTAACCGCTTGACTATTGTGTCATATATACTGACAGTCAAAGTCAAAGTCAAAATCGTTTATTTCAATTAGGCCAGAAAGGCACTTTTGAACGTCAACAAAAAAAAATCAAGCTATTTGCTCATTCCAAGGTAGATTCCTATGGAGAAGAACGAGCAAGAAACTCCATAGGTTACTCTTTTTTAATCAGGTATGACATCAGCAGACATCATACATCAACAGTACATATATGACACAATAGAAAACATATTGGGTCTCTGCATTGATCAGCGTTAACCACGGGTTAAGTTGCGATCTTCATCCCATCTGTGAATTTTGTAGCAAACTTTCTTACCTACATGGAGGAGGCCTATTGTCCAGCTGTAGACTGAAATGGACACAGTTTGAGGTTAAGCAAGTTTTGTAGGTATTTTATAATGATGAATTTTTATAGGGAGAGTAGCTAGTGAGTTGGACTAATTTGCAATTGATCAGTTTGTGAATTGTCCTGTCAGTACTATAATGCAAATGCATTACTATATGATAGTTTCTGGTTTATACTAATTTTTCACTTCAGGATCTTAAAGTTTCCTCCAAAAGATAATAAATTGTAGCATTCTATTTTTTGCAGATTGATAAGTAATAATTAGAGCAACTGCTGAGATTTCTTATATACATTTAATTATGGTCATCCTGAGTAATCGTGAGTCATGACTCTAAAATTGTTCCCTCGAATTAAAATGCCTTCCTTACTCTCCCACAAATTATTTTCACTATTCATATAATCGCTTCCTTCCTTTCTCAACTGAGACTTTCTTTGTAATGTAATTGTTGATTTTAAATCCTGTTTTTTTGCGACGGGATAATGTAGTTTAATTGTATTGAAAATGAAACTTTCAAAAATACTAGACATATATATTCTAGTGATCGAATTCACGTCGTGGGAAGTTATTCTGTATTTATTAACTAGGTATTCTGCTGTTAGAAGAATACTGTCGTGTCAGATTAAAATGAGCATATTTTTACAAACAAGCTTTTAAAAACAAGCCATTATTTATATTCTATTACTTATCTTCTTCTTCTTAAAGACGGATAAATCTTGTGATACTTTTTCTAATAGTTACATGTCCGTATCGCCTTAGTGAGTCGGGTCTTGACCCGGCCTCCCGACTAGGGTTATCAGACTGATAATAGTGCCCCCGATGTCCACCAATCACTGGTCGCGACACCGTCCTACATAATATGTAGGTACTATACGAGACACTTATATCATACCTACAGCTATTTTAAGCATATGCCATTGTAGTATCTAACTAACTAATAATGGACGTTTTTGTTAATGGTTCATCATCAACGGTAAATATTTGGAGAGGCTAGCGAAAAAGTAACAAGGGATAACATTGAGTTTTCGGCTTTCGAAATACGAAATTGTATGGTCCTTATTATTGCACATATTCTGAATCCATAATTCCTATAAACGTAAAATTGTTTGATGGTTGAAAGTACAATGACCGGTGTGAATTGACCACATTGCACTTTCAATCTGACAGTTCCCATGACAAATGTAGGTTTTACAGATTTACGAGTTACATGACATTTGTCACGTGGCCAGCTATATAGGTACTGTCTAATTTTATCAAACAATCGGCGGTATAGATAACACTGGCATTTATGTAACTTGAAGTGTTAAGTAACAAGGCATCGTGAGACGACACACTTTATTGTTTTTCCATGCGATTGCGTTCAAACTTCGTGTTATAATTGATAATTGGGGTTTATAAATCACCCGTTAGATCCACGTCAAGAAACTCAAAAATGGACGCCCGACGCATTAAAGTCATAAAGCCATAATCTTCATTGGGCCAGCAGAACGGTCATCACTCACAAAATTTGCATGTCAACACCGTCCGTAATACAATTTCTGTTGCATAATATTGCAGACAATTAATTAGTCATTTTGATTTTGCTCTGCAAATTGTTTCAATAAGTCATTTGTTTGTAGTTATCAAGGAACAAATGATGACAGAATGGAAAAGTGTCTTGCTATGATATCTTACGCGTGTCTTTCATAATCTGTTTGTATTGTATACAATCATTCAAATCAAGTTTGTATAAAATAATCTAATATTGACCTTGGAATAAGCAACTTAATTATCACAATATTAATATTATTGAAACAAAGGGTTTGAAGAAAATAAATTCTTGTATATTTTTTCGCTAATATTAGTTAGTGAATGTTGTTTTAATTATACGCAAATCTAAATCAATTTGTATTCAATTGCGACACGTGACATTGTGTGGACATTTTAAATAGCTTTTTATCAATGCATAAATTCTGAATTTGATTCACATTCATGAAATAATAGGTTAGATAATGTGATAGGAGTCTGATAAAGACAGTTTAAAGAGGATGTGACGTGTGTTTAAAATATAATTCGGACAGAATTTGCAAATTTCGATGAATTCAAGAAACTAACATTCCAGGCTCCATTTATTTGGATTAACAAATTAAATGCCCACATAAATGAAATATTGAAAATAGTAAAAATGTAAGATATTTCTACTATGATCTGATCTTGTTATTCGGACTCAGGTTCCTCAGTTTCATGCATCAAGTTCATCCCTCTGCAAATGTACAAATGTCATTAACGGTACCTACATAAAACACTTTCGAAATATCCCCTAATGAGTTAACAGTAACGGATAATTACATTGACGATTAACAATGATTCTATTGGTGCAAATGATTTGGGAAGCAAAAAGTAATTGATGAGTACTTGGATTGGATCACGTAACGTACGCTGGCCAAGTTGCCACACTAGACTTGCTCAACGGCAGTTCCTTGTTACTCGTTACCCATGGACCCGAGATCAATGGACTAACTAAATGTCATGACTTAGAGATACTATTTTTAGACATTAGCTAACTTAATTGTGACTTCCTTCTCTGACATCTCCATAAATAATTCCAATTAGGATTCATTTTTTATATTTTAGATGTATTTGAATAGTTAAAATAATCTGAGGACAGCTGTTATACAAGGCCATTGTATGAGAGGATTTACGATTTCCGCATCAAGAAACATACTGTTCGATGCATACACTTATTTTCTTTGATGTTATGTTATACGTTGTATGGAACCCGCCTGGTAGTAACGTCGTCACGATCTCCTTGAATGAATTAGATAACAATCAAAATTAATTAGGTAAAAACTGAGGGAAAACAATCAGAATTGGCAGACGGAATCGCAACCAGATAAGTGGGAACCTAGCTAGGTGGTATCTCTCACTATCTCGTCGCGTGCACATACTTTATTTACAATACGAAAACAAATAAGTATGTGTGTTATATCTTTATCATCTGTTCGCCTATACATAGCGAATATCAGTTGTAGATGGCAGATAAGAAAAGAATTAGTTCACCAATCTTAAAGTATTATTGTTACTAAATATTAATAGGTACAGATTTTTTGGGAAAATTCCCAACGATATTATCTTCGCGCCGTGTGCCCAAAACACGATAATTATGGACTAAAATGGAAGCCCAGACTACAGTGGAAGTGATAAAGTATCTTTAAAAGTCAATATTTATCTGAATGCATGATTTCTCTGTGTGATTATGATGCCATTTTTGTATTATTAATAAAATGAGTGTTATTTTTCCAGAATAAGAGTGCTTGACTCATATGTCCTTTACTGGCTACGCTTATGTTTGCACGTAGCGCGGTGCTACGACTGATATTCCCGGGTTACTAAACTTTAGAATTGTATAAATCTAGATCTTTATAGACACTGGCACGTCTTCACTACTAATAATCACAAATAACCAATTGTATAATTATCATTAAGATTTTGATATCGAAATTAGCAAATGAAATTCAGTCTGCATTTGTGTCTACCGTATTTAATATAATATAGTTGTCATCGTAATGCGTGGTTCTATTATAATTGTTGCTCGATTATTATCATCATGAACTCATTTCAGGCCACTGCTCGATATTTACTTTTCCACCAAGCTCAATTTTCGGCTCTTCGTATCCAGCCAATTTTATGGATACCTACTTGATATTATTTTAAATACACGGAACGGGGCCTTCAGTTAGCAAATCATTTGTTAACTATAATGATTAGACCTTAATGTCTATCAGGAATAATAATCTGCAACTGTGATAACTATACCGGATTTATCTAGAATCGATGACCTTCGGATGAAACCACGAATCGCTAAAAATCTTTTGCTATTCGTTATCAGCGGTTACCAAGCGGTAATGTTTTTGTTTAAATTAGTATAATTTGAAGTCACGTGTCCAAACTATATGCCAAGTAAACACAGCGTATACTTCGATGAGTGTGGGTCAAGTTAATCAGTAACACTTGGTGATAAACCAAAGTAAACTATAATAAAAATATCCGCTCATCTGTTTGGTTTGGACGCAAATACGTTAATCTATCAATAATATAAACACTTCAAAGGTTTAAAAATATATTCAGATTTATGTGCAGTCAATGTGTGAATTATGATAGCGTAGAACGATGCGTAATATTTTAAAGAATGACAAAAGACATAATTCTTCGCCAGTCAGCCTCGAAATATCTGACAACACATTTAATATAATATAATTACCACTTACTTTTTTCAAATAACTTCAACAATCGTATAGCTTAGAGTCTATGTTTGTATAAACATTTTTCAGTATTTACGACATTCTTGTGTAGTGTTGCAAGATGCAGGAGATCTGACTGGGCGTGGCCGGCGCAGGCGCACTGAACTTTACCTGACCTCTAGTTACTAGTTTGCTCTTCAGCTAGATCTTTGTAACGTACAATTAGCTTATTTACTACACGCGAGACACAATTACGTATGAGGGCTATAACGTATAATTACAGTGAATTTAGCACTGCACCGGTTGTAATTAGAGCGATCGTGGCGAATAGTGATATAATAGGCTACGGGTAATTTATTGTCAAGTATAAACATGTCATACTAATCTTTATTCACTTGTTGCACAGTTGATTATTTAATGAATGCAGATGCATTTGAAAAATTCACATAAATATTATACAGCGGTGAGTTCGTGTTAGTGTTGTCTTCAAACCTTGACATGTTACGCATCTAGCGCGTTAGGAGACCTTCAGAGCGCTTCTTTCGATACATTTCTGATTTGCATATACTGAATTTTACGATACCTTACATGCATAATGGTAAGTTGTTTTTATAGTTATTAATGAGGTCGTGTTGTGCAACTCGCGTGACCCAGCCAGCCCGGGCGACACACAGCACCCTTTGTAGCGGCTGTTGCGATTCGCCACGGGGATTAAACGCCAGTGTCATATGTCACGAGGCTGCCAGTTGCCACTGTTTGCGAAACACCCAAATGTTGCCTAGCTTTAATTACTGCCTCTTAACTACTGTGTACAATTACATGTAATTGTCTTCTGTAACGCAAATGTCAATATGTATAATTGTCTTTATCTACACATCTTTGATTGGTAGCATGAATCTAATAGAGGATTTATATGAAGGATGAAATAATGGTTCTTTATTCATTTAGCTATTTTTAAGTACTGGAATGTGTAAGTATCGAAACTTGTACTCTTTTGTAATGTGGTCTCATACACCTATGTAGGCAAGTGAAATATAGTTATTACGGTTGTTACATTAGTTCCCGTAACACGCGCCCCTATTAGGAAGTAGTTAAAGAACATATCTATCAATTATGTTTACATAAATATCGTCTAGTGTTATAATTGCGATTATTCAATGATCGAAAGCTGTTGAGCAAGTTATGAAGACAGAAGTAAACACATACATCACTGAGCTCTCGTTCAGCACATAACTATAACATATGGTAATTGTATGATATGGAGATACTGATCCTTGAAGATAGCATCTTACCTCTAAATAAAATGTCGGATGATAAATGATAAGTAGTCAGACGACCAGTACCGACGCGCCACATCGCAAACAATTTTTAGCAAATAAATATTCGCCGAGCTTCACTTCACAAATTGCGTAAACTTAAAACCTACATTCAGATATAAATCGTGAGAACTTAATCATTTTGTTCGTATAGATAATTATCAAACTTAAATTATGATTATGAGAGTTATGTGCTGTGGGTACTTATGTTTTATAGGTCAGTAAAAATCTAGATTAGAATTCAGTTAGACAGGTTTGGAAGTCGATGATCTTAGAAATTGCAATACCTTCCACTTGCTAGTGAAATCTGACATTTCATCGAGAGCGCCAAGATGATTTAGTGGCGTCACAGACTATAGATAAGAGCGCGTATCATTTGTCTCTGTGGTTCATTGTTGGGGCTATCGGAAAATATTGACCTTTAGAATTTTCCACGGACTTGCTACTTGTTGGGAAATGGAGAGTTGCACTGTTACTACGCACTGTTGCAATAGTTTTACTACGTCAACTGAAAGATTATTCTTTCTACGTACGTCTGTACATAAGTACGTCAGTGATCTGCTTTCGTATAAAGTGTAATGTAAAGGTTATCGCAACTAGAATTGACGTTTACGATTATTCTATTACCAACCTAATTTGGTTTTTGATGATATGTTATAAAAGTAATGTTTCCATTGAAACTATGTCATTCATTAATGCCCTTTTACAGTGATTTAACTGCCATAGGCTCGAAATACGCGAACGTAACAATAGAATACAATGTAATG